>JAUMJK010000681.1:0-337500 GCA_033558105.1 Coccyzus lansbergi | reverse complement strand
TAATAATAATAATCCTGACGAAGTTGTTCAAGAGTGGGAAGTGTCAGGGACTCTTTGAGGATCTCGCTTCGAACTCTAATAAAAGCGAAAATCACACAAGTTGCCTCTAAGTGCACTGTGTGTGGAGCAGCGACCCTGTCGACTCAACTTTCCTCCCCCTTCTCCTCTAATTCCCAATAAAAATGCAAATCGATTCGTGCCCATAATGGGAGCAGGAAATAAATAAATAACTAAATTACAGACTCTGCGCTTCCCTCCCACTCGGATTCGGACGCGAATGGGAAAAGGCAGGAATGGAATTCGAAAACACCACAAGAACATTTTTTTTTTTTTTTTTTTTTTTTTTTTTTTTTTACTGTTTTCCTCCCCTCTGCCCCTGTTTCTCCTCTGGGATTGGGGGAAGGCGAAGCCGTAAGTCGCTCCCCTCCCTCCTCCCCTAAGGATGCCACCAGGTCACTTTGATCCTCGGGCCTTGGGGTCTCGGGACAAAGGCTGCTGTGAGGCCGGGGGGGGCAGCGCTGCCCCCGCTCCCCAGGGTCAGGCAGAGTGCTGCCAACTGCAGCAGCAGCCACAAACCCGCAGAGAAACACCAATAAAGGGCTTTTCCTGCCTCTCCGACACAGAGAGAGAGTGAGCGAGCCCGGGGAGGGGGGGGGGTGGGCAGGAGCAAGGGTAAAAATAGTTTGTGCGTCCTCTGCCGAGACCCTGAAAACTTCCCCTGGGGCTCCAGAGCATCCTGCGCGGAGCAACCTCTCCGTGGGGCTGCGGAATATCACTCTGTGGGACACCCCCCCCTCCGTGGAGACATCCCTCTGTGGGACTATAGAACCTTCCTCCGTGGGGCTGCAGAACCTTCCTTCATGGGGCTCCGGAGCATCCCCGCAAGGAGCAATCTCTCCGTGGGGCTGCGGAATATCCCTCTGTGGGGCTACAGAGCAGCCCTTTGCGGGGACACCCCCCTCCCTCCCCTTGGGGCATCCCTCTGTGGGGCTACAGAACCTTCCTCCATGGGCTACAGAGCATCCCTTTGTGGGACTCCCCCCGTGGGACATCCCTCTGTGGGGCTACAGGACCTTTCTACGTGGGGCTGCAGAGCATCCCTCTGTGGGACACCCGCCGCTCCGTGGGACATCCCTCTGTGGAGCATCAGTCCCTCCGTGGGGCTACAGGACCTTCCTCCATGGGGCTGCAGAGCATCCCTCTGTGGGACCCCCCCGCGCCGTGGGTCATCCCTCTGTGGAGCATCAATCCCTACAGGACCTTTCTACGTGGGGCTACAGAGCATCCCTCTGTGGGACACCCCCCCCCCCCCCCCACCGTGGGACATCCCTCCGTAGGGCTACAGAACCTTCCTCCGTGGGGCTGCAGAGCATCCCTTTGCGGGACACCCGCTCCGTGGGGCTACAGAGCATCCCTCTGCGGGGGACCCCCCCCTCCCCCTCGTGGGACATCCCTCTGTGGAGCATCAGTCCCTCCGTGGGGCTACAGGACCTTCCTCCGTGGGGCTGTGGAGCATCCCTCTGCGGGATCCCCCTCTGTGGGGCTACAGAACATCCCTCTGGGACACCCCCCCCGACCCCGTGGGGCTACAGGACCTTCCTCCGTGGGGCTGTGGAGCACCCCTCTGCGGGATCCCCCTCTATGGGGCTACAGAGCATCTCTCTGCGGGGACCCCCACTGTGGGACATCCCTCTGTGGGGCTACAGAACCTTCCTCCGTGGGGCTGCAGAGCATCCCTCTGCGGGATCCCCCTCTGTGGGGCTACAGAACATCCCTCTGCGGGACCCCCCCCCTCGTGGGGCATCCCTCTGTGGAGCATCAATCCCTCCGTGGGGCTACATAACCTTCCTCTATGGGGTTGTGGAGCATCCCTCTGCGGGATCCCCCTCCGTGGGGCTACAGAGCATCCCTCTGCGGGGGACCCCCCCCCTCCCCCTCGTGGGACATCCCTCTGTGGAGCATCAGTCCCTCCGTGGGGCTACAGGACCTTCCTCCGTGGGGCTGCGGAGCATCCCTTTGCGGGACACCCGCTCCGTGGGGCTACAGAGCATCCCTCTGCGGGACCCCCCCCCCCCCCCCCCCCTCGTGGGACATCCCTCTGTGGAGCATCAGTCCCTCCGTGGGGCTACAGGACCTTCCTCCGTGGGGCTGTGGAGCATCCCTCTGCGGGATCCCTCTCTGTGGGGCTACAGAACATCCCTCTGAGGGACCCCCCCCCCCCCCCCCCCCCTCGTGGGGCATCCCTCTGTGGAGCATCAATCCCTCCGTGGGGCTACATAACCTTCCTCTATGGGGTTGTGGAGCATCCCTCTGCGGGATCCCCCCCCGTGGGGCTACAGAACATCTCTCTGCGGGAACCCCCCCCCCCCCCCCCGTGGGGCATCCCACTGTGGAGCAGCAATCCCTCCGTGGGGCTACAGGACCTTCCTACGTGGGGCTGCAGAGCATCCCTCTGTGGAGCATCCATCCCCCTGCAGGACCCCCCCCACCTCCGTGGAGCATCCCTCGCTGCCCTCTCCGCCTCCAGCCAGGCCAGTGGGAGCCCTGATTTCAAACCTCAGCTTTTATTTCCTCCCTCATAGTGATTTTTTTTTGGGTTTTTTTCCACGTGCACAGGTGGACGGGAGCATCCCTAGAGCGGGATGCTCCTCAGGGGAGGAGAACCTCCCATTTCATAGAATCATGGAATCACCAGGTTGGAAGAGACCCACCGGATCATCGAGTCCAACCATTCCCATCAAACACTAACTCATGTCCCTCAGCACCTCGTCCACCCTCACCTTAAACCCCTCCAGGGAAGGGGAATCAACCACCTCCCTGGGCAGCCTCTGACACTGACCAATCACCCTTTCTGGGAAAAATTTTTTCCTAATGTCTATCCTGACCCTCCCCTGGTGGAGCTTGAGGCCATTCCCTCTCGTCCTGTCCCCTGTCCCTTGGGAGAAGAGCCCAGCTCCCTCCTCTCCACAACCTCCTCTCAGGGACTTGCAGAGAGCAAGGAGGTCTCCTCTCAGCCTCCTTTTCTCCTGCCCTCTCTCCGAGGACACTCTGCTATGTCTTTTTTTTTCCTTAGTTATTAAAATAAAAAAAATATATATATTGAGAACAAGAGGAAAAAAACTTGGTTTTTATATATATATATATATACATATATATACATATACACATATATATATATACATATATATATACATATACACATATATATATATATATATATAACTTGTTTTCAATATAGAATCATAGAATCACCAGGTTGCAAGAGACCCACAGGATCATCAAGTCCAACCATTCCTATCAATACATATATATATAAAATATATATATAATACATATATATAATATAAAAATATATTATATATATAAACATATATATTATGTTTATATTATATATTTATATATATATTATATATTATATATTATATATTTATAATATATATGTATATATTATATATATTATATATATTATATATATTATATATATATTTTTATATATATATATATATTGAAAACAAGTTTTTTTCCTCTTCTGCCACCACTCCCTCCCGGAGCTGCTCACAAAATGGATGAGTTAAAATGTCTCGGCAGCTGCAGCCGCATGAATGAGACCCTCTGCACCTCTCCCTCCTCTCCCTAGCTAGAGATTGATAGATATAGATATATTTCATGAATGAGCCGGGGGTCTCCCCCCCCCCCTCCCCTCCTCCCCTGTCCCCGCAGAGCCTACAAACGACCCTTTACAACAATTCATCAGAGGACCCAGAGCCATCCAAGCAAGTAATGTGCAGCCTCAGATCTGCTGTGTCCCACAAGACAGAGCCGCCTGCTAATTAATAGAGAGTGATTCCTGCGAACAGCCCGAGCAGCCTGTAATATGATGAACTTCCTTTGTGCCGGTGTCACCACAAATGTTTCTGATAAGGGAAAGCATCCAAGGATCAAAGACTATAAGCTTCTCAATTTCCTCAAGCTGCCTCTACTTTTCCTCACCTACTTTTTCTTCCCCCTCTCCCTCCCTCCCTCCCTCTCTCTCTCTCTCTCTCCTTCCCAGCTACTCCAAGGAGATGAGATCCCCCTCCAAGGGGAGGCGATTCCCCCTTCCAGGATGAGATTCCTCAAGGGAAGAGATCCCCCTTCCAGGATGAGATTCCTCTACAAGGGAAGAGATCCCCCTTCCAGGATGAGATTCCTCAAGGGAAGAGATGCCCCTTCCAAGATGAGATTCCTCTCCAAGGGAAGAGATTCCCCTTCCAGGATGAGATTCCTCTCCAAGGGAGAGATCCCCTTTCCAGGATGAGATTCCCCTCCAAGAAGAAAAGATCCGCCTTCCAAGATGAGATTCCACTCCAAGGGAAGAGATCCCCTTTCCAGGATGAGATCCCTCTCCTAGGAGAAGAGATCCCCCTTCCAAGATTAAATTCCCCTCCAAGGGAAGGGATTCCCCTTCCAGGATGAGATTCCTCTCCAAGGGAAGAGATTCCCCCTTCCAAGATGAAATTCCTCTCCAAGGGAAGAGATCCCCCTTCCAGGATGAGATTCCCCTCCAAGAAGACGAGATCCCCCTTCCAGGATCAGATTATCCCCTCCAAGGGAAGGGATCCCCCTTCCAAGATGAGATTCCCCTCCAAGGGATGAGATCCCCCTCCAAAGGAAGAGATCCCCCTTCCAGGAGGAGATTCCTCTCCATGGAGAAGAGATTCCCCCTTCCAGGATGAGATTCCCCCTCCAAGAAGAAGAGATCCCCCTTCCAAGATGAGATCCCCCTCCAAGGAGAAGCTATCCAAGCAGGGTCGACCCAGATTCCAAGGGGATGCTGCTCCCCACCCCGTGCCCCCCAAGCACCATCCCCTGCGCCTTCCCCCCAGCTCCCAGCGCGGCTCCCTCCCTCCCTCCCTCCTTCTCCCCATCTCCGGGGGGAGAATATCTCTATTGGCTGACATCTCATTGCTTTTGTGGGGAGACCCCTCCGGGGGGGAGCGCTCGGGCTGCGCCTGGCGAGGGGCAGGGAACTGGGAAAAGGGGAGATGCTGGAAAATCACGCAGGGGATGCAGCAGCACCAACCAGCCCTGCGCTCACCGGCAGAGCCGCATCCAACCTCCCTCAGCTGCACCTGAGCCTCCCAACTCCTGCTTCTCGTTATTTTTTTTTTCCTGGGGTGTGGGGAAAGGAGGGGACAGGCAGTCCTCCTCCTCCCCCCCAAATCCCACTCTCTGCTTGTTCCATCTCCCACACTCTGGGGGAAGAGCAGGAGCAGCTCCCACCCGGCAATGAGGGGGATCCCGTCTCCCCTCTTCCACTTTCCAGCCTGGACCCCCCCACCCTGAGCATCTTCTCTCCCCAAATCGGCCTGAAGTTCAGATTAAATAATAAAAAAAAAAAGAAGAAAAAAAAACCCACCATAACCCAGCGTTGGAGATCAGGGTAATGTGGCAGCTGATTGAAATGGGCTTTTTTTTTTCTTTTTAAGAATAGTCTCTATAAATATATAATATCTCCAAAGCTCAGGTCTTAAGAAGGTTCCTTATTTGCTTATTTCTTTTGTAGCCAAACGTAATTTTTCAGAGAGATCCTCTCCCCCCCCCCCATTCCCTGCGTTACCCTAATGCTCCAGTAAGTCCCTTCCAGCTTTAAGGCCACTGTTATATGTGCTTTAAAAATCCTGCCATGGAAATTCCCCTGGAAAATTTGGAAAAGCTTCTCAGGGGGTGGGGGGGAGGGTGGTGGTTTTTTTTTTTTTTTTTTTTTTTTTTTTAGGGTGGGGTGGGAGGCAGTGGGAAAAGGGGGGGGGGGAGGGGGAGAAAGGGGAGGTTAATCCGGGTTTAATGCTGTGATGCAGTCACAGGACCAGGGCTCGGCTGATTGTGTTATCTCTCCCCAACATTTGGGTCTCCCATATTCCACCCAAGCCAAATAGCTGCGAGAGAAAAGTGCGTAGGGAGGCACTCCTGACGCCTCAGGAAAATATGTTATTAATATCTAAATAACTTCCCAATACTGTCTCTAAATCTCCCCTTCGCCACTCCAGATGATGAATTCGTTTGAAGTGTTCTCCCGTCTCATCTTTTCACTGTCTCTCTCTCTCCCTTCTTTTTTTTTTTTCTTCTTCTTTTTTTTTTTTTTTTTTTTTTTTTTTTTTTATTCTAACCAGGCTTATTTCAAACTGGTAAATATCTAATTCCTTCAACCACACTGCAGACACGTCTCTCCCCTCTCAGTCACTCTTCTCATTTGGAGAGATCCAGCCCTACGCGTCTCTCCCAAAGAGAACAGGCCCCAACGCAGCCTCTAAACTACTTCTTCAAATTATTTGGGGGTTAAAAGCTGTGCTTTTTTGGGGGGGGGGGTCTGTTTGTTCTCGAGCGGCCCCTGCGCACACCTGGCTCACACATTTCCCCCCACAACCTTCCTGCTGCTTCATCCCACCTCTCTCCTCTTCCCCCAGTTATAGAAAATTAGAAGATTAGAAATAGTCCTCGCAGCTTCCTTCCTCCCTCCCCCCCCCCGCACCCCCCAACCCCAAATCTCGGCATCCAGAGCTCTCCCATCGCCCATCATCAGCTTCCTACCCCCTCCCAGCAGGATGGCATCTCCCGTCACCCTCAAATTATAGATTCGACCGTCTAGAACGCGTTTCTTTTCCCTTCCGAGCTGAACCCTGGGCACCCCACCTGCCAGACAAGTGCTTCTCATGCCAATATTTCCCTTCTCATACCAATATATCCCTTCTCTTACAATTATTTCCCTTCTCATACCCATATTTCCCTTCTCATACCAGTATTCTCCTTCTCATACCAGTATTTCCCTTCTCACACCAGTATTTCCCTTCTCATACCAGTATTGCCCTTCTCACACCAGTATTTCCCTTCTCACACCAATATTTCCATTCTCTTACAATTATTTCCCTTCTCATACCAGTATTATCCTTCTCATACCAGTATTCTCCTTCTCACACCAGTATTTCCCTTCTCATACCACTGTTTCCATTCTCTTACAATTATTTCCCTTCTCATACCCATATTTCCCTTCTCATACCCATATTTACCTTTTCTTACAATTATTTCCCTTCTCTTACAATTATTTCCCTTTCCTTACAACTATTTCCCTTCTCATACCTGTATTTCCCTTCTTGTACCTATATTTCCCTTTTCTTACAATTATTTCCCTTCTCTTTCAGTTATTTCCCTTCTCATACCAATATTTCCATTCTCTTACAGTTGTTTTCCTTCTCTTACAGTTGTTTCCCTTCTCATACCCCTATTTCCCTTTTCTTACAATTATTTCCATTCTCTTACAATTATTTCCCTCTTATTACCTATATTTCCCTTCTCATACCCATGTTTCTCTTCTCATACCTATATTTCCCTTTTCTTACAATTATTTCCCTTCTCTTTCAGTTGCTTCCCTTCTCTTACAATTATTTCCCTTTTCTTACCAATATTTCCCTTCTCTCATTATTATTTCCCTCTTCTTACCTATATTTCCCTTCTCATACCCATGTTTCTCTTCTCATACCTATATTTCCCTTTTCTTACCAATATTTCCCTTCTCTCATTATTATTTCCCTCTTCTTACCTATATTTCCCTTCTCATACCCAAATTTCCCTTCTCATACCCAAACTTCCCTTCTCACACCAACATTACCTTTCTCATACCCACATTTCCCTTCTCTTTCCCCCAGTCTCTAATTGAACCTGTTTTTCTCCCCCTTGACAGTGGAAGAGAGGCGGGGTGGGGGGGGGGGGGGTGGGGGGGGGGTGTGGGTGTGTGATACAGAAAAAGAAAAAAAAAAAACCCCACAGACAACCCCTGGATGACAAACATCTCCCTTATATTATTTCACTTCCTACTGTATAATTGAACTGCTCTCCTTGCATCCTTGTCTTAAGTTTGTTTGTTTTTTTTTTTTTTTTTAAAAAAAAAAGAAGTCTTGTATTAGATTATCCTCGTTCATTCCCCCTCCCAACCTTATCTCTCCTCCTCTCTTCTCTCCTTCCCGTCACACTCGATTTAGGAAGGAGTTTATCTTGCAAACATTTGCCTACTTTGTTTATGTAGACCAGGTTCTGCAGCTACTTGTTCCCAAAAGCCACTGTTTGCCTTTGTAATTGTTATCTGTGTTTATTGTTGTACCTCATTTGTCTCAGCTTTTTTTGTGACATGTAAGCTCCGTGTGTGCTCACATCCAGCCTCCCCCCTCCCTCCCTTTTCCTTCTCCCTCTCCTGGCTTTTTTTTTTTTTTCTTTTTTTTTTTTTTTTTTTTTTTTTTCCCTTCTCCCTCCTCTCTCCCCTGAAATATGCACAGAATAACTCAGCCTAAAGCCAATGAATTGCTTGACACTCGCCTATCTCTTTCCTGCCCCCCATTATTAGAGCTGATCCCACTCGCAACACTCACAAATCCTGCCTGGTCTCTGTTTGATTAGATTGCCAACCTCTCGTAATCCCTTCATTTGATGAAGTGTCTATCCCCCCCCCCCCATCCCTATCCCCCCCCCATCCCTATTCCCCCCCCTCCAAGCGCCACCTCCCTTCTAAACACACATTTACACAGAAAGCGCTTGTTGGTTTTAAATCGATGCAGATTGTTTGCTGATAAATTGACGCCGTATCCCCCTCTCTCCGGCTCGGGGAAGAGAAGCTCCTTTCCAGATGTTGGGGTTTTTTTCCTCCCTATCCTTCCCCTAATTTTTCACACAGAGAGTCATCAATTTTTCCCCTAAGTTTTTTTTTCACGCATTGGGCGTCGGAATAGGCTGCCCAGGGAGGGGGTTGATTCCCCTTCCCTGGAGGTGTTTAAGGGACGGGTGGATGAGGTCTTGAGGGACTTGGTTTGGTGTTTGATGGGAATGGTTGGACTAGAAGATCCGATGGGTCTCTCCCAACCTGGTTGTTCTATGATTCTATGAGTCTATGATTCTAATTCAATTTGGCAGGACCTTCCACCCCCAGTCTGAACCTTTTCCTCCTTTCTCCAACCCCCTCAAAAGAGGCAGCGATTTGCCAACAAATTAAACTGTTAGCACCTCCCAAGGTCCAACTATTCCCCTTTCCAGCTGCTGTTCACACCTGGACGCGTTTCTCACCCCCAATTCGATTTGGCAGGACCTTGTAACCCCCAGTCTGAACCTTTTCCTCCTTTCTTTCTCCAACCTGTACCTCCTTCATCCAACCTGTACCTCCTTTCTCTAACCTGTACCTCCTTTCCCCAACCTGTACCTCCTTTCCCCAACCTGTACCTCCTTCATCCAACCTGTACCCCCTTTCCCCAACCTGTACCTCCTTTCCCCAACCTGTACCCCCTTCATCCAACCTGTACCCCCTTTCCCCAACCTTTTCCTCCTTTCTCCAACCTGTACCTCCTTTCTCTAACCTGTACCTCCTTCATCCAACCTGTACCCCCTTTCCCCAACCTGTACTTCCTTTCCCCAACCTGTACCCCCTTTCCCCAACCTGTACCCCCTTTCTCTAACCTGTACCTCCTTCATCCAACCTGTACCCCCTTCATCCAACCTGTACCTCCTTTCTCTAACCTGTACCTCCTTTCCCCAACCTTTTCCTCCTTTCTCCAACCTGTACCTCCTTTCCCCAACCTGTACTTCCTTCATCCAACCTGTACCCCCTTTCCCCAACCTGTACTCCCTTTCCCCAACCTGTACCTCCTTTCTCCAACCTGTACCTCCTTTCTCTAACCTGTACCTCCTTTCTCCAACCTGTACCTCCTTCATCCAACCTGTACCTCCTTTCTCTAACCTGTACCTCCTTTCTCCAACCTGTACCTCCTTTCCCCAACCTGTACCTCCTTCATCCAACCTGTACCTCCTTTCCCCAACCTGTACCTCCTTCATCCAACCTGTACCCCCTTTCTCCAACCTGTACCCCCTTTCTCCAACCTGTACCTCCTTCATCCAACCTGTACCTCCTTTCCCCAACCTGTACCCCCTTTCCCCAACCTTTTCCTCCTTTCTCCAACCTGTACCTCCTTCATCCAACCTGTACCTCCTTTCTCTAACCTGTACCCCCTTTCCCCAACCTGTACCTCCTTCATCCAACCTGTACCTCCTTCATCCAACCTGTACCCCCTTTCCCCAACCTGTACCTCCTTTCCCCAACCTTTTCCTCCTTTCCCCAAACTTTTCCTCCTTTCTCCAACCTTTTCCTCCTTTCTCCAACCTGTACCTCCTTCATCCAACCTGTACCTCCTTTCCCCAACCTGTACCTCCTTCATCCAACCTGTACCCCCTTTCCCCAACCTGTACCTCCTTTCTCCAACCTGTACCCCCTTTCCCCAACCTGTACCTCCTTCATCCAACCTGTACCTCCTTCATCCAACCTGTACCCCCTTTCCCCAACCTGTACCTCCTTTCCCCAACCTTTTCCTCCTTTCCCCAAACTTTTCCTCCTTTCTCCAACCTTTTCCTCCTTTCTCCAACCTGTACCTCCTTCATCCAACCTGTACCCCCTTTCCCCAACCTGTACCTCCTTTCTCCAACCTGTACCCCCTTTCCCCAACCTGTACCTCCTTTCTCCAACCTGTACCTCCTTTCCCCAACCTGTACCTCCTTTCCCCAACCTTTTCCTCCTTTCTCCAACCTGTACCTCCTTCATCCAACCTGTACCTCCTTTCCCCAACCTGTACCTCCTTCATCCAACCTGTACCTCCTTCATCCAACCTGTACCCCCTTTCCCCAACCTGTACCTCCTTCATCCAACCTGTACCTCCTTTCCCCAATCCCCCCAAAAGCGGCAGCGATTTGCCAACAAATTAAACTGTTAGCACCTCCCAGGGTCCAACTATTCCCCCTTCACACCTGGACGCGTTTCCCACCCCCAGCAAAATCCCCCCCCGCCCTTTCCCCCTCCGCTCTCTTGGCTTCTCCCCGTCCCAGGCCGCTTTGGGGACCGAGAGAAACGCGAGGGACTCCCGCGGAACGAAGCGGAGTTCAGAGCCGCGGAGCTCGGAGGAGGAAAATAATTCGAAATGCGTCTTTTCGCCCCAGAAAGAAGCCAGACGGGTCCTCCGCGAGCACCGCCCCAGCCCCGAGCATCCTCGGCGGGTGTCCTGCTCTGCATCCCTGCATCCCGAGCCCAGCATCCCCTCTCCTCGCCGGCCCCACAGCCCCCCCCGGACCCCCAACCCCGACCCTATCCCCGAGTCTGGTTGCAACGAACACTCTGCCAGGATGAGTCCTCGCACCTTCTCCAGCAGCTCCTGAGCTTCGGGGCTGCCCAAACGACCCCTCGTTTCCACACAGCTCCATCCCCCTCTCGACCTGCCGGGTCCCCATCTCCAGCCCCGCGGACGCAGCCCCATGGAGACCCTCGGACTCGCGGGGGGCAAGAGGGGGGGTCCCCATCCCCATGGAGCCAGCCCTACGGATCCGCGGGATGAGGGAGGGGGAGTCCCCATTCCCACACATCCATCCCTATGGATCCGCAGGGTGCGGGAGGGGGAGTTCCCGTCCCTACAGATCCCTCGGGTCCTCGGGGTGCGGGAGGGGGTTCCCCATCCGCACAGATCCATCCCTACGGATCCGCGGGATGCGTGAGGGGGTTCCCCACCCGCGTGGATCCATCCCCTCGGATCCACGGGGTGAGGGAAGGGGTTCCCCATCCCCATATGGATCCATCCCTACGGATCAACACGGATCCTCGGGATGAGGGAGGGGGGGGTCCCCATCCCCACAGATCCATCCCTATGGATCCGCGGGGTGCGGGAAGGGGAGTCCCCATCCCCATCCCCACGGATCCATCCCTATAGTTACCCTCGGATCCGCGGGGTGCCGGAGGGGGGTCCCTATCCCCATGGATCCATCCCCGCGGATCCACGGGGTGCGGGGAAAGGGGTCTCCATCCCCATATGGATCCATCCCTACGGATCAACACGGATGCGCGGGGTGCGGGAGGGGGGTCCCCATCCCCATGGATCCATCCCCGCGGATCCACGGGGTGCGGGAAAGGGGTCCCCATCCCCATATGGATCCATCCCTATGGATGGACACGGATCCGCGGGATGTGTGAGGGGGTTCCCCGTCCCCATTCCCACAGATTCATCCTTATGGATCCGCGGGGTGAGGGAAGGGGTTCCCCATCCCCATATGGATCCATCCCTAGGGATCAACACGGATCCTCGGGGTGCGGGATGGGGGTCCCTATCCCCATTCCTACCGATTCATCCCCTCGGATCCACAGGGTGCGGGAAGGGGAGTCCCCATCCCCATTCCCCCAGACACATCCCTATGGATCCGCGGAGTGCGGGAGGGAGGTCCCCATCCCCATAAGGATCCATCCCTACGGATCAACACGGATCCGCGGGGTGCGGGATGGGGGTCCCCATCCCCATTCCCACCGATCCATTCCCTCGGATCCGCGGGGTGCGGGATGGGGGTTAGCATCCCCATCCCCATCTCCATCCCTACGGATCCCCACGGATCCGCGGGGTGCGGGAAGGGGGTCCCCATCCCCATTCCCACCGATGCATCCCCTCGGATCCTTGGGGTGCTGGAGGAGGTTCCCCATCCCCATATGGATCCACCCCTACGGATCCACGGGGTGCGGGAAGGGGGTCCCCATCCCCTCGGATCCTTGGGGTGCAGGAGGGGGTCCCCCCATCCCCATGGATCCATCCCGACGGATCCCCACGGATCCACCCCTACGGATCCACGGGGTGCGGGAAGGGGCCCCCATCCCCACGGATCCATCCCTATAGACCCCCTCGGATCCTCGGGGTGCAGGAGGAGGTTCCCCATCCCCACATGGATCCACCCCTACGGATCCAAGGGGTGCGGGAAGGGGGTCCCCATCCCCATTCCCACCGATGCATCCCCTCGGATCCTCGGGGTGCCGGAGGGGGGGGGGGGGGGGGGGGGTGTCCCCATCCCCATTCCCACCGCGGGGGGGGGGGGGGCCTCACCCCCCGCGTGACCCTCCCTTAATCAAGCCCAGCAGCCACCACGAACAACAACTCCGCAGACACACACAAATAATAATAATAATAATAATAATAATAATAATAATAATAATAATAATAATAATAACAATAATAATAACAACAACAATAATAATAGTAATAATAACTCGGTCTTAACAAGGATTAAAAAAAAAAAAATAGGGGGAAGAGAAAAAAAAAAAAAAAAAAAAAAAACCTGAAGTGAAGCCTGATGAATATATGCCCAGGGCTAACCGGAGTGAGCCGTTTAAAGATGAAAGTGCAAAGAAATAAAGGCTCAATTTAATCTGCCTTAAAACCCTTCAACTCGGCGTTTGTGCTGGGAACTCGGAGAGTGAGTACTGATTGGGGATAAATACATTTCTTAGCATTGCCTCCCAGCTATTACACCCTTCTCCAACACAGCTCCCTATTCACCGGCCGCACTTTTCATTACCAGCTCTAATAAGTCTTAACGTTATTAAATGCCAAGCAGAGCATAGAGAGAGAGAGAGAGAGAGAGAGAGAGAGAGAGAGAGAAAGCAGGCGCAGGGCTGGAAGCTTTCTTAGCTCTGAGAAAAGAGAAGAGCGTTTAGGGCTGGCCTCCCCCGGCTCCCGCCGGGACACCCCGACAAGGGACCAAAAAGCCGTTTGGCAGGAGGAAAAAGAGCAAAACGAAGTTTTTTTTTTTTTTTCTCCCCTAGATAATAATAAAAATCGAGAGGAAAGAGCGACCCCCCCCAAGGCCAAGATGGAAAAGAGAAAAAAAGTGCGAGGAGGGAGTTAGTGGTTGGATTTTATTGCAAGTTTGGGTTTTTTTTTTTTTTCCCCCTCGATAATAATAAAATTTGGGGGGGGGGGGGTGGGAAGAGAAAAGAGCGACCCCCACCAAGGCCAAGATGGAAAAGAGAAAAAAAGTGCGAGGAGGGAGTTAGTGTTTGGATTTTATTGCAAGTTTGGGGTTTTTTTTTTTTTTTTCCCCTCGATAATAATAAAATTTGGGGGGGTTGGGGGAAGAGAAAAGAGCGACCCCCACCAAGGCCAAGCTGGAAAAGAGAAAAAAAGTGCGAGGAGGGAGTTAGTGGTTGGATTTTATTGCAAGTTTGGGTTTTTTTTTTTTTTCCCCCTCGATAATAATAAAATTTGGGGGGGGGGGTGGGAAGAGAAAAGAGCGACCCCCACCAAGGCCAAGATGGAAAAGAGGAAAAAAGTGCTAGGAGGAAGTTAGTGGTTGGATTTTATTGCAAGGGTTTTTTTTGGTTTTTTTTTTTTTTTTTCAAGTTTTTTTTTTTTTTTTTAATTGCAAGTTTGGGATTTTTTCCCAAAAAAATGGGGAGGGGGGGGTGGGGGGTGGGGGGAAGAGCGACCCCTCCAAGCCCAAGCTGGAAAAGAAGAAAAAAAGTGCGAGGAGGGAGTTAGTGGTTGGATTTTATTGCAAGTTTTTTTTTTTTTATTGCAAGTTTTTTTTTTTTATTGCAAGTTTTTTTTTTTTATTGCAAGTTTTATTTTTTATTGCAAGTTTTTTTATTGCAAGTTTTTTTTATTGCAAGTTTTTTTTATTGCAAGTTTTTTTTTTATTGCAAGTTTTTATTTATTGCAAGTTTTTATTTTTTATTGCAAGTTTTTTTTTATTGCAAGTTTTTTTTTATTGCAAGTTTTTTTTTTTATTGCAAGTTTTTTTTTTTTATTGCAAGTTTTTTTTTTTTATTGCAAGTTTTTTTTTTTATTGCAAGTTTTTTTTTTTTTTATTGCAAGTTTGGGGATTTTTTCCCCCTCTCCTCGATAATAATAAAAATTGGGTTTGGGGGTGGGGGGGCGGGAAGAGCGACCCCCTCCAAACCCAAGCTGGAAAAGAGAAAAAAAAAAGTGCGAGGAGCGAGTTAGTGGTTAGATTTTATTGCAAGTTATTTTTTTATCTGGATAATAATAATAAAAACTGGGGGGGGGAGGGGGGAAGATTGACCCCCAAGCTGGAAAAGAGGAAAAAAAGTGCGAGGAGAGAGTTAGTGGTTGGATTTTATTGCAAATTTGGGGGTTTTTTTTCCCCTCGATAATAATAAAAATTGGAGGGGGGGGGGGAGAAGGGGGGAAACAAAGTTTGTTTGTTTGTTTGTTTTTTTCCCCTCCTCGATAATAATAAAAATCATGGGGAGGGAAGCACCACTCCCCAAGCTGGAAAAGAGAAAAAAAGTGCGAGGAGGGAGTTAGTGGTTGGATTTTATTGCAAGTTTGGGGGTTTTTTTTCCCCCTCTCCTCGATAATAATAAAAATTGGGGGGGGGGCGCGAACAAAGTTTTTTTTTTTTTTTTTTTTTTATCCCTCTCCTCGATAATAATAAAAATCGGGGGGAGGAAAGAGCAAAACAAAGTTTGTTTTTGTTTTTTTTTTTTTTTCTTTTTTTTTTTTTCTTTTCCCCTCTCCTCGATAATAATAAAAATCGAGGTGGGGAAGGGGGGTGGGGGGGGAAGAGCCACCCCCCAAGCCCAAGCTGGAAAAGAGAAAAAAAAAATGCGAGGAGGGAGTTAGTGTCTAGATTTTATTGCAAGTTTGTGGTTTTATTTTTCCCTCTCCTGGATAATAATAAAAATTGGGGGGGGGGAACAAAGTTTGGGGTTTTTCCCCCCCCTCCTCTATAATAATAAAAATTGGGGGGGGGAACAAAGTTTGGGGTTTTTTTCCCCCCCCTCTCCTCGATAATAATAAAAATCGGGGGGAGGAAAGAGCAAAACAAATCTTTTTTTTTTTTTTAATTTTTTTTTCCCCTCTCCTCGATAATAATAAAAAACGGGGGCGAGGGAAGAGCCACCCCCCAAAGCTGGAAAAAAGAGAAAAAAAGTGCGAGGAGAGAGTTAGTGTTTGGATTTTATTGCAAAAAACCTCTTAGGTTGGAGGTTGGGTTGGGTTGGACTAGGTTGGACTAGAAGACCCGATGGGTCTCTTCCAACCTGGTTGTTCTATGATTCTATGATTTTATATTTCTATATCATATATATATCATATTTCTATGATTTTATTGCAAGTTTTGGGGGTTTTTTTTCCCCTCTCCTCTACAATAATAAGAATCGGGGAAGGGGGAAGAGCCACCCCCCAAGCTGGAAAAAAGAGAAAAAAAATGCGAGGAAGGAGTTAGTGGTTGGATTTTATTGCAAAAAACCTCTTAGGTTGGAGGTTGGGTTGGAAAAGTGGGGAAGGACCCAAAGTGTAGGGTGAGGGGGGTTGGGAGGGGGAGAGGTTTCCAAAAAGTAAATTATTTTGGAGGAAAGAAAAAAAAAAAAAAAAAAAACACCAACAAAAGGAAAAAACCTGCCCAGCGCACGCTCCCTGCCTCTCAATCATCAATTACCTTAATTGGGGCCATTAAAACTTTTCCCGACGTGAAAATATGCGTTGACAGCGCTGAGTTGGGTTTGGGTGGTGGTTTGGGGGTTTGTTTAGGTTTTTGGTTTTTTTTTTTTTTTTTTTTTAAATTAATGATTTTTTAATTACCCTCGCGGCGGCGGCTCCGGCTCCTCTCCCGCTGCTCCCCTCCCCCCACCCCCCCCCAAAAAAAAAAAAAAAACAAAAAAAAAAAACCTAAACCCGAGAGCCTGGTTTGGGGTCGTTTCATGCAAACGAGAGGAAAAAATAAAATAAGATGAAGTAAAATAAGATGAAGTAAAATAAAATGAAGTAAAATAAGATGAAGTAAAATAAGATAAAGTAAAATAAGATAAAGTAAAATAAAGTAAAATAAGAAAAAGTAAAATAAAGTAAAATAAGATGAAGTAAAATAAAGTAAAATAAGATAAAGTAAAAGGAAGTAAAATAAGATGAAGTACAATGAAGTAAAATAAGATGAAGTAAAATGAAGTAAAAGAAGATGAAGTAAAATGAAGTAAAATAAGATAAAGTAAAATGAAGTAAAATAAGATAAAGTAAAATGAAGTAAAAGAAGATGAAGTAAAATGAAGTAAAATAAGATAAAGTAAAATGAAGTAAAATAAGATAAAGTAAAATGAAGTAAAAGAAGATGAAATAAAATGAAGTAAAATAAGATGAAGTAAAATGAAGTAAAAGAAGATGAAGTAAAATGAAGTAAAATAAGATAAAGTAAAATAAAGTAAAAAAAGATAAAGTAAAATAAGATAAAGTAAAATGAAGTAAAATAAGATAAAGTAAAAATGAAGTAAAATGAAGTAAAATGAAGTAAAATGAAGTAAAATAAAATAAAATAAAATAAAATAAAATAAAATAAAATAAAATAAAATGACTAAAGCCGGTAGCGGAGGGTAAGTTGGACGCGCAGGGGAGCGCAGCCCCGACCCGCGGAGGTTCCGCGGGCTCCAGCATGGGGAATCCGCGCAAACTGAGCCCTCGATTCGAGCCGATTTCGCCAAGAAGCGGCTGCTCGGGGGGTGATTCCTTCGCGATCTTTGCCACGAAGGGAGAGAGAGGTTTGTTTTGCTGATTAACACTCACTCCCGCATATTATTAAGAAATTAAAAAAAAAAATAATAATAATAAAAAAAACCCCAAAACAACTCGAGCTCCTTCACGCTTTTATTTTCGGAGCTGGGATGGCGAAAACATTCCGGGAGAAAATAATAATTTAAAAAAAAATTAATTTTTAAGCGGTTGAGGGAAAATAATAATAATTTTCAATCCCTCAACCGCTTAAAAATTATTTTTTTTCCCTCAACCGCTTAAAAATTATTATTATTTTCCCTCAACAGCTTAAAAATTATTATTTTTTTTAATTATTATTTTCAATTATTTCAATTATTTCAATTATTTCAATTATTTCAATTATTTTCAATCCCTCAACCGCTTAAAAATTATTACTTTTTTCCCTTCAACCGCTTAAAAATTGTTATTATTTTTATTTTCAAGCCACGAGGCTCCAATCAAACCCATTTTAACACCTAAAGCCGCCCCCCCCGCCCCCCCCCCTCCCAAGCCAATAAAATTAAAAAAAAAAAAAAACCCCAAAGTGATGGAGGGAGCAGCCTCTCCAGGGGCACAAAAGCTTCGCTTGTGCAAATGAGCATCGCCTGTTCCCCCCGAATCACAAGCACCGTTTTGCAACGTCCAACGGCTTCTCCTTTCTCCAGCAGACGGTCCTATAATATTACAAAACTATCTAGCAGCAGGGAGTTTTGAATAATTTATCTCCCTTTCTTCCCCTTCCTCGGCCCTTTGTCCCCAACTTTTTCTCCTCCTGGCGGAGTTTTGAATGAGAAAGGAGCAGCCCTCCCTCCCCCCCCAGCCCTTTACTCCGGTTTTTAAGGCAGGTCCCCCCCCTCCCCTCCTCTCCCCCTTTTCTTTTTTTTTCCCCCCTGTTTGCTTTTGTGGTCAGGAATCTTTTGCTTATAAAGCTTCAATAGACTCGGAGGTCTTTGTAGAGTGAAGTTCATCTTCAAGGTTGGAAAAAAAAAAAAAAAGGGGGAATCAGATCCTTCAAGAAACCCCTTTTGTGCACCTTCATTTTAAACGTTTGATGGCGACACCAAAAAGCTTTTTTTTTTTTTTTTTTTTTTGCCCCAAATTTCTGCCCCTGCACCTTTTCCTCACTCCTCCGAAATAGGGAAAACTTTGGGGTTGACACCCAAAAGCTTTTTTTTTTTTTTTTTTTGCCCCAGATTTCTGCCCCTGCACCTTTTCCTCACTCCTCCGAAATAGGGAAAACTTTGGAGTTGACACCCAAAAGCTTTTTTTTTTTTTTTATGCCCCAAATTTCTGCCGCTGAACCGTTGCCGCACTCCTCCGAAATAGGGAAAACTTTGGAGTTGATGAGAAACTTCGTAAGCGACGCCGGTTGCTTCCCACAGCGGAAAATGGGGATGGAAAACGGGGATGGGAAACGGGGATGGAAAACGGGGATGGGAAACGGCTCTTGTCCTGCTCCCTCTTGGCCTGATGCTCACAACATCACGAACCCCAAAAGCTCTCATCAGCCCAACCCCGCGAGGCCTGCGCCGTCACCATGAATTTTGGAGGAAAACAACCTCAGATTTCCTGAAGTGCAGCCCCAAGATCTGTATAATCACCGTTCCCTTCCCCAAAATAACCATCGAGCTCTGCGACGCGAGGAAATCATTTTCTGGCTGAACCGATGCTGCAGCTCCAACCTCATATTGCTAAAAACGTCACCGATGCCGGCACTGATGAACCCCAATGTCACCAACTCCTGCACTGATGAACCCCAATGTCACCAACTCCTGGACTAACGAACCCCAATGTTGTCCCACAAACCTGCCATATTCCCCCCTTTTTTTGAGGGAAGAGGGATCATCACCTGCTCTGAGCTGCCCAAAGATAAACCCACAAGCATCTCCATGGCCAAGGCCTCAATCCCCAACCTACATTTACAGCACAGGAGCTTGAAAAAAGTTTAATTTTTCCTCCCACGAGAGGAAACCATCAACCACGGGAGATGCTAACAGGCCTCCTCGCTCTCCCTCGCCACCAGCCCAGCCTCAAGCCTTTCATCAGAAACATCAGATGTGGTTTTCCTGATTTTATTTAGGGGTGAAGACCCCCCTTTTCCTTCAATATGAAGATCCCCCCTCTCCCCTCATCGCTTCCCCAGCACTGGTGGCTCCGCGGCAGCCCCAGCGCACGGTGCCAATCCCGGCTCCTCTAATTGATATTGATTGGCCAAATCGGTCAACTGTCAGCCAGAGTTTCAGGGGACCACTTAGAGAGCAGGAGAGAAATCTGTTTAACAAATTCATTTAGGAATCCGAGCTGCCTGCCTCCAGCCATCTCCCTTTTTCCTTTATGAATAATTGATCCAGAGCAAAACACCGACAACTCTTCCTCCCCGGGAAGCATCCTCAGCCCGAGGGCTTGGGTACCACCTTCCCCTCGCACGCATCACACCCTCAACTCTACCAACGGTCGTCTTTGAAAGGACAAACGCGAGAGACTCCAGAACCATCCCATCATAGTCTTGGTAGGGAAGGATGTGTCCCCTCTCCCCAGTGTCCCCTCCAGCCAGGCCCCGGGTCACGCGCGGCCACCTGTACCTTTGTCGCCCAGGATGCCGTCAATGCTGTGTTTGGCCTTCTTCTCCCCATCTTCCTCCTTCTTGTCGCAGTCCTCCTCTTCCTCTTTCTTCCCGAATTTGATGCGTAGCACACGGCTAATCGAACTCACTAAACCTCAGACAGTCAAAGACAAAAAGGCAAGTATAAGCTGCCTGGGGAGGCAAGGTGGGAGCCAGCCCCGAAAACCCAAGCGCTCCTTGGGCAGGAAGCCTTGAGCGCACACCAAGGGCACCTGCACCCCCTTTCCTGAGGGTGCACAGCGCACGAAGGGCACCTGCACCCCCTTTCCTGAGGGTACACAGTGTCTGAAGGGCACCTGCACCCCCTTTCCTGAGGGTGCAGAATGCATGAAGGGCACCTGCACCCCCTTTCCTGAGGGTACACAGCGCACGAAGGGCAACTGCACCCCCTTTTCCCAGGTGTACCCAGTCCTTCGCACCCTCCAAAGCACTCCCGGCTTCTCCTTTGCCATCGAACGGAGCTGCCAGGCTGGACACCCAAAGCTGGATGTGCTCATCACCATTCCCTGGAGATGCCCAGAACTTGACAGTGAATGGTGGAGAACGGCAACCAGAGCAGGTTCCTGGGACACTCACCCCCAGGGCTTGGAAACGAGGAAAATGCCTCTCCAGGGGCCTTCACCCCTTGCCCTAAACGGGGTCACCCAGCCTGGATTGAGCCCTGGGCCCTGTCCTGCTCTAGGGGAGATGCACCTTGGAGAGGAGGTTAACCTCCCAAAAAAAACTAGAAGAGAACTTTCAGCCAGGACCAAAAAGCTCTGACATCCCTGCAGACCCAGGACTGGGGTGCGGGGTTGCTTTCCACAGGTGACAGGGATCCTCCTTTCACCCTAGATTTGGGATCTGCCTCCACGCACACTTCCTCCACACTTGGGACTCCCCTGGATTTCATTGGAGTTGGAACAAGTCGGGCAAACTGGTTTGTTTGTGTTTGGTTTTCCAGCAGAGTCAGGGCACAAACCTCCCTCACCTGCTGTTTATTTGCTGCTGTGGGTTTGGTTTGGGATGATTTTTATCCCTCCTCCCCTACAAAAGCAAAGGCTGGGAGGGTGTTTGCATCCCCCTGGAAACATTTTTTGGTGCTGATAATCATTCCCACAGGTATTGGGGGTGTCCTTGTGGCCAAGCTGCCTTCTCACCTGAGGGCACAGTGCTCCGGTCGCAGTGCCCGTCCTTCAGGAGCCGGTCTCGGATCTCCCAGCTGAACATCCCAGGGTTTTCCCGTTTGTATTCCTCAATTTTCTTCTCCACGTCGGGAGTTGCGACCTGCTTTTGTGACCAAGGGACACCGGCGCGTGTGCACAGAAGGGGAGAGGGAGAGGAAAAAAAAAAACCAAAAAGCGCTTTTAATTGACCTGTTCAGCTCAGTGCAACAACCCTCCTCACTGCTGGTTTGGGGGAGGGATAAGAATTGGGATTTGAAGGGGGAAAAGGAGGAAAACAAAGGTGGGAAAAGCCCTCCTCTCCCAGATGCTGGTGACCCTAGAAGTAGAGTCTCTGGGGTCGAGGATTGCCTTATCCTTGGGGTCCAGGTTTGCCTTATCCTTGGGGTCCAGGATTGCCTTATCCTGAGCCCCAGGGGGAGAGGGCGGCAGGAAGGGGATGCTTTTTCAGGGTCTGTCTACACCCCACGATTTATTATTCCCTGACCCTCCCTGCTCGCCTCCTCCTCCTTCTCGCATGCCTTGGGCCGAAGCAAAAAAACGCTTCAACGTGTGCCACTTGTTGCATTTAGGTGGGAAAAAAAAAAAATCACTTGGTTTTATTCTTAGCCTATTCATAGACTCATAGACTCTTAGACTCTTAGACTCTTAGACTCACAGACTCACAGACTCACAGACTCATAGAATCATAGAATCGCCAGGTTGGAAGAGACCCATCGGATCATCGAGTCCAAACATTCCCATCAAATTTTAGTTTGATAAATATTTTTGATGAATATTCCTATTCCTGCCCATTTCTCCCCATCTGAGCTCACAAACTGCAGCTCCTTCCCTCCTCCCCTCTTTCCCTGCGTGATTTATCCTCCTCTTATTTTATTTTAGGGTAAAATGAGGGGGTTAGCTGGTCCCTAGCTCTGCACTCACCCTGGGTTTGCTGCCTCCGATGGCTCCGGGACGGATGGAGCCGGTTTCTTGGTACCTGCAGAGGATTTTGGAGACGCAGCCGTGGGAGACCCTCAGCTGCCGGGAGATGACGCAGGGTCGGATCCCGTGATGAGCCATCTCCACGATCTTGTGGCGAATGTGGTTGGGCAGGGGGCGACCGTTGATGAACACCCCTCCGAGCTGGTTCACCCTGCCCTGCCCCAGCGGCGTGGAGACTGCCGAGCCAGGAGAAAAGACACCAGGAGGCAAGAGGAGAAGGAAAAAAATTAGTTACAAGGGGGGAAAAATAGTTGCAAGGGGGAAAAATACTTATAAGGGGGAAAATATAATTACAAGAGGGGAAGAAAATACTTAGAAGGGGGAAAACATAATTACAAGGGGGGAGGAAAATACTTAGAAGGGGAAAAACATACTTAGAAGGGGGAAGAAAATACTTAGAAGGGGAAGAAAATACTTAGAAGGGGGAAAACATAATTACAAGGGGGGAGGAAAATACATACAAGGGGGAATAATACTTAGAAGGGGGAAGAAAATACTTAGAAGGGGGAAGAAAATACTTAGAAGGGGAAAGACAATACTTAGAAGGGGGAAAACCTAATTACAAAGGAGGAAGAAAATACTTACAAGGGGGGAAGAAAATACTTAGCAAGGGGGAAAACATAATTACAAGGGGGCAAGAAAATGTATACAAGGGGAAAAATACTTACAAGGGGGAAAATAGTTGCAAGGGGGAAAATACTTTTACAAGGGGGGGAAGAAAATACTTCCAAGGGGGAAACAATACTTAGAAGGGGGAAGAAAATACTTAGAAGTGGGAAAACATAATTACAAGGGGGGAAGAAAATACTTACAGGGGGAAGAAAATACTTAGAGAGGGGAAGAAAATACTTACAAGGGGGAAAAATACTTAGAAGGGGGAAGAAAATACTTAGAAGGGGGAAGAAAATACTTACAAGGGGGAAAACCTAATTACAAAGGAGGAAGAAAATACTTACAAGGGGGGAAGAAAATACTTAGAAGGGGGAAAAAATACTTAGAAGGGGGAAGAAAATACTTAGAAGGGGAAAAAATACTTACAAGGGGGAAAACATCATTACAAGGGGGAAGAAAATACTTAGAAGGGGGAAGAAAATACTTAGAAGGGGGAAAACATAATTACAAGGGGGGAAGAATATACTTAGAAGGGGGAAAAATACTTAGAAGGGGGAAAAATACTTAGAAGGGGAAGAAAAATACTTACAATGGGGGGAAATACTTTCAAGGGGGAAAATACTTTCAAGGGGGAAAATACTTATAAGGGGGAAACATAACTACAAGGGGGGAAGAAAATACTTAGAAGGGGGAAAACATAATTACAAGGGGGGAAGAAAATACATACAAGGGGGGAAGAAAATACTTACAAGGAGGGGAAATACTTTCAAGGGGGGAAGAAAATACTTAGAAGGGGGAAGAAAATACTTAGAAGGGGGAAAACATAATTACAAGGGGGGAAGAAAATACTTATCAAGGGGAAAAAAATAGTTAGAAGGGGGAAAAAAGTTATAAGAGAGGAAAAATCCTGCAAAACTGGGCTCATGCCTGCCGCACCTACAGTTTTCTCGCACTATTTGGAGCTTTGGAAGAGGGAGAAAGTGTTTTCTGTCTGTCTCCCACCTCCTGCTCCCAGTGTTTCTCCCATCGCTGAGACAAGACCCAAAGCCCGTGGGGACCCGCGCGGCTTCTTTCTGTTTACACCGAATTTTGTGCGGTTTACACCTCTGCTTTCCATCGGTTTTATAGGGAAAGATTTAAATCCGAAGAGCAAAAACCCCTCAAAACTTCCCCAAACCCCTCTCTCCGCTCCCTCTGTCAAATCACAGGGGTGGCTGCTTCTGAAGAAAGTTTTACAAATAATCACTTAAAGTATCCTTGAGGGTTTTTTGGGATTTCTTTCTCTGTGTGTGTGTGGTTTTGTTGCCCCTCTCTCCTTTTAATTTCTTAATTTATGAAACACTTGGGGAAGGTGAGGAGCATCCTGACCAGTGGCTCTCTGATCCCTCTCCCCAAGTTATCATTAGATAAATGATATGGAATGGGATGGGATGGGATGGAATAGAATCCCCCTCCCCAATGTATCTAATCCCCCTCCTCATTTTATCATTAGATAAATGATATGGAATGGGATGGGATGGGATGGAATGGAATGGAATCCTCCTCCCCAATGTATCTAATCCCCCTCCCCAATTTATTCAATCCCTCTCCCCAATTTATCTAACCCCCTCCCCAATTTATCATTAGATAAATGATATGGAATGGGATGGGATGGGATGGAATGGAATCCCCTTTCCCAATGTATTTAATCCCCTTCCCCAATTTATCTAACCCCCTTCCCCAATTTATCATTAGATAAATGATATGGGATGGGATGGGATGGAAAGGAATGGAATGGAATCCCCCTCCCCAATGTATCTAACCCCTCTCCCCAATTTATCTAATCACTCTCCCCAATTTATCTAATCCCCTTCCCCAATTTATCTAATCCCCTTCCCCAATGTATCTAATCACTCTCCCCAATTTATCCAATCCCTGTCCCCAATTTATCTAACCCCCTTCCCCAATTTATTTAATATCCCCTTCCCCAATTTATTTAATATCCCCTTCCCCAATTTATCTAACCCCCTTCCCAACGTATCTAACCCCCTCCCCAATCTACTTAACATCTCCCGATGCAGATCTCTCAGATTAATACGATTTCACAGGCTGGAAATTAAAAAAAAAAAAAAATAAGAAGGGAGAGGAGTGTGTGTGTGTGTGTGTGTGTTGGGAAGAAGGTAGGAACTCAGCTGTGCAATTTGCACAAGGGCTGGAGGGGGCGAGGGTTGGGGGAGGCGGCCGGGGGGGGTGTTTCTATATATATTTTTTTTTCCCCTCTTTCTACAAAGAAAAGTCGATTCCAGAAATTGCCTCGAGATGCGCCGCTAATTCCCAGTCACCCGCCCGGCGCTTCCCTGCGTGGATCATTCTGGGCAGGAGAGCACTCGAGTGGCCAATTTTACATTCAAGAGGCACTAAAACCGCCGCCCGCTCCCTCCTTTCATTATTCCCAGTCATGTTGTGCAAATATTGTTGTAATCCTTTGATCCTTTCCCTTGCCGCCTGCTTCACTTCGTTTGCTACAGAGAAGCACTTCAGCAAATCCCTTCGGCTTGTGTGTTTTGCAGCCTGCGTGGGTTTCCACAGCTCTGCCTTTCGCCACTTGATCACGGAGCCTGTTTAATAAATGCGGGGAAGAAGGGTCCTTTCCTCTCAGTTTTCCTTTTTTTTTCCTCTTTCTTTCTCTCTTTCTCTCTTTCTCTCTTTCTCTCTCTCTTTCTTTCTCTCTCTCTTTCTCTCTTTCTCTCTCTTTCTCTCTCTTTCTCTCTCTTTCTCTCTCTCTTTCTCTCCTCCTTCTCTCTTTCTCTCCTTCTCCTTCTCTCCTCCTTCTCTCCTTCTCTTTCTCTCCTTCTCTTTCTCTCCTTCTCTTTCCCTCTTTCTTCCTCTCTTTCTTTCCTTCTCTCTTTCTCTCTCTCTTATTTTTTTTTTTTTTTTTTTTTTGTGTGTGTCTGTGTCTGTGCCTGGAAACTCTAACCCCTCCACACAAAGAAAAAAGCAGCTGCTGCTGAGGGAGAGGAGGATGCGCTGCGGTGACACTCAGCGAGGTGACAGCGACAAATTCTCCCTCCTTTGCCCTCTCCCAGCTAAGGACATCCCAGTGCAGCCTGACCCTTTTCTTACCAATATTTCCCTTCTCATACCACTATTTCCCTCCTCATACCACTATTTCCCTCCTCATACCACTATTTCCCTCCTCTTACCGGTATTTATTTCCCTTCTCATACCAGTATTTCCCTTTTCTTACCAATATTTCCCTCCTCATACCACTATTTCCCTCCTCATACCACTATTTCCCTTCTCTTACCAGTATTTATTTCCCTCCTCATACCACTATTTCCCTTCTCATACTAGCATTTCCCTTTTCTTACCACTATGTCCCTTCTCATACCAGTATTTCCCTTTTCTTACCAATATTTCCCTCCTCATACCAGTGTTTCCCTTTTCTTACCAACATTTCCCTCCTCATATCAGTATTTCCCTTCTCTTACCAGTATTTATTTCCCATCTCATACCACTATTTCCCTCCTAATACCACTATTTCTCTTTTCTTGCCAATATTTCCCTTCTCATACCAGTATTTCCCTTTTCTTACCAATATTTCCCTCCTCATACCAGTGTTTCCCTTTTCTTACCAACATTTCCCTCCTCATATCAGTACTTCCCTTCTCTTACCAGTATTTATTTCCCATCTCATACCACTATTTCCCTCCTAATACCACTATTTCTCTTTTCTTGCCAATATTTCCCTTCTCATACCAGTGTTTCCCTTTTCCTACCAATATTTCCCTCCTCATACCAGTGTTTCCCTTTTCTTACCAATATCTCCCTCCTCATATCAGTATTTCCCTTCTCTTACCAGTATTTATTTCCCTTCTCCTACCAGTATTTCCCTCCTCACACCAGTATTTCCCTCCTCACACCAGTATTTCCCTTTTCTTACCAGTATTTATTTCCCTTCTCCTACCAGTATTTCCCTTCTCTTACCAGTATTTATTTCCCTTCTCCTACCAGTATTTCCCTCCTCACACCAGTATTTCCCTTTTCTTACCAGTATTTCCCTTTTCTTACCAGTATTTCCCTCCTCACACCACTATTTCCCTTTTCTTACCAATATTCCCCTTCTCCCACCTAAGGACATCCCAGTGCATCCAGCGGATTCCCTCACCTCAGCGTTTATTTTTCCTCATTCCCCCTCCCCGAAAAGTTAAAACGAACGAATTCGGTTGCTTTTCCCTATTAAAGGATCGGGACCTGTGCGGCTTTTTTTTAAAAAAAAAAAAAAAAAATCGAAATCATGAGAATTTGCCCCCCAAAAAACCTGCGGGATGCTTGAAACTATTTGAAATAAAGAGGGGGAAGGAAGGGAAAAGCATGGTGGGTTGGGGAAAGGGAAGGGGAAGGAAATAAAATGAAGTTGGATGATCCTATCGGAAGGAAAAGAAAACGAACTAAAGGAGTGAGAAGTTGGATGCGGGAACCAACTCGGGAACCTCCTGCGGCGGCGAAGTTGAGCTGCATCCCCAGCTCGGAGCATCCCAGCGCCGCTCCCCCGGCTTGGATCGAGATGGAAAAGGGAAGGGAAAGGTTGGGAAAGCCGCTTTTCCAGACTCACCTTCCAAGGGGAAGCCGGTGCGCGGGTAGTTCTGCCCTGGAGCAGGGCGCATCATCCTGGGCACCGTCCCGGGCAGCGCTGCCATCCTGCCAGGGGGGGTCGGGGCGGCGAGCGGCTCCGGTCCCAACCGGGGGGGACACCCCCTTGGCCCCGGGAGAGCGGAGAGAGCCGGTTGGGGGGTCGGGGTGGGGGGGGTGGGGGGGAGGCGGCTGAGGGGATGCTGCTTCTCCTCGGAGCCCGAGCGCTTGGCTCTTCCAGCGGCTGCAAAAGAAGGGAGAGAGCTTTGCTCCAAGAGGGGAAAAAAAAAAAAAAAAAAAAAAAAAAAAAAGAATAAAAAAAGAATTGGGGTATCGATGGAAGGGTGGGGTGGGGGAGGAAGAAAGGGGTGGGAAAAAGGGGGAATTCGCCCACCAGAAACCCCTCGCGAAGTTTTTGGGGCTGTGACCCAGGCGGCCGCTCCGGAGGAATGTAGCCCAAGCAGCCGCGAGCAGCAGAGCCACAGCCAAAGTTGCCTCCGCGCTGGGTTGGGCTTAGGGATGGGTGGGGGGAGCCCACGTCCCCGTCTCCGTCCCCCCCCCCCCCCCTCCCCTCCCTCCCCCGATTCCCTGATTTTGTTGTCTCTTTTTTTTTTTTTTTTTTTTCCCCTTCTTTCCGAAGCGGTGCCTGTCGCTTAAGGGATACTTAAGGGGGGGGGGAGTGGGAGTGGGGATGGGAGGAGGAGGAGGAGGGAGATGGGCAGTGGGGGGAATGTCAGACGGAGGGTTTGGAAGTTGTTAAACCGCTGAAGTTGAGGCCGTGGGGAGGACGGAGAGGCTGTGATAGGCTCCCTTACTCCTTTCTTTTATCCGCGGTCGGGAAGGAGGTTTGGGGGGGACGACACACCAATGAGAGGCAGCAGCTTCCCAAAGCTTAGGGATCGCCTTAGGTTTGGGTTAAAAAACCTTATTATTCATTACTAGGGCTTGGCTGGGGTCCTCCTTCCCAGAGCTGATAACATTTGGGGGTGAAAGTTTAGGAAAGATGGATTTTTTTAAAAAAAATTTTTTTTTTTATTTTTTTTTATTTTTTTTTTCCCCTAAGGAAGTCGGAGCAGGTCCCAGAGGGTGAAGGTGGCCTGGGGAGGCCTGGGGAGGGGGTGGTCCCGCTCCACGGGGGCTGCAGTAGGGATGAAATAGAATAAAAATGATAAAAACGCTTGAAATGGATAAAATCGTAAAAAGGCTTCAAATGAATGAAATGATAAAAACGCTTGAAATGAAGAAAATGATAAAAACTCTTGAAATGAAGAAAATGACAAAAACGCTTCAAATGAATAAAATCGTAAAATCGCTTAAAATGAACGCAATAAAATAAAATAATAAAATAAGATAAAATAAGATAAAAATAGAATAAGATAAAATAAATAAAATAAAATAAAATAAAATAAAATAAAATAAAATAAATAAAATAAAATAAAATTAAGTAAAATAAAATAAAATAAAATAAAATAAAATAAAATAAAATAAAATAAAATAAAATAAAGTAAAATAAAATAAAATAAAGTAAAATAAAATAAAATAAAATAAAATAAAATAAAATAAAATAGACTAAAGTCGCCCCGGTGGTTCCTGGGGGCTCAACTTGCCCCATTCTTCCCACCTCCCACCCCTCCCCGGGTTTGGGAGCAGCTGAGCATCCCCACACCTCCTCCTCTCCCCATCTCCCCAGGTAGCTCCTCGCACTCCTCCCTCGTTAACATCACCTCTTTAATTAAGAAGCAGGCTCCGAGTTGCCCATTTTGGTGGGAGGGGGTGGGGGGGGGGATGGGCAGCCTCGGGGGGTGTGGGGGTGTCTCCGGGGCTCCCCACCCGCTCGCTCGCTGACCCAGGCCGGGGCTTGAACAAATAGCTAATGTTTTGTCCCCAAAAGCAGGAGCAGGGCAGGACTCCTCCTCGCAGCGGGACATGACGCCAGGGCTCGCGGCCCCTTTTGTTTGCAGCTGTAAAAGGACTCGCCGGGCAAACCGCTGGAAACTTCTCCCCTCCTCTCCCCACCCCCCCCACCCCAACCACCCCCTCTCCCCCTCCCCTCCTTCCATCCTTAAAAGCTGTGGGAGGGGGGGGGGGGGGAGGAATAAAGCAGCCGGTGATGCTGCTGCTTGACCAGGCTGCACCTAAAAAGTGGTCCCTAAATCTCCTCCCTGCACCCCCGAGGCTTTAACCAGCACTAATCCCTCCCTCCTCCTTCTTCTCCCGGGGATGGGTTTTTTTTTTTTTTCCCCTCTTTGAAATTAAAGCCCTGGGGGGACCTCTCCCGGTCCGGCCACATCTTCCTCCCTCAGCCTCTTCATCCTTCACCTTCTTCATCCTTCACCTTCTTCATCCTTCACCCTCTTCTTCCCTCACCCTCTTCCTTACCTTCTTCCACCCTCACCCTCCTCCTCCCTCACCCTCTTCATCCCTCACCCTCTTCCTCTCCCTCTTCCTCCCTCACCCTCTTCCTCCCTCTCCCTCACCCTCCCTCACCCTCTTCCTTCCTCACCCTCTTCCTCCCTCACACTCTCCCTCTCTCACACTGTCCCTCCCTCACCCTCTTCATCCTTCACCCTCTTCCTCCCTCACCCTCTTCCTCACCCTCTTCCTCCCTCATCCTCTTCCTCACTCTCTTCCTCCCTCACCCTCTTCCTCCCTCTCCCTCACCCTCCCTCACCCTCTTCCTTCCTCACCCTCTTCCTCCCTCACACTCTCCCTCTCTCACCCTGTCCCTCCCTCACCCTCTTCATCCTTCACCCTCTTCCTCCCTCACCCTCTTCCTCACCCTCTTCCTCCCTCACTCTCTTCCTCACCCTCTTCCTCCCTCATCCTCTTCCTCACCCTCTTCCTCCCTCACCCTCTTCCTCCCTGTCCCTCCCCCTCCCTCACCCTCTTCCTCCCTCACTCTCTCCCTCCCTCACCCTCTTCCTCACCCTCTCCCTCCCTCCCCCTCTTCCTCCCTCCCCCTCTTCCTCACCCTCTTCATCCCTCACCCTCTTCATCCCTCACCCTCTCCCTCCCTCACCCTCTCCCTCCCTCCCCCTCTCCCTCGGTGCCCAAAATGCCAATTCCCCAAGTTTTAGGTAATAAATAAGGGGCAAGAGGGGCGATGGGACCATCCCCATCCCTGGCAGCCCCTTCCCCAGCACATTCCTCCAGCTGTAATTCAATTATTTGCCTCTCGTTGGCTTTGGATGGGGGAAGAGCCTGGGAATAAAGTTGAAAATTAAATATTTCTGCTCTCCCAAGCACCAGGGGAAGATTAAACTGGAGAAGATTGGGGATTGATTGGTGTTGGAGGGATGTGGAGGGGGAGAAGGGGCCAAGTGGAGGATGAAGGGGCAAAGGGGGGGATGGAGGGTCCCCCCTCCACCCGCCCCCTCCCGCTGAAAAGCAATTTCACAAACCATTTTTCTAACAATTAAGGCCCGGGCGGGGGTGAAATGGCGATTTCACGTGCGGAGCTGGGGCGCAGGGGGTTACCTGCGCCCCCAGCTGAGAAAAGGGGTGTGGGGGGGCTTTAATTTTTCTTAATTTTTCTTATTTTTTCTTATTTTTCTTAATTTTTCTTATTTTTCCTTATTTTTCTTAATTTTTCTTAATCTTTCTTATTTTTCTTAATTTTTCCTAATTTTTCTTAATTTTTCTTAGTTTTTCTTAATTTTTCTTAATTTTTTATAAGTTTTCTTATTTTTTCTTATTTTTTCTTATTTTTTCTTAATTTTCCCTATATTTTCTTAATTTTTCTTATTTTTCTTAATTTTTCTTATTTTTCTTAATTTTTCTTAAGTTTTCTTATTTTTTCTTAATTTTTCTTAATTTTTCTTATTTTTTCTTATTTTTTCTTAATTTTTCTTAATTTTCCCTATATTTTCTTATTTTTTCTTATTTTTCTTATTTTTTCTTAATTTTTCTTAATTTTTCTTATTTTTCTTAATTTTTCTTAAGTTTTCTTATTTTTTCTTAATTTTTCTTAATTTTTCTTATTTTTCTTAATTTTTCTTATTTTTCTTAAGTTTTCTTATTTTTTCTTAATTTTTCTTAATTTTTCTTATTTTTCTAAATTTTCCTTTTTTTCTTATTTTTTCTTAATTTTCTTAATTTTTCTTAATTGTTCTTAATTTTTCCTTAATTGTTCTTATTTTTTCTTAATTTTTCTTAATTTTTCCTTAATTGTTCTTATTTTTTCTTAATTTTTCTTATGTTTTCTTAATTTTTGCTTCCACCCCTTCCCCTTTTATTTATTTTTTTTTTATGCCCAGTGCTCTGCTTCATTCCCCGTGTTCACAAAAGAGAGAGAGAGAGACCCCTTCTTTTCTCTCCCGGGAGCAGCGAGCAATAGATTAAAACAAACATCAATCAGGCCAGGAGCAAGTAAAACTGCTTAAAGGAGCAGGGGCAGGATCCCTCCCTGCTTTTCCCCCTTTTCCCTGCGCATCTCCATGGTTTCCTAAGGTATGTTTCTGCTTGATAAATGCCGCACATCGCTATTCCCTTTGGAGAAACGGCTTGGAAATCAGCGCTGAGAGGCAACTCATAAGCAGAAGGGAACGGGGTTGGCTTTTTTTTTTTTTTTTTTTGGAGTGGTTTTAGTATTTTAGTAGCATCTCTTCCCCCCCAGCATCCATCCCCTGCAGCCTCTGGGGGAGGAAGGAGCTTTGCAAGGTGTTAGAGGTCTCCTTGGAGAGGGTAACACAGGGAGGCAGGAAAAAAAAAAAAAAGGCCAAATATCCAATTTTTTACTTGGGTAAGATGCACCCAGGTTAGCTCAGCCTGCCCAGCAAACTGCTGGGGGAGTGAGTGCTGCAACCTCAATAATCATTAACCTCAATAATTATTAACGATGATGCTCCTCAGAAGAAATGTCTACTCTTTTTTCTAACTGGGAGGATGCCATCCCATTCACTGCGGATCTAGGAATGGGAAATTTTAGAAGAGATGCCAGATACAGCTCATGTGGTCAACGAAAACCTGAAGAATTTGATCAGCGTTTCCCCCCCTCCTCGCCCTCCACAAGTAGGGATGAGAGGGGAAAACTGCCTGGGGATGAATTATTTAATGAAAAGTTGCTGCCTTCTGCAATTACAAGAAGATTACTAATGTGGGAAGGTTTTCCATTTGAGATCCCGGAGTAATAAGAATTATTTTTTTAAGCGATTATCCAATAAATCTCGCTTTAAAGGGCGAGAAATCCACCTTGAAAAGCGGGGATTTGAAAAAAAATATTTCCGAGGGACTTCCGCATTTTTTAAAATTGACCATTGAAAAAATCGTGCCAGGAGGAGGAGGAACAGCGCTCAGCCTCAAGTGTTTGTTTTCTCTGAGAGCCCAGAGAGGAGAAGAAGGAATATTTGCAGTAAAGACAGGCTCGAGGGAAAGAGGCTGCTTGGTTGAAAAGGTACCTGAGAGCTGGAGAAGCAGCTCCTGGCCCAGGACCAAGTCTACCCATCCACAGCATCACTAAAAAAAAAAAAAAAAAACAAACTTTTTTTTTTTTTTTTTTTCCTAATTTGCATTAAAGCCCAGAAGGTGCCAAAGGGAGCAGATGGGATTTGGGTGCAGGTATTTGGTGTTTCATAGAATCATAGAACAGCCAGGTTGGAAGGGACCCATCAGATCATTGAGTCCAACCATTCCCATCAGACACTAAACCATGTCATCCACTCAAGCCTCTTGCAGCATCCTTGATGTAGAAGTGTCCTCCCACATCCCAAGTCTCAGAAGAGCTCACGCGTCCACATGTATTGGAGACCTTTGGGAAGGCAGCTCCTCAAAGGGCAAAAGTGAAGTGCGTTTCTTGCTGAATTCTATCATTGTTTGCAGGTGAAGAAGACAAGGGAGGGAGGGGAAATTTAAGGTGTTTGCGTAACCCTCAGGTTGCACATTTGGCTCTAATTCTCCTTCCACCCCTTTCTTAGAGGAACAAGGCTCTGCTGCTTTGCAGAGATGCTCTTAACTTCATTGTTGAAGAAGTTTAAAAAAAAAAATCCATGCAATCAGACTCTGGGATTTTGGAAGCCCTAACGGAGAGAGAAAACTGTTTCCACTTCCAGAACTGTTTCTAAAGGAAAAGTTGGCAGATTTGATGGCTCAACCACCAACACCGACCGTGCCGCTCTGCCAGGGGTGAGCCACGGCTGTTCATTTGTGCATGTAACAGGAATCAATGTCTGTCTCTCTTTCCAGGGACAAACCCACAAATAAACACCCTCCAATGCCTCTTCCCATCAGGATGCCGAACAAAAGGCAGTGTCACAGCACCACTGGGCTCCTCCACTCTGCCTCTCGCCTGGGTCAGGTTTAATTTGCTCAGGGTGCAGTATTAATAGGATGTAAGCTGCTCCCTTGAACAATTACCTTATCAAAGCATAACATCTAAGGAATGAGCAAAGTATTTTCATTAAACAAATCAAAATAATAAGGCTGGCAAGGGCCTTGTTCGTTCTTTGAACCTCTAAGTGGCTTTAGAGATATACAGCACCAACTTCTATTCCACTGGTAGGCTCTGCTTAGTTTTTCTAAAGGAGATTAACTACTCCTGGCTAAAAGTCTCAGTTCTACTTTTGTCAGAGTACACAGGCTAATTGGGTTTTCCCTGCATACAACAGGACTCCTGTATCCCCACTACCAGTCTCGTGTCCCATTTCACATGGCTTTGAGAGCACTTTCCTCCCTGCGTTTGATTTGTTCAGTGTTGGGATCGAAATAGCCCTAAAACAGGACTACGGAGGAGAGCGACTGTGTCAAGAGGTGCTGCTGGAGAAGGACAAGGGCACAAGAGGAGATTTTTCTGCTCCAAGGAGACCTGCAAGAAAGCAGAGAGGAGGTCTTGATCAGCAAGTGCAAGGATAGGACAAAGTTGGAGACAGTTTTCAGCTGAAAGAAAGAGAAGATCAAGATGAAATTTTAGGGAGTTTTTTTTTTTTTTTTTTGCTATGAGCATGGGGAGGCCTGGTCCAGGTTGCCTAGAGCAGGGGTGGCTGCCCCATCCCTGGAGGGGTTCAAGGGCAGGTTGGATGGGGCTTGGAGTCCCTGATCCAGTGGGAGGTGTCCCTGCCCATGGCAGGGGTGGGACTGGATGGGTTTTGAGGTCCCTTCCAACCCAAACCATTCTGTGATTCGATGCTGCTAGAGCAGATGAAGGGCACAGGCAAGAGGGGATTTTCCTAACTTGGACCTTGCTGGAGCTTTAATATTTCATATTTCAATGGAGTAGGTTGTTGGAGAAGGTTGCAGGGAACACAGTGATCCCAGGGAGGGAGGGAAGCACTGTTACTGGGCACTTGCAGGTCCAGCTCTCAGAGAGGAGAGAACAGCCTGGGAGCAAAGGTGTGTGTGATTTTAGGGTGTCTTTCTTTTTGGGACACAGCTTCAGGCCTGCTAGAGATGTATTTACAAGAGAGAGCAGAGCACCTGCCCTCAAATAATTCAAGCTGCCTCCGCTCTGGATATACATCCAAATCCCTCATTATCTGGCTCATAACTCACCTGTTCCCAGATTAGTCCCAGTCCAGCACTCAGGACCAGAACGTTTCTCACCCCCATAAAGACATCACTCTTCCCTCCCTACTCTGGGGGGTACAGAAAGTGCACCCAGATGCTTGTATCCAGCCACTCAGCTGCTCTCAGAGCTTCCACAGCTGTTTGAATTTTCCAGGAGTTGACTCTACTGTAGCTGCAGACTTTTATGTGTGCAAAGGGGGACATCAAGCTTGATGAAGCCCTTGGAGTCAGGTAACTGGGAACACAGAGCTCGCGTCTCTCAGCCTGCTCTGGCCCCAGGAGGCTGCCAGCAGAGCAGAGACCAGGGCAGCAGGGAGGAGAAGCCCTGGCAGAAGTCAGGAGCACAGAGAGAAGAAACACAAAGGGTTTGGGTTTTTCCTGAAGTGTAAAGAATCAGATGGAGCCAAGCTGCATATTTGTCTGGGTGAATTAAAAGCACAATTCTCTCTTCCCAGAGGGAGCAGTTGCTTCATATTTATACATTTAGTCTTACAGGTGTAAAATAGCTTCTCTTTATGCTTATATAATAATTTTTTCATTTGAATTTCAAGGCTTTATTCCCTTCTTTGGATTCAAGTCTCCTACCTGAGCCTGATTCTCCATATTGCCATTAATTCCTTCATCACAAAAATGAATTCCATTTAATTCTCTATAGCAGTTGTTAAGGTAGATCAAAAAAGTGCCTTTGCAAAGGCTTCTTCCCTTTCTCCCTTACAGTTTGCAGCTTACCAGTGTCCTGAAAGAGACTTGAATTTCAATCATAAAATGGTTTAGGCTGGGAGGGACCTCAAAGCTCAACCAGTCCCACCCCTGCCATGGGCAGGGACACCTCCCACTGGATCAGGGACTCCAAGCCCCATCCAACCTGCCCTTGAACCCCTCCAGGGATGGGGCAGCCACCCCTGCTCTGGGCAACCTGGGCCAGGGCCTCCTCACCCTCACAGCAAAACATTTCTCTCTATCTCATCTCTATCTCCTCTCTTTCAGCTCAAAACCATTCCCCTCACCCCATTCCTGCAGTCCCTGAAGCTGTAGCTCTATTCCCAATCAGTTTCTCTCCTTTCAGAGGTGAAGGGGGCAGGCAGAAGCCCTTTTCCTCTCCCCTCACAGCTGCAGTATTAGGTCCTGATGAGGATTAATAAGGTTCATTATTGATCCCAGCTGCAGTCACAGCTTACCTGTCACGTCAGGTGATCTCTAATGAGTTAAAGCCTGGCCCTAGTTGAGCTAGAAAACCAAGACAACAGTACAACCCTAAATTTCTATGGGTAAGAAGATAAACACAAAGAACTGAAGAGATTTAAGGAAAAAGTTCAGATACAGAGCTTAGCAACACCAGACCTGCTCTCAGAGGTACCATTACAACTATCTGAGAGGAGGTTGTGGAGAGGAGGGAGCTGGGCTCTTCTCCCAAGGGACAGCGGACAGGACGAGAGGGAATGGCCTCAAGCTCCACCAGGGGAGGGTCAGGATGGACATTAGGAAAAAATATTTCCTAGAAAGGGTGATCGGGCAGTGGCAGAGGCTGCCCAGGGAGGTGGTTGATTCGCCTTCCCTGGAGGTGCTTAAGGGACGGGTGGACGAGGTGCTGAGGGACATGGGTTAGTGGTTGATGGGAATGGTTGGACTCGATGATCCGGTGGATCTCTTCCAACCTGGTGATTTTATGATTCTACGATTTAAGCAGAGCGTCTCCAGCCAACCCACTCCAGTAGCAATGAGAAACCAAGCAAAGCTTCCTTAACTGAGTTAGATGCTTCTTTTTCTGATGAGGAAAGGCTTTTCCCATGAAAACAAGGAATTTTCCTAAGAAATAAGGAATTGATGTAGAGATAGTGAATCACGACCACTCGCTAATAGTAGAATCATAGAATCACCAGGTTGGAAGAGACCCATCGGATCATCGAGTCCAAGGGAGGGAGCTGACTTGCCTTCCCTGAAGGGGTTTAAGGGACGGGTGGACGAGGTGCTGAGGGACATGGGTTAGTGATTGATGGGAATGGTTGGACTCGATGATCCGGTGGGTCTCTTCCAACCTGGTGATTCTATGATTCTGTGATTCTATACATAACTGTATCAGGATTTGTGCTGCAACTCCAGTGTTACCCACACCGGTTGCTCAGAGCCTCCCCATTTAAAGCCCTTCACTTAAAACTGCTCAGCACCTCACTATAAAACCTGCTTTTTGTTCCCTTTTCAGTTTAGGTCAGGTATTAAGCACCCGTATTGTATAAGTGAAGCCGCTTTGTTGCCAACTATAACATTGCACAAAACCATTGCTATAGCAATAAAAAAGGAAACCCTCTTCTAATGCTTAATTACAGCACTGAGAATTAGAAATGTCACAACACACCTTCACAGCTTAATTACAGCCAACAAACGTCAAGATTATCCACAGAAAAGCAGCATTATAACATTTTAGTTTAAATAGACAATGGCATGGAGTGAAGCAGCCACCAGGAACTGCAGGCTAGGATGCTGCCTAGGGAAAGGATGGAGAGCAGCTGCTGCTTTTTTATATCACTGGAGTCTTCCCTGGAACTTCTCTGGAACGTGGAACCCCTGAGCTCCATGGGTGGTTGCTTGTGGAGCTGATCGGGGAGATGCTCAGGGTTTGGCTCGGTCAGTTTGTGGCTCACAAGGAACACAAGTAGATGAAGAAAGGTCTTGGAGATGCTTAATTCTCAAACCAATTTTTAAGGCTATTAGAAAGTTTATGTATAAGTATATACACAGCAGCTGAAGTGATCAGGGTGTGAAAGCTCTAGAAAGCTTCATTCGTCTTCTCTGAACTGACTTCTGCAGCCTCAAGGTACTGTGCAAGTTCATGGCTTTTTTTCTTTTAGAAGGTGCTAAGCTTGTAGTTTTATTATTTATAGAATCATAGAATCACCAGGTTGGAAGAGACCCATCGGATCATCAAGTCCAACCATTCCCATCAATCACTAACCCATGTCCCTCAGCACCTCATCCACCTGTCCCTTAAACACCTCCAGGGAAGGGGAATCAACCACCTCCCTGGGCAGCCTGTTCCAATGCCCAATGACCCTTTGTTTGAAAAACTTCCTCCTAACGTCCAGCCTAAATCTCCCCTGGTGGAGCTTGAGGCCATTCCCTCTTGTTCTGTCCCCTGTCCCTTGGCAGAAGAGCTCAGCTCCCTCCTCTCAGCTCCTTTCTGGTACTTGCAGAGAGCAATGAGGTCTCCACTCAACCTCCTCTTCTCCAGGATAAACACCCCCCAACTCTCTCAGACGCTCCTCATAAGGCTTGTTCTCCAGCCCCAAACATTCATGTGTTTGATCTTGAACTCCAGATAATCCTTTCATGAAAACTCTGTGGAAGTTGTTAAGAAAATAGTGTTTATTTCAGAACATATGTTATTTTTTTTTTTTTTTTTTTGTTATCTAGGCTTTTATCTGGCTGAACTGTTTATTTACTGCTCTCCCTTAGTAGGCGTTTTGGAGGTGTTGGGTTAGTGCTGGAGGAAGACGCAGTGAGTAAGGTCGTAGTAAGTAAGATTAAGTCTCTCTAGGTGGTTTTAGGCTGGAAGAGCTTTTTCTGCTCTATGTCCTGTGCTGGAAGAGACTTCTGGGAGTGGATGTTCCTGAGCATCAGCAATGCAGATAGAGTGTGGATATTTCTTATATCGACTCTATATCATAGAATCATAGAACAACCAGGTTGGAAGAGACCCATCGGATCATCGAGTCCAACTATATCTTTAATATTTAGCTAAAAAAATCATTGAGTGAGTCATGTGAACCAGAAACAAGCAGGTTTTAAACCAATGCAAGTTATCTTTGCTGAGTGTGGTTCACTTCTAAGGAGGTTGGTTTGCAAACTTGCCTTGGAGTGGTAGGAGGATCCTGGTTGAGGGATTTGCCTTTATCCTTAAAATAACTGGTTTAATTCATCTTTTTGCTCTCCAATTCTTTATTTAGCTGTGGTGGGACCTTTTAGTAAAAGCAGGATCACATTCCACTTATCTCCTTGCTGTTATGTTCATGGGGTCTGTAGTATAGGGATGGTTTGGGGATCTTCCCAGGGTTTCCAAAGAGCTGGAATGCTGTGGTTTCCCCGGATGAGGCAATGAATCTTTTCCTGAAAACCAGTTTAACTTTTGGATGTTCCCAGTGCTGAGGAAGAGGAAAACAACAAGCACAGGGAAAGAAACGGTTAAATCCCACCAAGCAAACCTCCAATTCACCTCTTTCATTCACACCAGGTAGCTTCTAATTACTCCTAGAGGGAAAAGGTCAGGAGGTGGGAGGAGGCTGCCACAATAGAGAGGAAAATGTTTTATTAGCTGCTAAGTTAAGGGCTCCCACCCCCTGTGTACTGCTCCCCACTACTTTCTATGGGCTTAAGACGCTCAGCAATGCTGAGCTCTTTCTTGTAGGTGATACCTTTGATGCCCAGGTACTTTTTTTCAGGGGGCAAAAAAGTACCTGGGCAAAAAGGAAGTCACTATATTGGTTTGGTTTCTATAACCTGAATTTACAAGCTAAGTTATGCTTTCCATATGACTTTAGATCAATGCGATGCCATCAGCCTGAGCAATATTGCATGGAGAAGAGCATTGCCTGGAGGAGAAGGACCTGGGGGTGTTGGTCAACAGCCAACTGACCATGAGGCAGCAGTGGCCCAGGTGGCCAAGAAGACCAATGGCATCTTGGCTTGGGAGGTTATTCTCCCTCTGCACTCAGCACTGGGGAAACTGCTCCTCAAATCTTGTGTTCAGTTGTGGGCCCCTCAGCACAAGAAGGATGTTGAGGCTCTGGAGCGAGTCCAGAGAAGAGCAAGGAAGCTGGTGAAGGGGCTGGGGAAGAAGAGGAGCGTCTGAGAGAGCTGTGGGTGTTTCTCCTGGAGAAGAGGAGGCTGAGGGGAGACCTCATTGCTCTCTGCAACTCCCTGAGAGGAGGTTGTGGAGAGGAGGGAGCTGGGCTCTTCTCCCAAGGGACAGGGGACAGGACAAGAGGGAATGGCCTCAAGCTCCACCAGGGGAGGGTCAGGCTGGACATCAGGAGGAAGTTTTTCCTAGAAAGGATGATTGGGCAGTGTCAGAGGTTGCCCAGGGAGGTGGTTTAGTCCCTTTCCCTGGAGGGGTTTAAGGGACGGGTGGATGAGGTGCTGAGTGACATGGTTTAGCATTTGATGGGAATAGTTAGACTCGATGATCCGATGGGTCTCTTCCAACCTGGTGGTTCTATGATTCTATGATCCCTGCTCATGGCAAGGGGATGCAAACTGGATGATCTTTAAGTTCCCTTCCAACTCAAACAATTCTATGATCCCTCTCCATTTTGGAACTCTTGGAGTTGTGTTTGATTGTTACAACACTGCATGCGGAGCTTGAAAACGATGTCTCTGTCTCCATCTCTGCCCAGAAGTGCTTGGAATGAGATATTTTCTTCCCATGCAGGCCAGTAGAGGTACATCTTGCTTCTGCAAGATGTTTTCTCTGTGTGCTATTATAAGACCTTGCTAATCATAGAATCATAGAATCACTAGGTTGGAAGAGACCCATTGGATCCTTGAGTCCAACCATTCCTATCAAACACTAAACCGTGTCCCTCAGGACCTCATCCACCCATCCCTTAAACACCTCCAGGGAAGATGAAATTTGGTAAAGGGTAAATTTGAGATGAAGCTGTTTTCTTTCCTAATGTGAGTCTCAGAGGTGCTTTGTCTTCCTTTTAAAATGTACTTTTCTAGCCATTTTTTAACTCATCCCATAATAGTGATTACACCAATTCACAGTGAGACAAAACATTAAAGGGGGGAAAAAAAATCCTGATCTGAGAAATGCATATTTTTTTTTGTCTGAAGGAGATAAGTCTTCAGGAACACAGAAAGAAATTTGCACGCGGCTCAGTGTCGTAGTGCTTAATCTCATGCAATAATCACTGCTGCTTTGGTTGGCAGAAGAATAATTAAACAGATATTAAAACTGCAATTGCTGTCACTGAAATCTAATAGGAACCCTGGGTGATGAACATCTGAACCACTGTGTGGTGAAGAGAAGCCAAGGGGAGCATTTCTGGGTGGGTTTTCACCATCCTTGGTGCAACAGCTCCCAGAAAGGAGGTTATGGTGAGGTGGGTGCTGGTCTCTTCTCTCAAGGAACAAGTGATACGACAAGAGGAACTGGCCTCAAGCTGTGCCAGGGGAGCTTTAGATTGGATATTGGGAAAAATTCCTTCATGGGAAAAGGTTGTTAAGCATTGGCAGAGGCTGCCCAAGGCAGTGGTGGAGTCTCCATCGCCGGAGGGGTTCAAAAAAGCATGTAGATGTGGCACTTCAGGACGTGGTTTAGCAGGCACGATGGGGTTGGGCTGATGCTTGGACTGGATGAGCTTAGAGGGTTTTTCCAACCCTAACGCATCTATTCTAGGAACGATCTGGAGCTGGCTAAGTGGTGGGGTTTCCATTGGTGGAAGCTCCGTAGCTGGCTGAGCAATCTACAGAGGGTAAAGCCTCTTAATTCATCTCGAGTCCATATATAGCTCAGTGGTTTGCTTGTGTGTAGCCAAGCCTGGTCATGAGGTTTTTGATTCACAACAGCGTATTGAGGATGCTCTTGACTAAGTTAAATCTGATGTTGAGATGTCAGCTGCGCACAAAGTCCATGAGATCCTTCACAGACTGGTTTAAGTCTGATAAACTGCTTGAAAACAGCAAATATTGTATGTTTTTTACGTATCTTACTTTTAACATTAAGGAGGCAAAGGATCAATGTGGCTCCAAGGAGCCCCTTGGTGCACAGCGTGCGGGCACTCGCTTTAATTTGGTGCTGACTCTCAAACACGATTTCTTTTCATCGAGACCTGTTCATGGGGCTGAGATGAAAGACAGCCTGATCGCTAACACTCTGTAAACCTGAGGGGAGAGAAAAAAAAAATCGACTGAAAACCTCAGTATGTAAGGTGGGAGGGTGTTTTTTCCAAGAGTCAATTCTAATTTCCTGCATTTTCATTGGAAGGAGGGGAGAGGTTTTCTTCTTTCCTCCTAATTCCTCTCCATAATCGATTGTTTTGCTTTAATATTTGACATCGGTGACAAACTGTTGAAAGGTGGTAATTTCATTGTTTTGCTTTCAAAATGCTGAAGTATTTGAGGAGTGGCTTCCGTTCCTGGACCATTAAAGCCTGGAGAGATGTCTCCATCCCTGCTCTGAGCGAAGTAAAACAAGGCACGGCAACACCAAACCCCTCGCATAGCCGTGCGGCAGGATCAGGTCCCCGTAACACAAACACAGGAGGAGATTTGGATCTGAATTATTTTGGCCCCAGTCCAAAGTAACCCGTTGACTTCAGTGCGGTTTCTCGGGCTGGCTGCCTGCCCGAGGTAATGGGAAGCAGGGTTGGGGGGCCCTCTCCTTAAAAAGCAGATATTTAACATTCACAAGTCACTTCTCAGCATTAGGAAAAACAAATTAACAAGCCTCCAAAAGGATTTTTTTTTCCCTCCTGGAACAGCGAAATTGTTATTTTTTCCCCTTCTTTGTCCCTTAAAACTAAAATCTTTCTGTCTTCAGGATATTTTTTTTGGGGGGAGGTTGGATTTTTTTTTTTTGGAAGCTATTACTTATATCATTTTTCAAGCCCATGGTTCTATTAGCCTTGCATGATGCAATATCTGTAAAAGAAGGGTCTTTTGCTGTAACGCACCAACTGCACTTGACTGTTTCCTATTGATAGGAGATAGAGCAGCATGGAAAATAGCCTGTGCGGAGCCAGGTAAAAGGAGGGAAGTTAGCGAGTCTGCTCAGCATATAAAACCATCCGTTCCCTTATCATAATCCAGAGACCCACTTTCCTAACATCACCTCCGCTCTTCTGGGGAGAGTTAGAGCTATCTTCCCAGGCTGGAGCGAGCTAGATAGTAGGTGAGCCGCAGACTTATCGCCCAGCGCAGCGGGCGTAATGGGAACTGAAAATTGCTCTAAAATAAAGTTGCTGGGGAATTAACTTCTAAAGGGTGTAAATCCTTGGAGGAGGGAGGAGTTGGAATCTGTATGGAATTAAAATCAGGCTTGTGCTTCATCTTGCTCTGTTCCTGGGGAGTTGAAAGCCTCAGGTTGGCCAAGCTTTTTTTTTTCCCCCCTGAAGATTTAAAGCTTTTGTGCTGTGGCTCTGATGGATCGTAGAATCACAGAGTGGTTTGGGTGGGAAGGGACCCCAAAGATCATCCAGTCCCACCTCTTGCTGTGGGCAGGGACACCTCCCACTAGATCCCGTTGCTCCAAGCCCCATCCAACCTGCCCTTGAGCCCCTCCAGGGATGGGGCAGCCACCCCTGCTTTGGGCAACCTGGGCCAGGGCCTCCTCACACTCACAGCAGAACATTTCTGCCTAACATCTCGTCTCAATACTCCCTATTTCAGCTCAAAACCCTTTTGCCTCATCCTCTCCCTGCCCTCCCTGATCAAGACCCCCTCCCCTGCTTTCCTGGAGCCCCTTTCAGTACTGGAAGCTGCTCTAAGGTCTCCCCACAACCTTCTCTTCTCCAGGCTCAACAACCCAAACTCTCTCAGCCTGTCCTCGGATGGGAGGTGCTCCAAGCCCTCAGATCATCTCCATGGCCTCCTCTGGACTCGCTCCAACAGCTCCATGTCCTTCCTGTGCAGAGGACTCCAGAACTGGCTGCAGAAACACACTCATAATGGAGGTGTGAAAGGTGTAGCAAAGCTATCACAACCCCAGCTACTTTGGAGTGTGGAGAAGAGCAACGAAACTGGTGAAGGGGCTGGAGAACAAGTCTTACGAGGAGTGACTGAGAGAGCTGGGGGTGTTTCTCCTGGAGAAGAGGAGGCTGAGGGGAGACCTCATTGCTCTCTGTAACTCCCTGAGAGGAGGTTGTGGAGAGGAGGGAGCTGGGCTCTTCTGCCAAGGGACAGGGGATAGGACCAGAGGGAATGGCCTCAAGCTCCACCAGGGGAGGGTCAGGCTGGACATAAGGAAAAAATAATTCATGGAAAGGGTGATTGGTCAGTGTGAGAGGCTGCCCAGGGAGGTGGTTGATTCCCCTTCCCTGGAGGGGTTTAAGGGACGGGTGGATGAGGTGCTGAGGGACATGGTTTAGTGTTTGATAGGAATGGCCTCGAGCTCCTCGAGGGGAGGTTCAGGCTGGATATTAGGACAAAATTCTTCACAGAAAGGGTCATTGGGCACTGGAACAGGATGTCCAGGGAGGTGGTTGACTCGCCTTCCCTGGAGGGGTTTAAGGGACGCGTGGACAAGGTGCTGAGGGACATGGTTTAGAGATTGGAAGGAATGGTTGGACTCAATGATCCGGTGGGTCTCTTCAACCTGGTGATTCTGTGATTCTGTGTCTTTGGACTGTCCTTGCTGGGCTGTGTCTATACAAAAAGCACTCAGCACCTTGCTGCAGTTGTGTTTGCTTCTTAAGCAAGGCTGTCTGAGCTGAAACCACAGCTCATCATTGAGCTGAGCCTTCTCAGACTGGTTCCTGGACTTTGGTGAGACCACGTAGACCTGGAGATGCTATCCTGGGAAGCAGTCATGGTACCCACCCTGACAATATTCCAGAAGCACTTGGCCAGCACCTGGAGAAGAGGAGGCTGAGAGGAGACCTCATTACTCTCTACAACTACCTGAAGGGAGGTTGCAGGGAGGAGGGATCTGGCCTCTTCTCCCAAGTGACAGGGGACAGAACAAGAGGGAATGGCCTCAAGCTCCACCAGAGGAGATTTAGGCTAGAGATCAGGAGGAAGTTTTTCACAGAAAGGGTCGTTGGACATTGGAATAGGCTGCCCAGGGAGGTGGTTGAGTCACCTTCCCTGGAGGTGTTTAAGGGACGGGTGGATGAGGTCTTGAGGGACTTGGTTTAGTGTTTGATAGAAATGGTTGGACTCGATGATCCAATGGGTCTCTTCCAACCTGGTTGTTCTATGATTCTATGATTCTATGATTCTATGATTCAGACACACAGTGTGAACATTGGGGTGTCATGTGTGAGGACAGAAGTTGGACTCGATGAGTCTGTAAGTCCCTTCCTATTCAGGGCATCCTTTGATTTTATGGAACTTGCATGGGCACTGGAGCCCCTGCTAAGAGCCCTGCCCTCTCCCCGAGCATTGTGCCTCCATCCCTGCTGGTCAGTAGATGCTGATGCCTCCAGGGTGTTCTCTGAAATTCATGGGGTTTAAGCCATGCTTAAAACAATTTTAACTGAGCAGGGGAGGGAGCCCTGCTGGGGGTAGTTAGGTATTTTGTGGCTGTGGGGCATGAAGGAAGGAGGAGGAGAGTCCTGCATGTAGGCAGACCTGGGCAGTCAGGATTGCCAGCTGCTCCCTGTAAATCTACTTTTTTTTCCCCTCAGGTTTTCAAGCCTAGAAATTAGAGTTGCTTTGCTGATGGTCAGAAATTGGCTTTGTTCAGCATTTCAACCGCTCTTCTCCTCAAGATCTGTCTTGGAAATAAGCCCAGAAAAGCACCCTGAAGCGCTGACCCAGGTTGCCCAGGGCAGTGGTGGCTGCTCCATCCTTGGAGGTGTCCAAGGTGTCCAGGTTTGTTGGAGCTTGGAGTCCCTGATCCAGTGGGAGGTGGAACTGAATGGGTTTTGAGGTCCTTTCTGACCCAAACCATTCTATCATTGTAAGTTCACTCCACCTCCTTGGAAAGATGCTTTCCTGAACTGGCAAGACCTCTTGGGTTAAAGAACAACAAATAGGGAATAAAGTAATAATCTAGACATGAATTTTCCATATTTTGATCCCAAAGTGGTCTAAGGTTTCAGCACAGGAGTCGCCGTGTTGCTCCTTTCCCCTACAGCAGTTGCCCAGAGCCAGCAAAGCAAAACCCCATCTTTCTGATTGAGAGTGGAATAGAAAATAAATTGCTAATAACTACTCTGGAGGATGCCACAGGAATGGGAATAGAACCTGGCATCTGGATTTATGAACTTCAGTGGCTTTGCACCACGTCGTCCCCACACTTGTTTTTGGTGATAAATCATAGTGCTTTTCTGATGGGGCAGCATGATTAAGATCAGATGTCTTATTAAGATCTCTCCTTTCCAAAATGTCATGTTGCCTTGATGTTTAAAGGTCTCTGTTGTGCAACAAACAGCTTTGTGAGGAGCTGGTATGGGTAGGCAGGACCTGTGCAGTCCTGCTGGGAAGCGTGTGGAGGGGAAGGGTTGGTAGCTGCCCTCTCACAGCTGGGCTCTTGGCTGCTGGGGTCCCAGTCACACCAGTATCCCAAAGAAGAAGAGGAAGGGGATGAGCAATGACAAGCCTGGAGTGCAATTTGATGCATCCAGCACTGCGTCTTCTATGTCAGCCCAACCACCATTGACTTTGAGTGCACCCACGGAGCTTCTCAGAGCAGGTTTCACAGAATCATAGAATCACCAGGTTGGAAGAGACCCACTGGATCATCGAGTCCAACCATTTCTATCAAACACTAACCCATGTCCCTCAGCACCTCATCCACCCGTCCCTTAAACACCTCCAGGGAAGGTGAATCAACCACCTCCCTGGGCAGCCTCTGACACTGACCAATCACCCTTTCTGGGAAAAACTTCCTCCTAATCTCCAGCCTAAATCTCCCCTGGTGGAGCTTGAGGCCATTCCCTCTTGTCCTGTCCCCTGTCGCTTGGGAGAAGAGCCCAACTCCCTCCTCCCTACAACCTCCTTTCAGGTAGTTGTAGAGAGTAATGAGGTCTCCCCTCAGCCTCCTCTTCTCCAGGATAAATACCCCCAGCTCTCTCAGCCATTCCTCATCAGGTCTGTTCTCCAGCCCCTTCACCAGCCTCGTTGCTCTTCTCTGGACTTGCTCCAGAGCCTCAACATCCTTCTTGTGCTGAGGGGCCCACAACTGAACACAGGATTCATGGAGCGGCCTCCCCAGTGCTGAGTCCAGAGGGAGAATCACCTCCCTGGCCCTGCTGGCCACACCATTTCTGATCCAAGCCAAGATGTCATTGGCCTTCTTGGCCACCTGGGCACACTGCTGGCTCATGTTCAGTCGGCTGTCGACCAACACCCCCAGGTCCCTCTCCTCCTGGCAGCTTTCCAGACAGAATTCTCCTTGCCCTGTCCCATGTTGTTACCCGAGGGATATGTGTGTCTGGAGGTGCAGCTTACGCAGGGAAACATTTCCCATAAAGGGTGATTGGTCAGTGTCAGAGGCTGCCCAGGGAGGGTGTTGATTCCCCTTCCCTGGAGGGGTTTAAGGGAGGGGTAGACGAGGTGCTGAGGGACGTGGTTTAGAGATTGGTGGGAATGGTTGGACTCGATGATCCAGTGGGTCTCTTCTAACCTGGTGATTCTATGACTCTTTGCAGCGGAGCTGGAGCGGAGCAGAGCGTCCCAGCCGCTGCCTGCTCTCTATCGCAGGTCCTTGCTGCCACCTTGTGGCCTCAGCCGGGAAGTCTAGGGGAACGATCCCCTCCTGCCTTCCTCTCCGTCATCCTCTTCCTCCTCCTCTTGGGCAGCTCCAGGCTGGACCTGGGTCAGATGTGGCCCCATCACCGGGACGGAGAGTCCTCGGCTGTGCTGGCACCATCCGCTCCCTCTGTCCTGGTGAGGCCTCACCTACAGCTCTGTGTCCAGCTCTGGAGTCCTGGAAGGACATGGAGCTGTTGGAGCGAGTGCAGAGGAGACCACAGAGATGATCCAAGGGCTGGAGAACCTCCTGTATGAGGACAGGCTGAGAGAGCTGGGGTTGTTCAGCCTGGAGAAGAGAAGGCTCCAGGGAGGCCTCAGAGCAGCTTCCAGTGCTGAAAGGGGCTCCAGGAAAGCTGGAGAGGGGCTCTGGGTCAGGGAGGGCAGGGAGTGGATGAGGGGAATGGTTTTGAGCTGAAATAGGGGAGATTGAGATGAGATGTTAGGGAGAAATGTTTTGCTGTGAGGGTGAGGAGGCCCTGGCCCAGGCTGAGGCAGCAGCAGGATCTGCTGAACAAGTTTGCGGGTGAGGGAATTCAGGCCAATTGCAAGTGGGACTGTGATTCAACTGCACCTTTAAGATGTGAATAACCTGGAGACAACGTTTCCTCCTCCTCCTCCCCCAAGGATTTTAGTGATTTGGTTTGAGCCCATTGCTGTCCTATGGTTCTGTTGGGGTGCTTGAGAGCGTGCTGACTCCTAGCTTTGCTTTTAAAACAGATGCTTGTGTGTTTTGCTGAACTGGAACTTGGATTTGACAGAAAAAAAGAATCCTTAGTGCTGCTTCTGCTGATTGATGCAATAAACTAAACCCCATGGGTCAGAAGAGGGGATGGGGGGCCAGGACCTCCCCTTACCCTGATGCTGCTCCTAACAAATGCCAAAATCGTCTTAGATGGACTCTGTGTGGGTGCTGGGTGCCACACCATGGGGTGGTCACGCTTCCCTCTGCCTCAGCTTCCTCATCACAGAGTCATAGAATCAGCAGGTTGGAAGAGACCCATCGGATCATCGAGTTCAACCATTCCTATCAAACATTAAACCATGTCCCTCAGCACCTCGTTCACCCGTCCCTTAAACACCTCCAGGGAAGGGGAATCAACCACCTCCCTGGGCAGCCTGTTCCAATGCCCAATCACCCTTTCCATGAAAAACTTCCTCCTGATGTCCAACCTGACCCTCCCCTGGTGGAGCTTGAGGCCATTCCCTCTCATCCTGTCCCCTGTCCCTTGGCAGAAGAGCCCAGCTCCCTCCTCTCCACAACCTCCTCTCAGGGACTTGCAGAGAGCAATGAGGTCTCCTCTCAGCCTCCTCTTCTCCACACCTCCAGCTCTCTCAGACGCTCCTCTTCTTCTCCAACCCCTTCACCAGCCTCATTGCTCTTCTCTGGACTCGCTCCAGAGCCTCAACATCCTTCTTATGGTGAGGAGGCCAGAGCTGAGGGTGCAGAAAGCCTGCAGAGGAGCTGCAAACTTGACTCACGTGCTGTGGGAAGTCACTCATTCCCTGCCCAGGGCTTCTCCAGGGAGAGAAGCTGCTCTTTGACAAGCTTCTTAATTAGCCAGAAAGTTGGGTCATAACCACTGCTGTGCCTCCCCTTGTCATGGTTAGACTCCAGGGTGTGTGAAAAATCGAACCAGCACAATGAGTGTTTAGAGGAGCTCGTGTTCAGTTTGGAGAATGAAAGGAGGGATTTTTTTTTTTTCCTTCCCCTTGTTGATAAAGATTTTTCAGTGCCCTCAGGAAAGGAGGAGAAAGGGGTCTATTTCAAAAAGACTCTAAAGACGTGGTTTGGGAAGGAGATGTTCAGCTCCTGCTGCAACAGGCTCCCTTGTGGGATGTCTGGGGTTGTTGGTGCTTGGGCTTATCTTGCTCTGTCAGGGCAATGCAGAGGAGCCAAAAGCACTTTTTTCACCCCTTCTTTTTCCCTTGGCACCCCAGAAGTGGTGCATTTCGCTTATGAGCAGCTGTCGTGACAAAGGATGGTTTGGGTAAGTTTTTGGGTTCAGGTTGCAGTCAACAGGTTCCTGCAAACCCTGATGCTTCATGAAGCACCTACTGTGATTCCTGTTTTGATCTCATTGACTTTAAACTTATTTTCTTTATTGCCTCTGCTGGTATTTTGCAAAGCAGTAGATGTGCTTTGCTTGTAGCCAGGATTTGGTTGACAAACCTGAGGGATCACTGAAGTGTGTTGTGGTCTAGGAGGGAACAGTTATGACCATAAAAGAGTGAATTTCATAGAATCATAGAATCACCAGGTTGGAAGAGACCCACCGGATCATTGAGTCCAACCATTCCTATCAAACACTAACCCATCTCCCTCAGCACCTCGTCCACCCGTCCCTTAAACCCCTACAGGGAAGGGGAATAAACCCTCTCCCTGGGCAGCCTGTTCCAATGCCCAATGACCTTTTGTGTGAAAAACTTCCTCCTAATGTCCAGCCTAAATCTCTCTCCCCTGGTGGAGCTTGAGGCCATTCCCTCTCATCCTGTCCCCTGTCCCTTGGCAGAAGAGTCCAACTCCCTCCTCTCCACAACCTCCTTTCAGGTAATTGTAGAGAGCAATGAGGTCTCCTCTCAGCTTCCTCTTCTCCAGGAGAAACACCCCCAGCTCTCTTAGACACTCCTCATAAGGCCTGTTCTCCAGCCTGTTCTCCAGCTTTGTTGCTCTTCTCTGGACTCCAATATAATCACTCAGACTTGACCAGCGACTTGCTGCTTACCTTTTTCTACTCCTCAAGCTCCACCAGGGGAGATTTAGGCTAGAGATTAGGAGGAAGTTTTTTACAGAAAGGGTCATTGGGCATTGGAATAGGCTGCCCAGGGAGGTGGTTGAGTCACCTTCCCTGGAGGTGTTTAAGGCACGAGTGGATGAGGTCTTGAGGGACTTGGTTTAGTGTTTGACAGGAATGGTTGGACTAGAAGATCTGGTGGGTCCCTTCCAACCTGGTTGTTCTATGATTCTATGAATCTGAAGCTCCCTGAGACCATAACAGAAGTTTGAGGTCACTGAGCCCTTCACAGGATGGGGAGGTGGCACCTCTTGCACTTTGCACTGATACTTCACGTGGATGTCTGTCATTGATGTCCTTAGGTGCTGAAACATGGTCCTGGTTGCTCAGACCCTTCCTGCTGTGCCTGACAGACTGGATGGGTTGGCATCCATGTGCAGTGAAGATGGACTGGGGCTACTTTGCTGGAGATGCAGCAAGGATTGCTCTGCCTTCTCCTTCTCTCCGGGGAGACTTATGATCTGATGGGTCTCTTCCATCCTGGTGATTCTATGATTCTATGACCCTAGAGCAGCTTTCCAGTATGCAAAAGGACTCAAAAAAAAAGTTGAGGAGCTCTTGATAAGTGAGTGCAGAGATAGGACAATGGGGAATGATTTTAAATTGGAAGGGGGAAGATTTAGATTAGACATTAGGAAGAAATTCTTCACGATGAGCATGGGGACTCCCTGGCCCAGGTTTCTTCATCCCAAGGCCAGGCTGGATGGAGCTGGGTGGAGCTTCAAGTCCCCTGAATCAGTGGGAGATGTTCCCTGCCCATGGCAGGAGAGTTGGAACTGGTTGGGATTTCAGATTCCTTCCAGCCCAAACCATTCTATGATACGTTTCTATAATACTGTCATTACTAGATGTGATGGTGAGAAAAAGTGTGCTTTAAATCCTCTCAGTAACCTTAGAATCATAGAATCATAGAATCACCAGGTTGGAAGAGACCCACCAGATCATTGAGTCCAACCATTCCCACCAGTTTCTAAACCATGTCCCTCAGGACCTCGTCTACCCGTCCCTTAAACCCCTCCAGGAATGGTGAATCAACCACCTCCCTGGGCAGCCTCTGACACTGCCTAGTGGCACATTCCGTGAAATATTTTTTCCTAATGTTCAGCCTAAATCTCCCCTGGTGTAACTTGAGGCCATTCCCTCTTGTCCTGTCCCCTGTCCCTTGGGAGAAGAGCCCAGCTCCCTCCTCTCTGCAACCTCCTCTCAGGTAGTTGTAGAGAGCAATGAGGTCTCCCCTCAGACTCCCCGTCTCCTGCCCTCTCTCCGAGGACACATGTCTTTTTTATTCTTAGTTATTAAAATTTTTATATATATATATATATATATATATATATATATAAAAAATATATATCTATATATCTATATATCTAATATATATATATATTTAATATATATATATATCTCTAATATATGTATATCTTCAGCTCCTTCTTCTCAGAGCACAGAGCTCCTGGGTCGGATGAGCTAAATGGCACTCAAGTCCTCAGTCCTTTTGGCATCCTTGTCTGGGTGCCCTGGACAGTATGTTGCATGATGTCAGCTCTCCACAAGCTTTGTGTCTGAATAAAGAAATCTTGATATAAAGGCTGATGAGACATTCCTGGGTGCTGCGTGTAGCTGTGGCCTCTAGCAGGAGCTCCAAGCAGAGTTTGAGCAGGTATTGGTGTCCACTTGCCACACAGAAGGGAGCTGAGTCTGGGAAGGACCTGCCAGAGGTGTCACCCTTTGCAAAGTGAAGAATTGAGTGTTGTGTGACCTGTTTTTTTCGAGCTTAGCTGTGTTGTCATAGAATCATAGAATGGTTTAGGTTGGAAGGGACCGTCAAGTCCATCTAGTTCAACCCCTGACATGGGGACACCTCCCACTGGATCAGGGGCTCCAAACCCCATCCAACCTGGCCTTGAACCCCTCCAGGGATGGGGCAACCACCCCTGCTCTGGGCAGCCTGGGACAGGGCAAAACATTTCTCCCCAAGATCTCATCTCAATCTCCCCTGGGCATCAGGAGGAAGTTTTTCACAGTGTTTTCATTGAGAACAGGCTTCCCAGGGAGGTGGTTGATTCACCTTCCCTGGAGGGGTTTAAAGGATGGGTGGATGAGGTCCTGAGGGACTTGGTTTAGTGTTTGATAGGAATGGTTCGACTTGATGATCCGATGAGTCTCTTCCAACCTGGTTGTTCTATGATGATTCTATGATTCTATGATTCCCCGCTTGCAACTTAAAACCATCCCCACCTCGTCCTGTCCCTTCTCTCCCTGATCAAGAGCCCCTCCACAGCTTTTCTGTAGCCTCTTTTCTATTTTTCTGGCTTTTTCAGCCAGCTGCTGTGGGAAGGGTGGAAGATCTGCAGGTTTTTTGTAACCCTGCTCTGCTAGTGGATGATTTGGAATAAACAGACCCCATACTTGCTCGGGCCCTTTGTAGGTGCAGAAGGAGGCAGAGAACAAGCATGACCAAACTTTTACTCATCTGAGACCCGACCCCATTATTAAACCCTCTTAGCCAAGTTATTTCTGGAGCTTGCGCCTCGTTCAGCTGCTCTAATGTTGAAAGCTTTGTTTATATAACAAGAGCAGTTAAAACAAATCACAGTTACGTGTGGGTTTTTTTTTCTCAAAGGCATGGGAGGCCAGAAAAATCTGTGTTCATTCAAAAAAAATCAGAATTACATGGAAGGTTTCAGCAGTAGTGAAAAACAACCCTGCAGTGTTTCAAAGCTGAAAGCTGGTGCCAAGATGCTGAAGGTGAATGAGTCAGGTAGCGTGAGGCTGTCTCATTGCATTTCTCACTTATCGGCTTACCCTACCCTGGGAATGTTGCCATCCCTCTCTGCAACATCCAGCGCGTGTTCCCTTTGTCTCCAGAGCCACTGAGCTGCTGTGAACACATCCTGCCCTTGGGTCTCTCTGGGTCAGATCTGGGTCAAGGTTAGGCTTGAACTTCCCAGATTTGTGGTCGAGCCCCATCAGCTATCAGGAGTGCTTAAGGAGGCGAGGTCTTTCTGGCTTCTCTTTCCATTATTGGGTTTTATGGAAGTGGGAATAGCTGGGATGGAGTGTGCTGGGGTGCCTCACCTCTCAGGCACAGTAGAGCTCTTCAGCACCACAGTGAAAGCATTGATGTACTGAAGTCCTCAGAACTGGTTGGGGATAAGGCCTTTACACGAAGATGCTAATTTTCTTTGAGCAAGTGCAGAATAACACGGTCAGAAAGCAGCTTTTCCATGGTATTGAGCATTTTAAGAACAATCATAGAATCATAGAATCACCAAGTTGGAAGAGACCCACCGGATCATCAAGTTCAACCATTCCTACCAATCTCTAAACCATGTCTCTCAGCATCTCATCCATCCATCCATCCCTTAAACACCTCCAGGGAAGGGGAGTCAACCACCTCCCTGGGCAGCCTCTGACCCTTTCTGTGAAGAATTTTTTCCTTATGTCCATCCTGACCCTCCCCTGGTGAAGCTTGAGGCCATTCCCTCTCATCCTGTCCCCTGTCCCTTGGGAGAAGAGCCCAGCTCCCTCCTCTCCACAGCCTCCTTTCAGGGAGTTGCAGAGAGCAACGAGGTCTCCCCTCAGCCTCCTCTTCTCCAGGATAAACACCCTCAGCTCTCTCAGACACTCCTTCCCCAGCCCCTTCACCAGCTTCGTTGCTCTTCTCTGGACTTGCTCCAGAGCCTCAACATCCTTCTCGTGATGAGGGGCCCAGAACTGAACACAGTTCACGCAGTTCACAATATAGATCCTAGGATGGTTTTAGTTGTGAAAGACCTTCGGCTGGGAGAGAACCAGCTGCCTTGGTGTGGGGCTGAGGGACGCTGATGGATGAGCTCCCTTTGCAGCAGGTCAGGAGATGCTTGGCTGGTGCATTATATCCACCGCTTGCCATCAGCCAGCTGCAGAGAGAGACCTGAGGAACAGGTGTTTGCTGGAGATGCAGGACTTATCACCTTGGGCAGCTCCATGAAAGAGCATGTATGGAGGTACAACTGGCTTTGGAGGAGACCCAGAGAGTCCTGTGCCTTCGTACCACGTGGCCCCAAATCACTGCAATGCACAAAGCCCTAGTAGACTGTGATCTACTGTGATGCTCAGCATCATCAAAGCACCAGGCAGACACTGGGAAGCTGGCCACCTCCAGAGCTGGGCTTTTGTGCAGGGTTAATGCTTTGAAAGCTTCTCCCCGCCTGTGCTTTTGGAGGAAAAACATCCTCGAGGACTTTTTCAGCTAGGCTGTGAGGGGCTCCTGATCAGGGAGTGAAGGAATAGGACAAGGAGGAATGGCTTTAAATGGGAAGGGGTTTAGATTAGACATTAGGAAGAAATTCTTCATGATGAGGGTGGGGAGGCCCTGGCCCAAAGCAAAGGTGGCTGCCCCATCTCTGGAGGGGTTCAAGACCAGGTTGGATGGGACTTGGAGCCCCTGATCCAGTGGAAGGTGGCCCTGCCCATGGCAGGGGTAGGACTGGATGATCTTGGAGGTCCCTTCCAACCCAAACCATCCTGTGATTCTATGATAATGGAGATGCATGGAGGGCAATAGGCAAGGTCACAGCAGAGACTGGTGCTGGACACTGGATGGATGCTTCTGGGGAGCCATGTTCATCATCTCCTCCCCTTGCTGCAGAGGTAGCAATGCGTAGCACAGGGGTCTCTGAGGATGTGTTGCCAGGATGTTCATGTGGATTCGTTTAGGGGCATGAAATAGCGATGCTGGTAAAAGTGCTCCCGTGCCATTTATCACTGTCTTGATGGAGGGATGTGAGAGACGGGTGAAACCAGCTGACAGCCCTGCTCAGTAGCTGTAACACAAGAGTGAATAATGACAAGTGAAATCCCACCTAACACATAGCCTGGTTCTCACCCAACTCCCCACACGCATTTCTCCACTCAATCGTCTCCTCTGCTTAGCACCTGCAACACCTCCAGCCCTGGACAGAGAGGTTCAGGGTGTTTGTCAGCTGCTGTGAGAAATGCCCTTCATTCCTACTCAGAGCTCCTGTTCCCGAGCAGAGTCATTTGTTTCTCCGACAGGGGATTTTTTGGTAGGTCTCCCATGCCAAGATTATGTCAAAAGGGAGGTAGGGGAGCAGGCGAATTTGGAAGACAGATGTCTCACCTGCTATGTCATGTTAATGTCAAGGCACAGGGATCAGTGTGAATGGATATTAAGCTGGGAAACACAAGGAGGAGGGAGAAAAATAAGGTGCAGACGGAAGCAAAAAAAGGCTCTGTCTGCTTGTTTGATTGCAGGAGTCTTGGAGCGACTCCGTAGTAGCTTATGAACTCATGCTGCGCTGCTGTTTGCAGGTTTTATTTATCATGATTTTGTATAAATGTCACTTGAAAGTAGAAGCAGTATTGTTACTTGAGGATGGGTGCTTCTGCCAAGCAGGAGAGGTTTGGGAAGGTGGTGAGCTGCTGTTGAACAATATCCTTTGTTTTTCACCCTCTCTGGCCAGGAAGAGGGAAGGTCAGAGCTGGCTGAACACAAGGAACTGAGCTGAATAGAGACCAGTTGCACTGTGAGTGAGAGGTGGCAAGGGCTGTTGGGTGGGTGCACCTCTGTCTCCTGAGAAGGTGCGTCCTCCACCTATGGTCTCACAGCTTGTGTCTGAGTGGGTTTATTTCCATCTCCCCCATTCTCTGGCTCTGCCCAACAAAGTGTCACCTCTCTCTACTCCCCGGCAGGCAACCGAAGGATGTGCATTTGTGCTCTCAGCAGTGTGTTTGGCTGTTGAGGATGGAGGCAGCTGGAGGTGGGAAGAGGTTTTAGGAAGAAATTCTTCACACTGAGGGTGAGGAGGCCCTGGCTCAGGTTGCCCAGAGCAGTGGTGGCTGCCCCATCCCTGGAGGGGTTCAAGGCCAGGTTGGATGGGGCTTGGAGCAACCTGGTGCAGTGGGAGGTGTCTCTGCCCATGGCAGCGGGGGTTGGACAGGATTTTTATGGTGCCTTCCAACACAAACCATTCTGAGATTCAATACTCAAAGCCTGTGACACAGTTGTTTATATCCAGCTAGTCTCAATGCCAGAAGACCTGCTCTTTGCATAAATACTTGTTGCTCTGTGTGTTCCAGCAGTGAGGGATCCTGAGGAAATTCCAGGGGTCAGTTGGTGATAAAAGCTTCTTGCTGGTGGTTCGATATAGATCACACATGTCATGAGGGGACACCATGTGACAAGCAGAAATGGCTCCAGAGGAAAAGCTTGTCCCCCTTCTCATTACTCAAGGCTATAAAAAGTTGTACTGCCCCAGATTTCTCTTTGCCTGTTGCCTCTGGTCTGGTGCCTGGCTTGGATAAATGGCGCTTGCATATAAATAAGAGTAAGGAAGAGGAATAATTAGCAATCTGAAGTTATTTATAATGTCTTTGCTCTTCATCTCCTCCCCCTGCAGCCATGCATGTGACCCAGACTCTGCACTGCATAGACTTGTTATTGTGGTGCCTTGGTCACGGTGGATGCTGCTGACATATGATAGAAAGATGTCGGGGAGACCATCAAAGCTGGCTTTTCACAGGGAGCCCTTGTCCTTGGACAGACTTAAAATGAATTTTGGGCAGCAGGGGGGAAGTCTTAAATCGGCAAGTTAAATTAGAAAGCCTTCTGGTCATTAGATAAAATAGCCTAGTAGAAAAAAAGCATGAACACAAGGGTCTTCGGTCACTGCTGAGGTGGGCTCCTAGTGACACGTGCAGAGGGGTGCATGTGATGGGCTGTAGGAGGATGACAGGGGCCACGGTTTACCAGGCATGGTGAGGCTGAGCGTTTAGCTGATGCTTGGGCTGGATGAGCTTAAAGATCTTTTCCAGTCTCAATGATTCCACGTTTCTGTGATTCTGTCTTGAAGACACTTGTGGCATGAGCAGCTGGAGTGAAGCCCCTATGCCCTTTACTTGGAGAGAAAAAAACTGCTATAGACAGATGGGTTTAACCCTGAAAATTCAACTCTCTCTTTCTAAGTGTGGCCTCATGTGGTTCCAGGAGACTGAATTTTATTATTCATGATCCTATTTTCTAGGTGGGTGCTGGAATCTCCCGTTCCTGTTGGTTAGGTTGGATGGGGCTGTGAGCAGCCTGGTCTAGTGGTGTTGTCCCTGCCCATGGCAGGGGTTGGAACTGGGTGGGTTTGGAAGGCCCTTTCAATCCAACACATTCTATGATTCTATGAAAATCTGCTTTCTCCTCCTGCACTGGGCAGCTCTGTGTATTCTCCACAGCTTATCAGTTCTCCACAAGCTTCCTTTACCAGTTAGTAATGTCCATCTGAAGTCAGTAATGTCCACCTGAAGTCAGTAATGTCCATCTGAAGTCCACACAAATCAACAGAAAGACTCTTTCTATGGCTTCCTACCACATCATAGCTTTCTGTCCTCTTTCTCAGCCCTTTCTCAGGGTGAGATCACTTTGTCGTGTGTCGCTTAAGGTTCATTTCCAGCTAAGAAAACAATTTTCTCCAATAAAAAAACAGAGAAAAAATGTGGGGAGATAAAAAGCAAAAATGGGGAGAAAAATGTCTTTATAGCTTCTGTTCAGCTGGAGAGTGTGAGATACCTACACTTCTGGATACCTGCATGAGGCTCTTTATCACAGCACGACTTTACGTGTACAGCTGGTGGAGATCTGTGGCTGCAGTGAAGATAAGGAGCTGAGTCTTGGGGGCTGTAAATTAGAGCTGAGCTTGCAAACTGCCTGGCTGGTGCAGCAGCCTACTCGAATACATGAACTGGAGCCAGGCAGATTTATGCCACAGGCTGAGGGTGCCAGATTTACTCCTTCTTGCTCCAGTGCCGCTCAAGCATGCTTAGCCGGAGGAGACCAACTACTCAACAACTCCCCAGCCTTTAAATTTCCAAGGTCAGCCATACGCTGCCACCCTTGCTTCAATCATGTTTTCACTTGGGTAGTCAAGGATAAGTGTCACACGAAGAAGCAGGCAGCTGTGCTTATAGGCAGGAAGACTTTGCTCAGCTCAGGAAACCTCTTCCTGATGGTGCTTGGGATATACGGCGTAGTCATCCTGGTACAGGAGACCTTTTCCTATAGTTATGAGTGGAGTTGCATTGCTTTATATAGAAAAGAGTTGGGAAAAGCTACTTATTAATGCACGTTTTTTACTTCTTAGAATCACAGAATCACCAGGTTGGAAGAGACCCACCGGATCATTGAGTCCAACCATTCCCATCAATGACTAACCCATATCCCTCAGCACCTTGTCCACCAGTCCCTTAAACACCTCCAGGGAAGGTGAATCAACCACCTCCCTGGGCAGCCTATTCCAGTGCCCAATGACCCTTTCTGGGAAAAACTTCCTCCTGATGTGCAGCCTGACCCTCCCCTGGCGGAGCTTGAGGCCATTCCCTCTCGTCCTGTCCCTTGGCAGAAGAACCCAGCCTCCTCCTCTCCACAACCTCCTCTCAGGGACTTGCAGAGAGCAATGAGATCCCCCCTCAGCCTCCTCTTCTCCAGGAGAAACACTCCTGGCTCTCTCAGATGCTCCTCTTCTTTTCCAGTCCCTTCACCAGCTTCGTTGCTCTTCTCTGGACTCACTCCAGAGCCTCAACATCCTTCTTGTGCTGAGGGGTCCACAACTGACTCCAGGATTCAAGGGGTGGTCTCCCCAGTGCTGAGTGCAGAGAGAGAAGACCCTCTCTGGCCCTGCTGGCCACACCATTTCTGATCCAAGCCAAGATGCCCTTGGCCTTCTTGGCCACCTGGGCCACTGCTGCCTCGTGGTCAGTCACTGTCACCAACACCCCCAGGTCCTTCTCCTCCAGGCACTTTCCAGACAGACTTCTCCTAGTCTGGAGATGCTCAGGGTTGTTGTGCCCCAAGTGCAGGATCTGCCATTTGGCCTTGTTAACCCTCATCCTGTTGGTCTCAGCCCATGGATCCAGCCTGTTCCCATCCCTTTGCAGAGCCTCCCGACCCTCCAGCAGATCCAGCTTCCACCCAGCTCAGTGTCATCTGCAAACTTGCTAAGGGAGCATTCGATGCCTTCATCCAGGTCATTGATGAAGACATTGACCAGGACTGGACCTAGCACTGAGCCCTGGGGACACCAATTGTCACTGGCCTCCAGCTGGAGTTAACTCCATTTCCCACCACTCTCTGGGCCCTCCAACCAACCAGTTTCCCACCCAGGAGAGTGTGCTTCTGTCCAGGCCAGAGGTGACAGTTTCCATAGCAGAATGCTGTGAGAAACTGTGTCAAAGGCTTTACTGAAGTCCAGGAAGATCCATGTACAGCCTTTCCCTCATCCAGTAGCTGAGTCACTTTGTCATAGAAGGTGATCAGGTTAGTTTGGCAAGACCTGCCTTTTGTGAACCCGTGTTGACTGGGCCTGATCACCTGGTTCTCTTTCATGTGCTTCATGATAGCTCTCAAGATCACCTGTTCCATGACTTTCCCTGGCACGGAGGTCAGACTGACAGGCCTGGAGTTCCCTGGATCCTCCCTGTGACCCTTCTTGTAGATGGGCACAACATCAACCTCCAGTCCAGTGGCACCTCCCCAGTCTCCCAGGACTGTTGGAAGATGATGGAAAGGGGTTTGGCAGCACATCTGACAGATCCCTTAGTACCCTTGGGTGAATCCCATCTGACCCCATAGATTCGTGGGTGTCCAGTTGGGCAAGCAAGGCTCTTACCACCTCCTCTTTGATCATGGGAGCCTCGTTCTGTTCCTCTAACTCCTGGGTTTGTACACAGAGGGAGCAACTTTCTTTACAATTAAAGACTGTGGCAAAGAAGGCATTAAGTACCTCAGCCTTTTCCTCGTCCCCTGTCACTGTTGTTCCTTCTGTGTCCAATAGGGACTGTATGGTCTCCCTAGTTCTCCTTTTGTTATTTATATTTTTCTAGAAAGATGTTTTTGTTATCTTTCACAGCCTTAGCTGAGCCTCAACATCCTTCTTGTGGTGAGGGGCCCAGAACTGACCCCAGGATTTGAGAAAGGAGCCCCCAGTACAGAAAGCAGAAGTCTAACGGAGGCAGTGGTGGATCACTGAAGACCTCAGCTGGATAAGATGTACTCCAAGTGAATTATTCCTTGCAGGCAAGGCTGGTGAGGCAGCAGAGCTGCTTGTGGAAACAACAGCAGAGAGCTCTCTCTTGAGGGCAGCTCTGCAGAGAAGGACCTTGGGGTCCTGGTGAATGAGAAGCTGGACGTGAGACGGTGATGAGTGCTCGCAGCCAAGAAAGACAATCGTGTCCTGGGCTGCATCCAGAGCAGTGGCATCAGCATGGCAAGGGAGGGGATTCTGCCCCTCTGCTCTGCTCTGAGAACCCACCTGGAGCCCTGCGTCCTTTATTGCAGCATTTCGATGCTTAAAGGAGGTTTATAAGAAAGATGGGGAAAAGTTTTTAGCAGGGCCTATAGCAATGGGACAAGGGGGAATGGTTTCAAACTAAAAGAGGAGGTTTAGTCTAGATCCTAGGGAGAAATATTTTGCTGTGAGGGTGAGGAGGCCCTGGCCCAGGTTGCCCAGAGCGGTGGTGGCTGCCCCATCCCTGCAGTGGTTCAAGGCCAGGCTGGATGGGGCTTGGAGTCCCTGATCTAGCGGGAGACGTTCCTGCCCATGGCAGAGGTGGGACAGGATGACCTTCATGGTCACTACCCATCCTAACCTTTCTATAGAACCACATATGCAAAAATTATATATAATTTCTATATGGATAAATCTCTCTAACCTTTGGAATATGTGGCTCAGTTAAATATCATGCTGCTAACATCACTCTCCCAGCTTGTAACATCTGTTTTCATCTCTTCAAACAATCTCACTTTAAAGGCACACCAGGAGATGTGTATACCCCCTGGGGAATGATGGGAAGTTCTCAGAGCTGTCTCTGATGCTAGTGTTAGAAGCCTATAAATAGATGTTTGGGCTCCTCCTGAAATATATCATAGACATAAACGATGCTGGACTGTATCCAACACTGATTCTCCAGATCAGTCCCATCACTGCTGGGGACTTGCAGCTGATGTTACAGTAGAAGCTGCTGACCCCAAGACATTATTGATGTCAAATCAGGTCTCCATAACTCTATGAAAGAGAAGTTTGCTTCTTAAAAGCTTCTCGTTGGTATTAAAGATTGATGTTGGCTTAAGAGGTATTGTGGAGGGATTTTAGAGGTCTGGGTGTCTAGATCTGGCAGCAGAGCTATTCATCTGACAGTGTGGATCCTGGTAGCCAGAGGGTAGATGGAGAGGACTATTTTAGCACAATGAGGTGACTTGCTTGATATATCCTGTACATTATGCTCAGAGCAGAAAAATAGCACAGCAGTCACCTGACCATGTTGCCTGGAAGAACCTTTGACCTAAAGGAGGGCATGTGGATTTATTTGCTTCTAAAAGTATTGATCCTTCTCCCAGAGCTTGTGTTTGGCCAGCTCAGTGCAAATGGGATCTTTATCCCTGCATCAGGCAGGTGTAGCACCGTGTGCTCTCCTCTTAAGCCCTTAGGTTGCAAGAAAGTCAGGACTGAAGAAAGAAGTAATAACATTTGGCTCTGCTGCTCTCTTCCCCATCTGTGAGCCCTCACCTTGAAGGAAACGACTGGATGAGGGAAAGGCTGTGCATGGATCTTCCTGGACTTCAGTAAAGCCTCTGAGACAGTTTCTCACAGCATTCTGCTACGGAAACTGTCACCTCTGTCTTCGACACTCTCCTGGGTGGAAAACTGGTTGGCTGGAGGGCCCAGAGAGTGGTAGGAAATGGCGTTAACTCCAGCTGGAGGCCAGTGACAAGTGGTGTCCCCAGGGCTCAGTGCTAGGTCCAGCCCTGGTCAATGTCTTCGTCAATGACCTGGATGAAGGCATCGAGTGTTCCCTTAGCAAGTTTGCAGGTGATACTGAGCTGGGTGGAAGTGTTGATCTGCTGGAGGGTCGGGAGGCTCCAAAGGGATGGGAACAGGCTGGATCCATGGGCTGAGACCAATGGGATGAGGGTTAACAAGGCCAAATGGCAGATCCTGCACTTGGGGCACAACAACCCTGAGCATCTCCAGACTAGGAGAAGTCTGTCTGGAAAGTGCCTGGAGGAGAAGGACCTGGGGGGGTTGGTTGACAGTGACTGGGCCAGGGAGGTTCTTCTCCCTCTGGACTCAGCACTGGGGAGACCGCTCCTCGAATCCTGGGGTCAGTTGTGGACCCCTCAGCACAAGAAGGATGTTGAGGCTCTGCAGCGAGTGCAGAGAAGAGTAACGAAGCTGGTGAAGGGTCTGGAGAAGAAGAGGAGCATCTGAGAGAGCTGGGGGTGTTTCTCCTGGAGAAGAGGAGGCTGAGGGGAGACCTCATTGCTCTCTACAACTCCCTGAGAGGAGGTTGTGGAGAGGAGGGAGCTGGGCTCTTCTGCCAAGGGAAAGGGGACAGGACAAGAGGGAATGGCCTCAAGCTCTGCCAGGAGAGATTTAGGCTGGACATCAGGAGGAAGTTTTTCCCAGAACGGGTGATTGGGCAGTGTCAGAGGCTGCCCAGGGAGGGGGTTGATTCACTTTCTCTGAGGGGTTTTAAGGGACGGGTGGACGAGGTCCTGAGGGACATGGGTTAGTCATTGATCGGAATGGTTGGACTCAATGATTGAGCGGGTCTTTTCTGACCATAGTGGTTCTCTGATCCTCGGAAAAATAACTGGACCTAAGCCTTCTCCTTGGTCTTGATTTAAAACCCACTTCATTGCCATGCTGAGAAGAGCTATTGCCTTCTTTAAGGTTTGTTCTGAGATCAGGAGATATTTCTTTGTGTAGACACTTAAAGGAGTGCCAGTGGGACTTATGGGAGCAATTCAGGTCCTCCTTAGGCTGCAGTCACTGTTCCTCATGGCTTGCTGGAGCAGAACAAGGTGCTCTTTCTATCAGTGCATCCCGGCAGCTTATCTAAAGTCTTTTCTCTAGGCTGCCCTGGGAAGTCATTGGTGTCTTCTCTTCCCCAGTGACCTCCTCTGCACTGGGGACTACAAGCACGGAGAAATGTTGTGTATCTGTCCTGATCTGCTGCTCTGCTGGAGGCTGTTTCAAGGCTTGATTTCCACTGGAGGTTCCCGTTAAGCCAGGGAAGAAACGTCAATGTGAACACTGCTTTCAACATAACCAATAACTTGATATTTTGGCCAATTCCTAGCCCTGACAATTAAGAAGAGAGGGTGTGGGGAGAGGTGACCTTCAGAAATTTCAAGATGAGACTGGTGGGAGGATTTTCCCTCTCTTGCCTTCCTCAGTGTGTTGTATGATCTCCCCTCCTCCAGCTACCAAGGCAATCTCGTCTCTCCTGTCATGTTTCACTGAGATGTCCTTTGATTTTCAACTCTCTGGCTGTGCCTCATCAATTTGAAATGCTGCATTTTTCTCTAAGCTTCCTATTCCTTGTATTTAACTTTTAATTTTAGTTTTGTTTTTTTTTTTTTCTTCTAGAGAACATCTGCAGCAAAATTGACTGTTTTATTATTTATTTTTTTATTTTATATTTTTTTTTGTGTATAGTTGCCCCTGACACCTGGTTTCCGGCAACCCACAGTTTCAACACTGACTGGGGGATGATGTGATTGAGAGCAGCCCCGTCAAGAAAGTCTTGGGGTGCTGGTTGATGATGTCCAAACTTGATGTTGGGATAATTTGATCCTAACATAACAGTTATTTAGATGAGTACTATTGGTATTAGTTACGCTGTAAACACCAGTGCAGTTTAACAAATTCTCATACGTAGAAGTGTGTTAAAAATTATAATTATGTTTTGACTTTCCAGTTTTTCCGTATTAATCTCTATCTGATTTGAATCATAGAACAACCAGGTTGGAAGAGACCCATTGGATCATCGAGTCCAACCATTCCTATCAAACACTAAACCATGTCCCTCAGGACCTCATGAGGGGGAATGACTTTAAATGGGAAAGGGGAAGATTTACATTAGATAGTAGGAAGAAATTCTTCATGATGAGGGTGAGGAGGCCCTGGAACAGGTTGCCTAGAGCAGAGGTGGCTGCCCCATCCCTGGAGGGGTTCAAGGCCAGGTTGGATGGGGCTTGGAGCCCCTGATCCAGTGGGAGGTGTCCTTGTCCATGGCAGGAGGATGGAATTGGGTGATCTTTAAGGCCTCTTCAAGCCCAAACTGTTCAGTGCTTCTATTTTTCCCCTTGTGACAGCTTTGGAAGTTGAGTGTAAGGAGTTAACTGCTGTCTGGCTGCTTAAAAATGAAAATTACCCGTGAGGAGGCACATCACACTGAGGAGGAGGAGGAGTATTTCTGCATGCTCACTTAACTGCAGCAAGTATTATCTTGTTCCTAAACATGGTTTTGAGTGGGTTGATAGGAAGAATATGCCACTGAGTAAGCGCTGAGCCTTGTCAAATAGTGATTTCCAATACAAGCTACATGACGGGGGACTAAGGCAAGATATTGCCTGTGAAAAGGGTTATTAGTATGCTGTGAAGTGCTCTTTCTGTCAACTTCTGGGCTGAATGGGGCTCCTGGGAGGGATGAAATCACCCAACGCTCCGTGCATGGGGTCTTATGGCCCTGTAAATCAGCCTTTCCATGGTACAGCCAAGGGTCAGGTTGTAAACTGGCCAAAATCCACGGAATTATAGGTGTTTTCACAGCTGTGCACTGCCTTCTCCTTTGTGTACGTATGGCATTAAGGAATGAGTGTTCTTTATCAGAGAGGGGAGGGATAGGACGAAGGGGAACGGTTTCAGCTGCAAGAAGGGAGATTGAGATGAGATCTTAGAGAGAAATGCTTTGCTGTGAGGCTGGGGAGGCCCTGGCCCAGGTTGCCCAGAGCAGGGGTGGCTGCCTCATCCCTGGAGGGGTTCAAGGGCAGGTTGGATGGGGTTTGGAGCCCCTGATCCAGGGGGAGGTGTCCCTGCCCATGGCAGAGGTGGCACTGGATGGGCTTTGAGGTCCCTTCCAGCCCAAACCATTCCATGATTCTGTGATTATAGAGTGAGAGAGGGAATAAGGGTCTTGGTATGACCATGGGTTTGGGAGCTGCAATGGGAGACAAATGACTCTGTGGTTTGAAAGAGTTTTATTGCTCAACCTGAGCTTCAAGGGTCCTTCTGTAGCTTCAAGTTTTCCTGTGCACATGTGCAAGCATCACTGTGGCCGTAAAAAAACACAGAAAACCACTGAGTGTAGTAAGATTTAAAGAATAAAACTTCTGAAGGACTCGAGTAGCTAATAAAGTAGGAGAATCATAGAATCATAGAACAAACGGGTTGGAAGAGATCCATTGGATCATCGAGTCCAACCATTCCTATCAAACACTAAACCATGTCCCTCTGGACCTCGTCTACCCGTCCCTTAAACCCCTCCAGGGAAGGTGAATCAACCCCCTCCCTGGGCAGCCTATTCCAATGCCCAATGACCCTTTCTGTGAAAAACTTCTTCCTAATCTCTAGCCTAAATCTCCCCTGGCAGAGCTTGAGGACATTCCCTCTTGTCCTGTCCCCTGTCACTTGGGAGAAGAGCTCAGCTCCCTCCTCTCCACAACCTCCTTTCAGGTAATTGTAGAGAGTAATGAGGTCTCCCCTCAGCCTCTGAAAAATGGATGGAAGAATCATAGAATCACCAGGTTGGAAGAGACTCACCGGATCATGGAGTCCAACCATTCCCATCAATCACTAACCCATGTCCCTCAGCACCTCGTCCACCCGTCCCTTAAACACCTCCAGGGAAGGTGACTCAGCCCCCTCCCTGGGCAGCCTGTTAAGAGCACAACATCACTACGTATCCTCTGGTCTCTTGGCGCTGAAAGACAGAAACAGTGTTGGTGGGAATCTCCTCTTCAATGTTTGCACTCAAGAGAGGAGCCACTAGATGGCAAGAACACCCTGCCAGCAGTTGGCCACTGGACTGCACTGTGAGGATGGATGCTCAGCGTGGTGGGATTGGGCATGATCCTGAGCAGTATTTGATGTCTGGATGCCTCTTTGCCTCCAGCATAGTCTCTGACTGCATTCAACACATTTCTGTGACATTTGGCTTAAAGTTGTTGTGTTTTTAGTATCTCCAACGTGTGCATTAGTTTCTCTGGTCAATTAAATACTTGGGCAGGGAGAAAACTTCATCTGAAACTGCGCTTTGTCATAGTCACTGACAAAAAAGCTGTCTGGATGGAGATGCTGAGAGCCTTAAAACCTCTTTTCATGCTTATTCTTGGGCTGCCTGATTATTTCTCCATTCCTTCTTTCACTGCCTTGGGGCAGATCCTTTATTTAAATCACAGATACCACACTGTTCACGAATCTGGCCTTGATAAAGGCTTTGGGAACATCTGGGGTGAGATGCAGGTCAAGTTCTGCTTTAGGGCCACCAGCTCTGCTTTAGGGTCCTGGCTCTCTGCAGGAGATCTCCTGAGTGAGATTTGGGAGCTGGGCTCTTCTCCCAAGGGACAGGGGACAGGACAAGGGGGGATGGCCTCAAACTCCACCAGGGGACATCCAGACTAGATATTGGAAAAAAATTTTTCATGGAAAGGGTCATTGGGCTGCCTGGGCAGATGGTTGAGTTCCCATCCCTGGAAGTGTTTAAAAGATGGGTAGACAAGGTGCTCAGGGACATAGTTTAGGGGCAGATAGGAATGGTTGGACTGAATGATGCAAGAGGTCTTTTCCAATCTGGTGATTCTATGATTCTGAACCACAGCTGGTATCTGCTTCCCTCTGAGATAGAGACTTGTGACTTAATTTTTGCCTTGTGAGAAGGTTAAGGTTGCCTGCCTTAAGGTTATGCCCCGAGCTGGCCTCCAGTTCTGCACCACCAGATGTCCTTGGATTAACTCAGAGATGCTCAGAGTTTGCTCTCCCTTTTTGAGACCAGTGGGAACAATTGTATTTTGAGGCGTCTCTTGTTCAAGGCACGTTGCTATCCCACTGAGGGCAAGCGCTGAAGTACGGAAGGGGATGGTGTGGGTTTACATGTTTATAAACTACAGAAGACATCTCCGATCAGTGTTCCATGCTTTTTATTGGCTGTAAATCCCCAACACTGCACCACTTTACTGCACCATAAGCAGACAGGTGGCTGTTGCTTTTACAGCCCTTAAAATGCTGCATTGCTCACTGGCTCTTGGTCTTCATCCTTTTATGAATCTCCAAGCAATGGAAGCGCAGATGTTGGCTTAAAGCAGCTTTTTGCCACGAGTTAATGAAAGGCAACTGGAAGTCACCTCTGAGGCTTGGATGTGAATTGGAGGCATGTGGAGAAGGAAATCATAGAATGGTTTCAGTTGGAAGGGACCTCAAAGCACATCCAGTTCCACACTCTGCCGTGAATCAGGGTACTCCAAGCCCCATCCAACCTGACCTTGAACCCCTCCATGGATGGGGCAGCCACCCCTGCTCTGGGCAACCTGTTCCAGGGCCTCCCCACCCCCATTGTGAAGAATTCCTTCCTAATGTCTAATCTAACCTTCAAATTTAAAGCCCTCCTTTCCCCCCAGTCCTGTCACTCCAGGCCCTTGGAAAAAATCCCTCCCCAGGTTTCCTGGAGCCCCTTTCACCACTGGAAGCTGCTCTAAGGTCTCCCTGGAGCCTTCTCTTCTCCAGGCTGAACAACTCCAGCTCTCTCAGCTCTACAGGTGGGTTGGTCTACATGGAGGTGACAGAGATCTGTGGGGCTGAACTGCTCTGGATGCTGTATGTTATCTGCGAGACAGGTAGCTGAGGGCACTGCAGAACTCATGGGGCACCAGGGTTAGGAGGAGGGAAGCAAAGCAGCTGTGTTTTGGGGGTGATCCAGGGCTGAGAGGGGGTTGTGGTAGCCATGGGGAGAAACTTAGGGGTCTGGGCTCCCCTGTGCACATGCAAGAGCTCCGATCTCAACTGGCAGTCATCTATCAGGGGGTCTCCATGTGGCTGCTTTGCTGCTGGGCATCCAGCTGCTTCTAAATTACCTCTGCGAGCCGCAGTTCACTGGTGAGTGCAGAAAGGCTGCGGGGATGGATTTAGACTTGTACAGCTGATCTCTGAAGTCCAATACGCACTTTTAATGATTTCTCTGGCAGACGCTGCTAGAGCTCTCATTTAAGTGCCTGTTTCTCTCCGTGCCATGCTCGGGAGTTCATTATCTCACTTGAGGGCAGTGACTGAGACGAGGGAGTCAGCAGTGGGGAGTCTCAGGAGGTGGGAACTGCGTGTGCCTCTTAACTTCTACATCCTCATGACATCTGTCTGCTTCATGCAGTAGATCATAGAATCATAGAATCACTAGGTTGGAAGAAACCCACCAGATCATCGAGTCCAACCAATGCCCAGGTTCTCCCTCAGACTGATGCTCATCCAGGACTGCCCAGTACCTGGTGGTGGTTTCTGCAGGGTATGGTCCATGGCTGTTATCAGTGAATGCCGTTCTTCCAGCAGTGTGCCCAGGTGGCCAAGAAGGCCAATGGCATCCTGGTTTGGATCAGAAACGGTGTGGCCAGCAGGTCCAGGGAGGTTATTCTCCCTCTGTACTCAGAACTGGTGAGGTCGCTCCTTGAATCCTGTGTTCAGTTCTGGGCCCCTCACCACAAGAAGGATGTTGAGGTTCTGGAGTGAGTCCAGAGAAGAGCAACGAGACTGGTGAGGGGTCTGGAGAACAGGTCTTATGAGGAACAGCTGAGAGAATTGGGGGTGTTTAGTCTAGAGAAGAGGAGGCTGAGAGGAGACCTCATTACTCTCTACAACTCCCTGAGAGGAGGTTGTGGAGAGGAGGGAGCTGGCCTCTTCTCCCAAGTACCAGGGGACAGGACAAGAGGGAATGGCTTCAAGCTCCGCTGGGGGAGATTTAGAATAGAGATTAGGAGCAAGTTTTTCACACAGAGGGTGATTGCGCATTGGAATAGGCTGCCCAGGGAGGTGATTGATTCCCCTTCCCTGGAGGGGTTTAAGGGACGGGTAGATGAGGTCCTGAGGGACATGGGTTAGTGTTTGATAGGAATGGTTGGACTCGATGATACAGTGGGTCCCTTCCAATCTGGTTGTTCTATGATTCTATGATTCTTCCTTTTATTATTGTTTTGGGAAGGGGGAGCTGGGAAACTTGATGAACGTCTTGCCTTCCTTGGGGTCTTTCTGATGCCTTTTGGTGGACAAATGGCTCCCTGGTCATCCCTGAGATGTGGCCAGCGAGCTGGGAGCATCAAAGCTGAGCAGTGCAGGGATGCCTTGGCCTGAAGGTAGCCTCTGGATGCTCTCTGGAAGCACTTTTGGGAACAGGTTGGGACTCGTTCTTCTGTTTCTAATAGTGGGAAGGAAGGAAAGACAGCTGCTTGTGCAGGCTGAAAGCCAGGAGGGGTCAGCACAGCCCCAGGATTGGGAAGGGAGCTGTCAAGGGGTGCCCGGGAAAGGGACTAGAGTTAGGGGGAACGAGACACTCGCTGTTCCTCCTCCTCATCGCTCAGGGCATCATTTGTACCAACCTCAAGGGTGTGAAATGTGGGCTGCTGCCCTTGGGGACGGTGTTGGTACCTGTTAGGATGGTTAAGACAAGGCCTATCAGCATCCCCTGGGGAACTCCTGCATCCCTTTGGCCTTGCGCTGAAACAATTATAATTAACACTGGTGAGACCGCTCCATGAATCCTGTGTCCAGTTCTGGGCCCCTCACCACAAGAAGGATGTTGAGGTTCTGGAGCGAGTCCAGAGAAGAGAAACAAGGCTGATGAGGGGCCTGGAGAACAGGCCCTATGAGGAGCGGCTGAGAGAGCTGGGGGGGTTTATCCTGGAGAAGAGGAGGCTGAGAGGAGACCTCATTACTCTCTGCAAGTCCCTGAAAGGAGGTTGTGGAGAGGAGGGAGCTGGGCTCTTCTCCCAAGGGACAGGGGACAGGACAAGAGGGAATGGCCTCAAGCTCCACCAGGGGAGATTTAGGCTAGAGATTAGGAGGAAGTTTTTCACACAGAGGGTCATTGGGCATTGGAATAGGCTGCCCAGGGAGGTGGTTGATTCCCCTTCCCTGGAGGTGTTTAAGGGACGGGTAGATGAGGTGCTGAAGGACATGGTTTAGTGTTTGATAGGAGTGGCTGGACTCGATGATCCAATGGGTCTCTTCCGACCTGGTTGTTCTATGATTCCATGATTCTAATTAACATCTTTGTCATTTAATTAATACCAGAGGTGTGGTGGGGTGGTGCTGGGGATGCTCGGCTGCTGGCTGATCCCCTGTCAAACTACTCAGTGTGTTGGTTTCAAAGTTCTGCTGCCTTCTAGCACTGAAGCTGCCATCCTGGTGCTGTTAATTACTAATTGCTGCCCTGGGTGAGTCCTTCTTTTGCAGTGCTGCCTGCCCTAGACAGCGCTTCCCTCTGCCGAGCTCCAGCAGAGCTTCAAAGGCATTAGGATGCAAATCATAGAATCATAGAATCATAGAACAACCAGGCTGGAAGAGACCCATCGGATCATCGAGTCCAACCATTCCTATCAAAGTCCAGCCATTCCTATCATCATTGAAACATCCAGCAATGAGAGAGGGAGAGAGACATCTCCTGTCTGTCTGCAGATTGTCTGTCCTTCCTTGAAGAGGAGGGGTTTGAGCACAAAGGTCCCTCTTTTCTTTTGCCTTTCCTGCAGAAATGGGAAGCAAAGATGCTGAGTTTGGGGCGTGAACAGATGGCTTGGACGATGCCAGACCTTCACACTGGTGCTGGCTGGTGAAGACAGACAAGAGACACAAAGCAGTTGTTAATTAGTAACTAATCGGTGAACTGTGCTGAAAGCAGGAGGCTGCAGCAGATGATGGGGATGGGGGCTTGAAAAATGAATGGTGCCCCCGGAAAGGTGCAGATCGGGTGTTTGTAGCTTCCATTGATAAACCAAACCTGGGATCTGCTGCTCCAGATCCTCCTCCCTTCCTTGCTGGGTGCTTACCCAATCAGCCAATTTTTAGGAGTCCAGTGTGGGACCCTTGCGCAGGACCTGGGCAAACTGCAGAATCACTAGGTTGGAAAAGACCTTTGAGATCATCGAGTACAGCTGTACCAGTCCACAACTAAACCATATCCCTAAGCACTTTGTCTGCAAGTCTTTTAAAGCCCTCGAGGGATGGTGAATCCACCACCTCCCTTGGGCAGCCTCAGCCAGTGCCTGATAACCCTTTCAGTAAAGAAGTTTTTCCTGATGTCCGATCTGAACCTCTCCTGGCACAGCTTGAGGCTGTTCCCTCTTGTCCTATCACCTATCACTTGAGTGAAGAGACCAACATCCACCTTTCTACAACCTCCTTCCAGGCAGCTGTAGACAGCGATAAGGTCTCCCCTCAGCCTCCTTTTCTCTAGGCTAAGCAACCCCAGTTCCCTCAGCTGCTCCTCATAAGACTTGTACTCCAGAACCTTCATCAGCTTCTTCTCCTTCTCTGGACACACTTCAGGACCTCAATGTCTTTCTTAGTAAAGACCTGGTGGCTGCTTTGGAGTGAACATCCTCCAGTGCTATGGGTATTATGGATGCTATGGTTTCCATCCTTGCTCTGGGGTCACCTTTGAGGGTTGTCAGCCATGCATAAAGAGTTTTCCTTCTCTTTGGTGAAGTGAAGCTCTAAAGACCACATCTCGGGATAGGAAATGAGGAAATATCTCCAGCCTTGACCACTGTGATAGAGGCATTGTCATCGCAACTCTGCCTCAGTGGTGCGAGAAGGTGTTGGACTTGGTTTTGTCCATTTCCATCTTCTCCTGCAGAGCTCTTCCAGCACTTGGTAGATCCCCACGAAGATTCATGTAAGCTTGTCAGGATGGAGATGGAAGTTTCCAACTTACTCATGCCCTGGTGCAATGCCTTTGGAAATATCTCGCCCATCCACTTATCCCCTCTGATTCCAGTGGGATTCTAGAAGGATAACAGCCTCCCAAGGCTGCCTCTTGCTGCAAACCACCAGTTTGGATGCTCAGGGATGGAGCCAGCACTGGATGATCAGTGCCTGGGCACCCAACAACCCCTGAGCATCCACTCAGGCCTTTTTCATCAGTGCCAGAGAGGCAGAGCCACATCCTTCCCCTGCAAAACTTCAGGCTAACCTGGAGCCAGCTCAGCTTTTCTTCCGCTCCTCGGGTTTCAGTTCTGCTGATGTTCCCCAAGAGGCAACTTTGCACCTTCCCAGCAGCAGAGCAAAGGAAAATAAAGCCGAAAGGCTGGTGCCGAGAAAGCAAAATGGAAAAAGGGCTGTAAAGCAGAAGTGACTGGAGTGCTGAGGTGGCTCTGAGTGTGTCTTGCTGCTGTTTAAGGGGCAGAAGCTCCTAATGCATTTGGACGGGGCTGGTGATGCTCGTGCTGCTGGGGTTTCCTCCTGCAGCTCTGTCCTGGCCAAAATTGGCTTCTCTTGGTCCAGCATTAACTCTGCTGGGGAGCTCAGGCAGTTCTGGTGTTGCTGGCTCTCCCAGGTCCTAGCAGCTTCCCCAAGGCAGCAGATGAGGGGCTAGGGAGCATCCCATGAGCTCCCAAGAGCTGAGATGAGATTTCTAGGTCCTATTTACAGTGCCAAGTTGGGGACTCTTCTTCTTTCAGGGCTCCTGAGATACCAAGCCTTGTGCCCATTGCTCTCCTGTGTCTTGGGGGCTGTTTCTGGCTGTTACCCTTGGGATTCAGTAGCCTGAAATTGGCTGGAATTTCTCTGGGGCAGGAGCAGACCACAGAAATACCAAGTCCCTTTTTTCCCCATCCCCTGAAGCTGCCTTGTTCTGGAGCCACAAAACCCCAAGGAATATCTCCCCAGACAATGCAGTTACAGAGTCAGTTAATCCAGTCAAGGGCAGGGTTGGCATCAGAGGTGTCTGGTGATATATTTAAGCTAAAAGGGCAGCGACCTCTGAGCTCTGCTCTCCTGATCTGGAACTGGGCTTTGCTCCCAACTTGGCTGCTAAATCACAGCCAAGTGCTGTGACAGAGGATGCTGCGCAAACAGGGCCCATCGCTCTCTGCCATCCACCTGGCTCCCCCTGACTCATTCCGTATCTCCTCTCCCTGCATATGCTCACACCAAATCTTGGCCCAAAATTCGTGTTTATAGAAGTGGCTGCCGGCTGCAGGCTTCTCCCTGCCCGTCCTGGCGGGGAACCACCTCCCTGCTGCCATGCTTTACCCATCCAAATAACCCTTGCAAGCAGCTGGGAACTGCAATGCATCGTATTTTACCTTGCTGACTCTTTCGCCAAGCCTGATGCTCTGGGAGGAAGGTGGAGAAAGTGGGAAACTTCTCCTCGTCAGGAGAGAGGGGAAGGACTTGGGATGGCTGTGAATTTCTGCCGGTTTGTGCTGCTGAGGCTGCACCTCAAACCCTGGATTCAGCTTTGGGCCCCTCACTAGAAGAATATGAATTTATGAGGAACGACTGAGAGAGCTGGGTTTGTTTAGCCTAGAGAAGAGGAGGTTGAGAGGAGACCTCATTACTCTCTACAACTACCTGCGAGGGGGTAGTGGAGAGGAGGGAGCCAAGGGACAGGGGACAGGACGAGAGGGAATGGCCTCAAGCTCCACCAGGGGAGATTTAGGCTAGAGATTAGGAGGAAGTTTTTCACAGAAAGGGTGATTGGGCATTGGAACAGGCTGCCCAGGGAGGTGGTTGATTCACCTTCCCTGGAGGTGAACGAGGGTGGACGAGGGTGTCCTGAGGGACATGGTTTGATGTTTGATAGGAATGGCTGGACTCGATGATCTGGTGGGTCTTTTCCAACCTGATGATTCTATGATTCTATGATTCTAAGAAGGACATCGAGATGTTGGAGTGCAACCAGAAAAGGAGAATGAAGCTGGGGAAGAGTTTAGAGCACAAGCCATGTGAGGACTGGCTGAGGGTCCTGGGGTTGTTTAGTCTGGAGAGGAGAGAGAGAGAGAGACCTCATCACTCTCTGCAACCGCCTGAAAGGAGATTGTAGTGAGGTGGGAGTTAGTCTCTTCTTCCCAGTAGGCACTGACAGGACAAGGGGAAATGGCCTCAAGATGCACTGGAGGGGTTTAGGTTGGATATTAGGAGGAATTTCTTTACTAAAAGTGTTGTTGAGCATTGGCAGAGGCTGCCCAGGAAGGTGGTTGGGTCCCTGTTCCTGGAGGGGTTTAAAAGACAAGTAGATGTCATGCTTGGGGACATGATCTGGTGGTGAAATAACAGGACTGACTGAATGGCTGGACTCAGTCTTAAAGGTCTTTTCCAACTGAAACCATTCTCCGATTCCGTGATTCTGTGATTCTATTATCTCATCTCACGGGGAGCTGGGCCTTTAGGCAGCCTGTTCCACGTTCCTCCTGTTTATTATCTTTAAAGCCATAACTCTGGAGAACGACATTTCTTGCCTGATGCAGATTAAGGTATTTGCTGCACCTGGTGATGATCGAGCAACTTAAATAGCCCAATGCCTTTGCCTTGCTGATGGGAATATCAAGGCAGACAGGCCCCGGCTAATGAGCCACCCTGCCCTAACGAGCTCGTGTTTACAGGCTGGGGAAAGGAAAAAGTCAGAAAGTAGAGCCATGCATCATCAGGACATGATTCTCTTTTATTAAAAGCTGAGTTTATTGTGGGTGCTTTTCTCAGCCATCTCGACCCACAGTTTTCAGCCATCGTCTATCATCCCAAACGAGGAAGGGAGGGATGAAAAAAGAAAACAATTAACTGGAAACAGAATACTTGTAATGGCTGCATTTTAATTACAAATAAAAAGCTCTCCAAATAGGCCCATCATGCAGAAATAAAAAATTTCAGATGCTTGGCTTGATGCAGATGCTTTTCTTTGTGCAAATGGCTGTTATGGCTTCATCTCTGTTTATTCGGTTGCAAAGAAAAGGGGGGAGAGCAGCTGCGTAGCAACCCGGGAGATCTCTTCACAGCACATCTGGTGCTGGCGTGGCCGTATCCTCGCCTGGGCTGGATGTCAGGCTAGGAGGCTCTGGGGTGTAAATTGAGTGGTTAATGTTGGTGCAGGGAGTGGGAGCTTGGGCATCCAGCTACCCAGAATCATCTCCCTTGCTCCTGGGGACGAGACCCGAGGGGTGATGGCTTTAAATTGGAAGGGGAAAGATTTAGATTAAACATTAGGAAGAAATTCTTTCTGATGAGGGTGGGGAGGCCCTGGCCCAGGTTGCCCAGAGCAGGGGTGGCTGCCCCGTCCCTGGAGGGGTTCAAGGGCAGGTTGGATGGGGCTTGGAGCCCCTGATCCATTGGGAGGTGTCCCTGCCCATGGCAGGAGATTGGAACGGGAAGGGTTTTGAAGTCCTTTTCAACCCAACCCACTCCATGGTTCTGTGATTCTATGATTCATCCTGCATGGGCAAAGAGAGTAGTAATGAAAATTAAGTGAGATGAGCAGCTGGAGAGAGGCTACTGTGCTGGGAAAGCTGTATCCTCCTGGCTCTGGTACCCAAATCGGGCGCAACAGGCAGGATACTCCCCCAGCACTTGCACTTGTATCCACAGGGCATCATTTTCCCAAGGCGGAGCACACAAATGTGCCCTTCTCAATCCAAGCTGTCCCAGTTTCAGAGCCCACAAAAAATTATTTCAGCAGCAGAAAGTCAAACCCTCTTAAATTGAATTGGTATTTGCAGGAGTCTGGATTCCATGTCATAGAATCACAGAGTGGTTTGGGCTGGAAAGGTCCTCAAAGATCATCTAGTTCCAGTCCCTCTGCCATGGGCAGGGACACCTCCCACTGGATCAGGCAGAGCTGGTAGCACTCGTTTAGTGTTTTGGGCATTCAAGGCTCTCTTGATGTGTGCTTTTTGCCTGTCTGTGAAATTAATTTTAATGAAGAGGCACCAATTAGTGGGTTTGTCGTGGAGGTGGAGCATCACCACTCTGGCAGGTAGCAAAGGGTGAGCATTGTGTGTGATCTCTGCTGGAGATGCCAATGTCTTGTATCTACATCCATGTGAAAGAATCATAGAATCACCAGGTTGGAAGAGACCCATCAGATCACTGAGTCCAACCACTCCTATCAAACACCTCAGCACCTTGTCTACCCGTGCCTTAAACTCCTCCAGGGAAGGGGAATCAACCCTCTCCCTCAGCAGCCTCTGACACTGCCCAATCACCCTTTCTGGAAAATGTTTTTTCCTAACATCCATCCTGACCCTCCCCTGGTGGAGCTTGAGGCCATTCCCTCTCGTCCTGTCCCCTGTCCCTTGGCAGAAGAGCCCAGTTCCCTCCTCTCCACAACCTCCTCTCAGGGACTTGCAGAGAGCAATGAGGTCTCCCCTCAGCCTCCTCTTCTCCAGGACAAACACCCCCAGCTCTCTCAGATGCTCCTCTTCTTCTCCAGCCCCTTCACCAGCTTCCTTGCTCTTCTCTGGACTCGCTCCAGAGCCTCAACATCCTTCTTGTGCTGAGGGGCCCAGAACTGAACACAGTATTCAGGGAACGGTCTCAAAAGAGCGTGAGGAAGGAGCGAGGGGACGAGGAATAGCAGTGGCAGGGATGGAGGCAGCTGTGCTGGCACCACTCACCCGGAGCGTCCTCCCTCCCTGGTGCTGGGATGTCTAGGGTGAGATACGCGTGTAATAAATCCTCCAGGATGGTCCTCATCCAAGCGGAGCGGCTGCAAAGGCCAAGCCAGAGGGTTTGCAGCTGCGAATCGATAGCACAGACAGGGGCGTGTGGGAAGTTTCAGCCTCAAATGAAATGCAATTAATTCGCTGCAAATCCAACCGAGGGAAAATCAGGAGGGTTTCCCTTTAACCTTGCTGTCTTGGATTTTGTGTTGATTTGCTGGTTGGGAATTGGAAAAGAGGAAAAAGGGGAGAATTCTTCTTGTTTTCACCTGGTTTGATGCAAATTTTGACCCTTGACAAGGTGGCCATGGTTGTTTTAGGACATTTTGCAATGGTAGCAGTGCCCTTTGAGAGGGAAAACAGTGCTGCTTTGCGATGGAAATGATATTTTGATAAAGTCTCTTTTTTTGGGGGAGGATAAAGAAAAGAAAAGAGGCTTTATTACCCCTGAACCAAGTGCAAACCTGTTTCCAGCCTGAGGTTCTTAATCCTCCCTGTGAATATTTTGATTGTTTCTCTACCGCATGCTGTAAAAAAACCCACTTTGCCGGCATTTCATCCGGCACTTAGAGAGGGAGGTGTAAACCTGGCTGCCTCCCACCGAATCCGAGGGGGTGGCGGTGGCATCAAACCGATGGAAACCTTTTTATTGAAGGTTTCAACATAAAAAAAAAACCAACAAAAACCAACCCACCGCAAACAGAAGGCAGAGCAGAGAAACCTCAGCCCTGAGCAACATGACGGATCGAATTTGCGTGTCACCGAGACTCACTGAACTGCTATTGTGTTGATTTTTCTAAAGATCCGCAACCATCAGAGAAATGCAACATAATTGCCGCCTTGTTTATCGACGGTGGGCACTGAAAATCCATCTCTGCCGCAGATTAACCCCCTCGCCCCCAACATGCAGCCCAACTCTGCCTCCACCTCCTTTGGCTTTTAACTCTAGCCACACTGGGATGCTAATTCCATGCTTAGCTCCTTCCTGACGTGGGAGACATCTCTACTGGGTTATAATTATATGTTTTCTCTATTTTTTTGGCTTTCCAGACGCATTCTGAGCAGATCTCAGGTATTGGTAGGCATTGCAACAAATGCGCCTGCCACATCCTCCAGCTTCTTCTCCCTCCACCCAGGAGACGACATCCCTAAGCACGTGCGTCTGGGAGAGGAAACACAGGACCTGGGTGGGTTTTCTATAGGATGGAGTCGACATTCATACTCCCAGGACCCTTCTTGAAGCCTTGTTGGCTCTCGGCATCAGCTCTAAGCCCTTTATCAGCCATGGCCAGTCTGGGAGGCTTCGAGCTCAGCTGCATCACCAGCTGATGCTCAGGCTGGCGTCTTGCCTCCCGCCCATGGATAAGGCAGAGGAGTGGACTGGCAGGGGAGAAAAATCCTCCTGTGCCCAGAACTGAGGGTTTTAACCAGCAAATCCTGGCTTGTATCAGAAACAGTGTGACCAGCAGGACCAAGGAGGTTCTTCTCCCTCTGGACTCGGCACTGGGGAGACTGCTCCTTGAATCCTGTGTTCAGTTGTGGGCCCCTCAGCACAAGAAGGATGTTGAGGCTTTGGAGAGAGTCCAGAGAAGAGCAAGGAAGGTGGTGAAGGGTCTGGAGAAGAAGAGGAGCATCTGAGAGAGCTGGGGGTGTTTCTCCTGGAGAAGAGGAGGCTGAGGGGAGACCTCATTGCTCTGTGCAAGTCCCTGAGAGGAGGTTGTGGAGAGGAGGGAGCTGGGCTCTTCTGCCAAGGGACAGGGGACAGGACAAGAGGGAATGGCCTCGAGTTTCACCAGGGGAGGGTCAGGCTGGACATTAGGAGGAAGTTTTTCACATAAGGGGTGATTGGGCATTGGAACAGGCTGCCCAGGGAGGGCGTTGATTCACCTTCCCTGGAGGAGTTTAAGGGATGGGTGGACATGGTGCTGAGGGACATGGGTTAGTGATTGATAGGAATGGTTGGACTTGATGATCCAGTGGGTCTCTTCCAACCTGGTGATTCTATGATTCTATGATTCTATGAAATATGTGGAGGTGGCATGGAAAGGTCCATGTTGGGGATGTGGACTGCCTGGAGGAGTCGGAGGTGTGTGCAATGCCTACCAAAAGCTGAGCCTGGCCTTTGGGAGGTGTAAACCAAACAAATGATGTCGATTCAAAGCAACTTCAGCATCGCCCCAAATCCTCCCTTTCGGGAAACCGTGAACAACTAAAAGGTTATTTGTCCTGTTGGGAATTGAGATGTTTCAGGGACAATGACCTGACAGTCTGTTGTCCCCAAACCACACTTTCACCTGTTCTCCGTGTCCAGGACATGTTGTAGGAAAGTAATAAAGCAAAATAGCTGATCATAGAATCATAGAATCATAGAATCACCAGGTTGGAAAAGACCCACCAGATCATCGAGTCCAACCATTCCTATCAAACACTAACCCATGTCCCTCAGCACCTCATCCACCCATCCCTTAAACCCCTCCAGGGAAGGTGAATCAACCCCCTCCCTGGGCAGCCTCTGACACTGACCAATCACCTTTTCCCTGAAAAACTTCCTCCTGACGTCCAGCTAAAATATTGATACAGGAATAAATCAGATATTATTTAGCTAGGTGGTACCTTCTTGAGAGACGGCATCTCCCTAGAGTGCCTCGGGGGGAGGGTTTTAGCACAGAGTTCACAGAATAGAATAATTTGATTGGAAAAAAAATCTTTGAGATCATCAAGTCCATTTGTCCCTGTCCACTACTGAACCATCCCTGAACACCTCGTCTGCCCAGCTTTTAATCCCCTCTAGGGATGGTGACTCAACCACCTCCCTGGGCAGTCCATTCAAGTTGGCATCTCTAAAGGACATGGAGATATTTTCAATAAGGCAGCTCAGAAGAGCCCAACACTTGGTTTTTTTGCTGTGAAACCAATAATTAGAATAATAGAACTATAGAATGGTTTGGATTGGAAGGGTCCTCCAAGATCATCCAGTCCCACCCCTGCCACGGGGTAGGGACACCTCCCACTGGATCAGGGGCTCCAAGCCCCATCCAACCTGCCCTTGAACCTCTCCAGGGATGGGGCAGCCACCACTGCTCTGGGCAACCTGTTCCAGGGCCTCCCCACCCTCACAGCAAAACATTTCTCCCCAAGATCTCATCTCAATCTCTCCTCTTGCAGCTCAAAAACATTTTCCCTCATCCTATCCCTGCACTCCCTGATACAGAGCCTCCCTCTCCCCCCTAGCTTTCCTGGAGCCACTTTCAGCACTGGAAACTGCTCTAAGGTCTCCTTGGACCCTTCTCTTCTCCAGGCTGAACAACCCCAGCTCTCTCACCCTGTCCTTGTATGGGAGGTTCTCCAGCCCTCGGATCATCTCCATGACCCTCATTGTGGTTTTGGTTGAAACCCATAAACACCCCTATCCTGCTTCCGCAGCTTGAGGAGTTTTCCTTTCTCCGCCTCTTTGGCCATTCTGTAAATAAAAATGAACTTTATTGATTTTATTTCAGTAACAGAGAAATAATTTGCTTTTGGCCTGAGCTCACAGGATGCTCAACTCCATCCAGGAGTGTGGTTGAGAGTTTTATTTTAGCGTTACTGATCTGTATTTATGATGCCAGCGCTGACACATCCTAAACTACAGCGTGACTATAACCTCCAGAAAAACTCCCGGTGGGATTGAAATAGTGGCTGGCAAATGTTCCCTCCTCACTGGAGCTTGTGAATCAAAAATCATCCCAGGGCTTAAGGAAAGGCTTATGCCAGGGAGGGAGAACTTATGCTGGAGTCGATGCATATTTTATCACTGCGCTTATTCACTCCCAGCCCCTTCTCCCTTCGAACGCCATGTGGGTTTTAATTAAATAGTCATTGGCAAGGCTGTTGTTCTAGCTTGGAAGGCCTCCAAATGGCCGTGTTTTTTTCCCCAAAATGATCACAAGGGGATGTGTTCCCATCCCCCCCAGTCCTCGCCAAGGTTTGTTGTCTGCAAATACCACTAATTAGGTTCGTCTGGCCGGACGCTGGCTCTGCGATAGTATCTTTCATTAGCACTGACCTTTCTGCACTCATAAGGAGCTGGTGTTTCTGGAGCTGTGCCTTGTGGAGGCCACCAAGAAACGTTCCATTGCCTCTGGGCAAACATAGAATCATAGAATCACCAGGTTGAAAGAGACCCATCAGATCATTGAGTCCAACCATTCCTATCAAACACTAATCCATGTCCCTCAGCACCTCGTCCACCCGTCCCTTAAACACCTCCAGGGAAGGGGAATCAACCTCCTCCCTGGGCAACTGTTCCAATGCCCAATAACCCTTTCTGTGAAAAACTTCCTCCTCACGTCCAGCCTAAATCTCCCCTGGTGGAGCTTGAGACCATTCCCTTTCGTCCTGTCCCCTGCCCCTTGGGAGAAGAGCCCAGCTCCCTCCTCTCCACAACCTCCTCTCAGGGACTTGCAGAGAGCAATGAGGTCTCCCCTCAGCCTCCTCTTCTCCAGGAGAAACACCCCCAGCTCTCTCAGACGCTCCTCTTCTTCTCCAGACCCTTCACCAGCTTTGTTGCTCTTCTCTGGACTCGCTCCAGAGCCTCAACATCCTTCTTGTGCTGAGGGGCCCACAACTGACCCCAGGATTCGAGGAGCAGTCTCCCCAGTGCCGAGTCCAGAGGGAGAAGAACCTCCTTGGTCCTGCTGGTCACACTGTTTCTGATCCAAGCCAAGATACCCTTGGCCTTCTTGGCCACCTGGGCCACTGCTGCCTCATGGTCAGTCGGCTGTCTACCAAAACTGTTGGTCCATGTCCAGCTTTCCATCCATTACTCCATCCATGTTGATGCCTCCAGGACATGCTCCACTGAGGCATTGCTGGTGGTCATCTGTGGGTGGTCAGCTTGGATTAGGTGCAGCAGGTATGAAGAAATGAGTGGGAGAGGACAAGGCATCCCTCTTGGGTTTAAACATCCATTGGGTTTAAACATCTCATGGAGCCTCTCTTACAGCAATGCTGCCAGCAGCAGTGTAGATGTTGCTGTAGACAGTTCTCCAGAGGGTGCAGGAGAAAGCACAGCCAGGGGCTGTGAGCTGACGCATCCCTAACCAACACCTAGAGAGGCTGTGGTGGGAGAACAAGACTTAGGAGGTGCAACTGAGGGACCTGTGGGATTTATCCTGGAGAAGAGGAGGCTGAGGGGAGACCTCGTCGCTCTGTGCAGCTCCTGGAGAGGAGGTTGTGGTGAGGTGGGTGCTGGGCTCTTCTCCCAAGGGACAGTGATGGGATGAGAGTGAATGGCCTCAAGCTGCACCAGGGCAGGTTCAGATTGGATAGTGGGAAAAATTCCTTCATGGAAAGGTTTCTCTGGCCCAGGCTACCCAGGGAGGTGGTGGAGTCTCCATCCCTGGAGGGGTTTGAAATCCGTGGAGATGAGGTGCTCAGGGATGGTTCAGTGGTGCAGAGGTAGGGTTGGACTCAATGATCTCAAAGATCTTTTCCAATCAAGTGATTCAATGATTCCCCTGGCTTTAAATTCCCACCAAGCTCCTCAAACACTGACAAGCGTTTGCTCCTGCTTGTCAGGAACGAGATACTTAATTTGTCAGTTCGCTACGCTTAATATTTCTTTCATGTATAGAGTCAGTTTTAAATGCAAAACATGCCTGGATAAGCTCCCTTTTTTCGCTTTTTGGTTTTTTTTTTCTTTCACTCTGCTGTAGCCGACACATTGAAGGTAGCTGTATTTAACTAATAAAAAGATTTTAAAATGCTGGTTTTGCACTTCTTTAATTGACTTCCAATTTCCATTTGCATGCAGGCTGGAAATATTGCAAAAGCAAAAAAAAAAAAAAAAAAAATAAGAGCACCGAGAAAATAAGAAATGCGTCACTTGCTGGGTTTTTTAACCATAATCAAAAATGTAAAAATTAAGAATCTGAATCAATGTGCATTAAAACTGTGTAATTGCCTAAATAAACGTGGCAGGGGTAGATAATGGGTCTCCCTGATTAGAGGAAAATTCAGACTTCAGTGTAAAGGTTATATTTGGTTGCAAAGCGGCACAGTTTAGTCTTCTGGGAGATAAAAGTGGCAGAGGCAGTGATGTGTCCAGGTGCTGGGGGTGAACGATAGAACCATTTCATGGAGCTGCAAAGAGCAATGAGATCTCCCCTCAGCCTCCTCTTCTCCAGAATGGTAGAACCATTCTGTTAGGAAAGACCTTTGAGAACGTCGAGTCCAATTGTACCTATCCACGATTAAACCAACCCCGAGCACCTCATCTGTCTGTCTTTTAAATCTCTCCAGGGACGGAGTTGGCACCACTGCCCTGAGCAGCCTCTGCCAGGGCTTCTCCACTCTGTCAATAAAGGTATTTTCCCCAACATTCAACCTAAACCTCCCCTGGTGCAACTTGAGGCCATTTCATCTGATCCCATCACTTGTTCCTTAAGAGAAGAGCCCAGCACCCACTTCACCACAACCTCCTCTCCAGGAGCTGCACAGAGTAACTAGGTCTCCCCTCAGCCTCCTCTTCTCTACAATAAACACCTTCAGGTCCCTTAGCTGCTCCCACAATCCCTGCATCCCAGACTCTTCCCCAGATCTGTTCCCCTTCTCCAGACATTCTCTAGTTCCTTGATGCCTTCATTGGATTCCGAAAGTGACCCCAGGATTTGAGGTGTGACCTCCGAGTGCAGGGGACGATCCCTTCCCTGCTCCTGCTGGCCACCCCTTGACTGAGCCAAGCCAGGAGGCTGGTGGTCTTCTTGGTCACTGGGGTCACTGCTGGCTCATGTCCAGCTGCTGTTGACCAGCCCCTCCAGGTCCTTTTCTGCTAGGGGCTCTCTGCTGGAGAACACCATGGATGCCACCTTAGAGGGAATTATAGGGATGAAGTAATTGCTACTAGATGGTGGGAATTGGTTTTCCCAGCTCTCAGGAGCCTGGTGGTGGTTGTGTTTTCTCTTCCAGCACCCGGTTCCAGTGGTCCTTGACCCGGTGAAGGTTCAGGTTTGCAGAAACCAGTCTTGCAACAAGAGAAGAGGCTCCCAGGAGCAGGACCCTTCAGGTAAATCCCAAAACTAGGTGAGTTTATTCTGACCCCTAAGAATTTCTCATTACTTTGGCTTTCTCAGGGCGGTTTGCACTTCCCTGGTGATGCTGTGAAGTTTTATTAGGCTGCACTACATGCCTCCTGACTCTTTTCCCTGTAAATTGTGGCAGCTTGGCTGATCTGATCAGTGAAAATAAATAATATCCCAGTGCCTACAAACCGCGCTGAATCTGCCTGATGATCTTCGGGTTATCCTGAGAGCTCTGAGCCTGTGGTTTAAAGCCACTACCCATCAGCAGAAACACCGAGATGAGTGTCCAGCACTGTCAGAAATCAACGTCTGGGATCAGCAGTGGTGGCAGGAGTGAGATGGTGATGCCACTCTTGTCACCATGCCTGCCAGTCCTCCCAAGGCTCCTCCCTTGCACTGGTATTTGCAAGCAAAACACAATCAACTGGGGCTGAGTATCAGTTTGCACTCGTCCTTTCTGCTTTGCTCTCCCTTAACCGCAGCCAAAAGTCATTTTGCCATCAACCGCAGGATCACTGCCTGCTTTCTGCTCCAAACCTGGTTGTCCTTCCTTGCAGAGCAAGCAGTGCTCCAGCACGGGATGTCCCCAGCACTTTTAATCTCCCAAATGCCTCCTCAAGTGAATTGTGTTAATATTGGAGAGTGCAGGAGTGGGGGGAGAGCTGCCCACCCTCGGTCGTTGGTATTCATCGCTCACCGTCAGGCTGGGCAAGGAGGAAAAGCTGCTGGGTTTTGCGGTTGCCGCCTGGCAGCGAGGAGTTAAAAGAAAGGTGAAATATTAAACTGAAACAAAGAGGCACCATGAGAAGGGCAGGTTCTCAGGAAAGGTTTTCTGGGGATGAAAAAAAAAAACCCTCTGGAAGGGCTCCAGCCACCCAGTCAGCACGTCCTCAGCTTCCCAGCACCCTACGGCAGGGATGCTGAAGGGCATGAAACCAGGATTCTGATGGAGACAAGAGGTGTTTGCAGGTTGCAAAGGGACTGAGATGCTTGGGTGAAGCAGCCAGTACTTGGTTTTTTTGCTGGGGGAGAAGGAGAAACACGTTTCCACATGCGTGAGCTCACCTTGTTGAACTTCCTGCTCTGAGCACTGGCCAGGGAGGCAGCTGATTAGCAAAGAGTTCAATAGTGATGATAATAATGAGGAGTTTTTTTGACTCGTAAGGTTTACCAGCCCAAGTATCCCAGCAGAGTGAGGGGTTGGCTTGCAGAAGGCTGCAACCCTGGCTTATTGTTGGGGGGATGGTTCTCCTGGGATAGGAAGAGGTGGTCCTGGGTGTGGTGAAAGAGGCTGGACGATAGCAGCTTTTAGCACAGCTCTTGCATCAGCAGGAGCAATATGCTACAGCTAATGAGCAGATCGCAGAGGGAGGGCTAATTAATGCAACCTTCCAAGGCCTCCTAACCTGAGCGGATGCCACTGACCTTCATGGGAAGCCCTTGAAAGCAGAAACATGAGATGTACTGGCAGTGACCAAGAGAAGAAAGAAATATTTTTGGGAGCATTTTGAGAGAACATTAACCTAAGCTCACCATGAGCAGCAAGGTGTAAATGGTGATGCCATGGGTTGCTCCAGCACCGTCTCGTATCTCCAAGCACTTCAAGTGCATCCATGACTTTGTGCTCATGACCTGCAGCCACCAAAGAGACAGGTAGAGGAGGGTTTTGCCTCTCTAGGAGCTGTTCTGCCTGTCTGGGGCTGACAGATGATGGATGATGAGCCATTTCGCTAACGACTAGAAGAGAAGAAAATGCAATTACCCAAAGTAGGCTTTTGGCAGGACACAGAAATGGTGGAGTGAGGTCAGTGAAACCAGGAAAAAGGGATGAAAGACTGGCTGCTCACAACCAGAACTCTGGTTTGCTTTTGGTTGGCTTCTCAGAGACATTGGACTTCCCCTGGTCCTGGTGCATTAACCTCACATTCTGGGTTCATTCTTGGTGCATCAACCTCACATTCTGGGTTCAGGTTTAGGCCCCTCTCTACAAGAAGACCATCACATCCAGAGAGGAGGAACCGACCTGGGGAAGAGTTTAGAGCACACGTCTTGTGAGGAGTGCCTGAGAGAGCTGGGGTTGTTCAGTCTGGAGAAAAGGAGGCTGAGGGGAGACCTCATCACTCTCTACAACTGCCTGAAAGGAGGTTGTAGTGAGATGGGGCTTGGTCTCTTCTCCCTGGTAGCCAGTGACAGGACAAAGGGAAATGGCCTCAAGGTTTAGGTTGGATATCAGGAGGAATTTCTTCACTGAAAGGGTTGTCAAGCACTGCTCAGGAAGGTGGTGGAGTCCCCATTCCTGGAGGGGTTTAAAAGATGAGTAGATGTTGTACCTGGGGTCATGGCCTGGTGGAGGGCTTAGCAGGGCTGGACTGACGGTTGGACTCGATGATCTTAAAGGTCTTTTCCAACCAAAACCATTTTACAATTCTATGATTGTTTGTGTAGTAATTAGTAATGTAAAATATGCATTGGCCTCTTTGTTCCCGTTAGGCTTGGTTACAGCTTGAGATCATAGAATCACCAGGTTGGAAGAGACCCACCGGATCATCGAATCCAACTATTCCCATCAATCACTAACCCATGTCCCTCAGCACCTCGTCCACCCGTCCCTTAAACACCTCCAGGGAAGGTGAATCAATCCCCTCCCTGGGCAGCCTCTGACACTGACCAATAACCCTTTGTGTGAAAAACTTCCTCCTAATGTCCATCCTGACCCTCCCCTGGTGGACCCTGAGGCCATTCCCTCTCATCCTGTCCCCTGTCCCTTGGGAGAAGAGCCCAGCTCCTTCCTCTCTACAACCTCCTCTCAGGGACTTGCAGAGAGCAATGAGGTCTCCCCTCAGCCTCCTCTTCTTCAGGAGAAACACCCCCAGCTCTCTCAGATGCTCCTCTTCTTCTCCAACCCCTTCCCCATCTTTGTTGCTCTTCTCTGCACCTGCTCCAGAGCCTCAACATCCTTCTTGTGCTGAGTGGCCCACAACTGACCCCAGGATTTGAGGAGCAGTCTCCTTTATGATGCGCAACAGTAGCTTGTGGTTAAATTTACGAAACGTTTACTTTTATTTATTTTAAGATGAGCTGTTTATAAATCTATAGTGCCTATTTCCATCACGGGCATATAAATAGAAATATATATATATATATTTAATTCTGTGTTGAAGAGAAGGTAACAAATCACAAGGAAGCAGTCGGAACAGTGCAACCTCTGACCCACAGCCTCCAACCCTGGGTGATGTGTGCGATGATCCCTGAAGGCTCAATATTGGCTTGATGCCAATGAGACTGACCTTTGAGTGATACCTCCTGAGGCATCAAACCTCCCTGCTGTGTTCCTCCACCCTAAAATGTGTTGCACGTCCAGGTCAATATTAAACACCCGGTGAGCAACGCGGCTACTCCTCGGGGAGGGCAGAGCCGGGAGCCTGCAGCGAGCCGTGGTTTATTTGCATCCGAGCAAGCACACCTATGTGTAAATATCTCTAAGCAAACAAGTCCACCCAGCTCCTGCTTTGCTCTTCCTTGTGTCTTCAAGGCTGAGTTTTCTGGTGGTATCCAAGGGCAGTTTGTCTCCTTCCTTACTGAAGTGGACTGCAAGAATGTCTGCTGGATTGTCTGTACGGGTGGCATTGCCTTAGAATCGTAGAATCATAGAATTACCAGGTTGGAAGAGACCCACCGGATCATCAAGTCCAACCATTCCTATCAAGTAGCCTTGGTAGTGTTTGTCCTACATCAAGGCCTCCAATGCAGGCTGGTGGCTTCTTCTACCATCTTTCACCATCATGTCAGATGAGCCACCCCCAGTGTCGCACAACACCCCAGCGTGGATCCCTCAAACCTGTGTTTTCACCTTCCCTCCCTCTGGCAGCACCAGGACAGCTGGAAGGAGCCTGCCCCGGGGTGATGGGAAGGGCTGCAGCTCCCTGGCCCCGAAGCGTGGGGAGATGTGGTCAGCTAGGAAGCGTACATGGAAGTGCCGGCTGACACAGTGCACCAGGTTGCCCACTACAGCACACTGAAAACCGGAGGGGTCAGCCATGGCATAGGTGGCACACTCGTACCACAGCTTGGCCTTGACGCTGCAGCGATAGACACTGATGCCCTTAGCGCGGTGGAGGTCAAAGCGGTAGATGAACCCGTTGGCGCTCACCATCTCGGTTGTCCTGTCCTTGCTGCCGCCGGCTGGGCTGACCCTCCAGCTGTCCGACCGAGCGGTGTAGCACAGCAGCATGTAGTGCAAGGTGCCCCCCGTCACGTAGATCTCCCCGTTGCACACTGTGGCCGTGTGGGCCACCGCGAACGTGTCATGGGGCAGGGGCGCGGTGAAGGTCCAGCGGTCCTGCCGGGGGTCGTAGCGCTCCACCGTGTAGAGGCACTCGCCACCGATGGCGTAGAGGTGGCCATCCAGGGCTACCAGCTTGCAGTGCGGTCGCGCTTGGTTCAGGGGGCAGATCTCCCGCCAGATGTCGGTCAGGGGGTCGTAGCAGAAGACGCGGTTGGAGGGTCTCTGCGCCTGGCCTGTGCCCTCGCAGCCGGCCACCACGAAGAGGTAGTTGAACATGCTGCACATGGCGCAGCCCCGAGAGACAACTTCTGGTGGTACCTGGCAGAGGTGATGCCAGCAGTCCCCTCCGTCGTCATAGTAGCAGAGGCGGCTGATGTGGAGGTCAGGTTCCTGTACGCCGATGTCTGCCACGGTCACGTACATCTTCCCCTTCATCCTCTGTAGCAGGATGAGCTCCCGCTCAGCAGCATTGAGGTGGCTGTAGATAGAGCGTGTTTTCAGCACCTGCAGGTAGTTGTCGCTCATAACCTTGTAGGCAGCCTCCTGCAGGTGGCCCAGCTTCTGCGCCTTGGCTGCGCAGAGGACCTCATAGCAGTTCCCCAGGTCCAGGTGGGTGGGTAGTGGCATTTGGAAGAAGTCAGTACTGGCCACCAGCCCTGGCAAGGGGCTTGCTGGTGGTGTTTTACCTTGCTCTGTGACCCCAAAACCTTCCGTGGGCAGCTGGAGGTGGGGGCTGTCAGCCATCTGGAGGATGCTGACCTTGCGGCCAGGAGATGGTAGCTCAGGGGAGATCTCTAAGCTTCTTGTAGGTGATGGGACTGTGGAGGAGGTGGTAGAATCCCATGTGGCCAAAGTTGGGTCTGGCTCCTGGGTTGCAATGTTCTGCATCTCCTTATTGACCTGCTTTGAGCCGCAGTGCTGGGATGTTCCTGGAGGGACGTAGGAGAGGCACCTCTTCTTCGACACTGCCTGGGAGATGGACTGGACATAGTAGTCGTAGACTTTGCCCCTGAGGCCAGGGACTGGCTGCCCAGCCCCATCCTTCACTTGCTGCTTGGTGATGTAGTTCTCTTCCACTTGGATTCTCGCGACTGAGGAGAAGGAGTAGGAGGTGTCTGACCCCATGTTGCTTGCTGTCATTGTTAGACCCAGGTTTGAGGTGACACTGAGGGTCTGGATCAGCCCCCCATGCCTCTCGGCCTCCCGGCTCATGCCTCTGATGGCCAAGTCCTGCTCCATGTGTTGGGCCCCTCTGTCCCCTCCTATCTGGGCATCAGCGATCCTAGGGGAAAGCCCAGTGCTTGGGGCAACCAAGCCCTCCTCCTGGTGGCTGCTTAGTGTGTCAATTGTGTCCCTGGGCTTGTACGAGCTCAGATTGATTCCTGGCTCTTTTCCTGACTCACTTCCCAGCTCACTTCCCAGCTTGTTTCCTGGCTCCCTTGACAGCTCACTTCCCAACTTGCTTCCTGGCTCGATTCCTGGCTTGCTTTCTGACTTGCTTCCTGGCTCACTTCCCAGCTGAATTCCCAGCTCACTTCCTGGCTTGTTTCCTGGTTCACTTCCCAGCTCACTTCCTAGCTTGTTTCCCGGCTCATTTCCTGGCTCCCTTGACAGCTCACTTCCTGACTTGCTTCCTGGTTCAATTCCTGTCTTGCTTTCTGACTTGCTTCCTGGCTCACTTCCCAGCTGAATTCCCAGATCACTTTCTGGCTTGATTTCTGGTTCACTTATCAGCTCACTTCCCAGCTCCCTTCCTAGTTCATTTCCCGGCTCGTTTCCTGGCTCCATTGACAGCTCACTTCCTGACTTGTTTCCTGGCTCAATTCCTGGTTTGTTTTCTGACTTGCTTCCTGGCTCTCTTCCCAGATGACTTCTCAGCTCACTTCCCATCTCAATTCCTGGCTCACTTCCTGACTTACTTCCCATCTCACTTCCCAGCCTGCTTTCCACTGCCATTCCCAGCACGCTTCCCACCTCGCTTCCCCTCCTGACCGTCCCTGCTCTCCCACAAGAGATCCCTGCTTCAGAAACCACCTGCTCTCCTTCCTCCTCTCCCCTTTGCAGACTCCGACCCCGTTGGAAGAGCCCACATGGTGTCCCAGAGGCTTGACCGCTGGCTTCTCCATCCCCACCATCCCTCACCTCCCCACCAAACACCTTTCTCCTCCGCAACCCCATCACACCGTCCCCATCCCAGGCTGTGCTGTCCCTCTGCTCTCCTCTTGCCTCAGTCGGTGGGATTTTGCCCCCGGCGAGTGATCGGGATTTATAAAACCTGTATGCCAGCGTCAGGAGGAGCAGAGCGGCGGCGGAGAGGACCAGCTTGCCAGCCAGCTGCATGTCGGAATGCCAGGGCAGGGTCACCCGCTGGGGCATTTTTCTCTGTCGGGAATGCAGAGAAGCCAATTAATGATTGCCGAGTGAGCCCGGAGCGTGCAGCCCAGGCTTTGGGGCAAGGTGACTTTGAGCTGGCAAAACTGGCAGATGGTTTCCGGAGAAGCTTTGCATGTTTGGGCTGGGCTGGGCTCCGGGGAAAAGGTGCAACCCTCAGCTGGTAGCACAGAGCCGGCTTTATTAGCCTGGTAAACAGAGAGGCTCAGAGAAGAGAAAAGGGAAGCACAAAAGGAGGAAAACTACCTCCTCTGAGCAGCCTGTTGGTGCTGCCTCCTCGTTTCTTTCCCTGTTTAAAAAGAATCGTGGAATGGAAGGGGCAAAGAAGTTGTTTTATGCAGGGGATGAAGCTCATCAACTCCTCATCACTGAATGCAAGTGCCGAAAAGGGAGGGAGAAACAACGCCAGGTAGACCTTTGGTCCAACGCCGAGCGGCTGCTGCACGGCAGAGCCGGGTGACTAATTCGGAGGCCTTCGTTTGTGGCACGGTAGCTAACGAAGGATGACGGGAAATAGCCTGAAAGCTTCTGGGGTCTCTTGGAGGCCAGCTTGGAATTGGCAGGGGAATTAAGAGTTGGTTGAAAAGAAGCTGAAAGAAGGGGGATTGAGATGAAATCTTGGGGAGAAATGTTTTGCTGTGAGGGTAGGGAGGCCCTGTCCCAGGCTGCCCAGAGCAGGGGTGGCTGCCCCATCCCTGGAGGGGTTCCAGGCCAGGTTGGATGGGACTTGGAGCCCCTGATCCAGTGGGAGGTGACCCTGCCCAGGGCAGGAGTGGGACTGGATGGGCTTTGAGGTCCCAACCCAACCCATTCCATGATTCTGTGATGCTAGGGGTTTTGGGAGGGGGGAAAAAAACCTGACACCAATGAGCAAATAGAAGCAGGAGTCAAACCTGAGACCTGCAGCCACATGCACATTGAGGACTAAGGCAAGTGAACAAAAGCATTGGGACCAGGAAGAAACTTGGGATGGGAAGGGGTGGGAGAGTTATCATCTTGAAGCTCTGCACTGCTGCATGTAGGATGTCTGTGGGGACTGGAGTCGCTGTGGGGAAACTGAGGCACTGGGCTGCCAGACAGTGCGACGCTTGCTTTTTATTCCCTCTAGGGAGATGTTGGTGATGTGTCTGGTACTCATCTGAATTTCAAAGATTTAGGATTGTCCCAATGGTCCCCAAGGCAAATGGATCCCCGTGCCTGGACTGAGGTGGAGGAGAGGAGGGGGCTGGGGGACCACATCCCACTGCAACTGCCACTAAGCGAGCAGAATTCAAAAGAGACAAAACTAATTTCCTTTTCCCTGAGGGGAGCGTCTTGCATACTGAGAGACACATCAAGAAACGAGGCCCTGCAAGGCAGCAAAGAACCAGTAAAGAAGTGAGGGGGTGGGGTGGGCAACTCCTGTTTGCATGCAAGGACTCGCTCCTCACTAGCTTTGTGTTCATCTAGTGGGATTTGCAGAGAAACGAACCCAGGGGAGGATGAAACAACTCCTTGTATGAGGTGTAGTTGTGATGGGTCCCAGTTGTGTGGGTCACGGGTATGTGTGGTAGGAGGAATCATAGGATCATATAACAACCAGGTTGGAATAGACCGACTGGATCATCGAGTCCAACCATTCCTATCAAACACTAAACCATGTCCCTCAGCACCTCATCCACCCGTCCCTTAAACACCTCCAGGGAAGGGGAATCAACCACCTCCCTGGGCAGCCTCTGACACTGACTAATCACCCTTGCTGGGAATAACTTTTTCCTAATGTCCATCCTGATCCTCTCCTGGTGGAGCTTGAGGCCATTCCCTCTTGTCCTGTCCCCTGTCCCTTGGCAGAAGAGCCCAGCTCCCTCCTCTCCACAACCTCCTCTCAGGGACTTGCACAGAGCAATGAGGTCTACCCTCAGCCTCCTCTTCTCCAGGAGAAACACCCCCAGCTCTCTCAGATGCTCCTCTTCTTCTCCAGACCCTTCTCTGCTCCTTGCTCTTCTCTGGACTCTCTCCAGAGCCTCAACATCCTTCTTGTGCTGAGGGGCCCACAACTGACCCCAGGATTCGAGGAGTGGTCTCACCAGGGCCGAGTCCAGAGGGAGAAGAACCACCCTGGCCCTGCTGGCCACACTGTGTCTGATACAGGCCCAGATGCCATTGGCCTTCTTGGCCACCTGGGCCACTGCTGCCTCATGGTTAGTCGCTGTCAACCAAGGAGGAGGTTCTGCCATGGTGCTTTAATGGGTGGTGGATGCTCATGAGCTCATACCCAGTGGCCACAGCCTCCCAAACCAACTTGTGTGCATCAGCTGATCTTGACTGGTGAGTGTGGTTATCCTTGTCATTTGTTTTTATGGACCTTGGGAGAAGGGGGCAACCAGAGCCTGACTACTGAGCTTGAGCTGCAGCGGATGATGCTGGAAGGAAGATGCCTATGAGAAAAATTCAGGTCTGATGTATAAATGTGCACTTCTCTATGCCCTGCAGTAAGGACAAGCTTGGGCACTGCCTTTTGTGATGGGGAGGGGCATGGGAACACCCGTGGGACATGGTTCCCACCATCACCAGCATCTGCAGCTGCTGAGATGTCCCCCAGCCACTGCTGAGATGCTGAATTTCACCAGACGGCCTTGGCCTAGGTTGCCCAGGGAAACTGTCGTTGCCCCATCCCTGGAGGTGTTCAAGATGGACCTTAGAGCAGCCTGATCTAGTGGGAGGTGTCCCTGCCCTTGGCAGGGGAGGGTGAAATTAGACGATCTTTAAGATCCTTTCCAATTCAAACCATTCTGTGATTCTAAAGTCCTGAGGCGAAGGTTGGAACTGGAGTAACAGGAACATGAATCGAGGCTGGGAAGGTATTTCAGGGGTTGGGTAATTGGCAGAGGGTCTGGACACCCACATGCAACCGTGACCCACGGGTTTCTTCATCTCTTGCAGCCACAGTTTTTAATCCAGAAGGATCTGCAAAGGTCTTTCTGTTCATGAGCTGGGAAGTATGAATTATGTATGTATTGGGTGGCCCTGTGAACCTGGCCCCAGCAGCAACTGTGCCTGGTAATGAGGCAGGGAAGGCAAGGGAACCACGAAGCAAAAGTTGCTATTGCTCCCACTGCCATTCATAGAATCATAGAATTACCAGGTTGGAAGAGACCCACCGGATCATCAAGTCCAACCATTCCTATCAAACACTAAACCATGTCCCTCAGCACCTCCTCCACCCGTCCCTTAAACACCTCCAGGGAAGGGGACTCAACCGCCTCCCTGGGCAGCCTCTGACACTGACCAATCACCCTTGCTGGGAAAAACTTCCTCCTGATGTGCAGCCTGACCCTCCTCTGGTGGAGCATGAGGCCATTCCCTCTCGTCCTGTCCCCTGTCCCTTGGGAGAAGAGCACAGTTCCCTCCTCTCCACAACCTCCTCTCAGGGACTTGCACAGAGCAATAAGGTCTCCCCTCAGCCTCCTCTTCTCCAGGAGAAACACCCCCAGCTCTCTCAGACACTCCTCTTCTTCTCCAGCCCCTTCACCAGCTTTTTTGCTCTTCTCTGGACTCTCTCCAGAGCCTCAACATCCTTCTTGTGCTGAGGGGCCCAGAACTGAACACAGGATTCGAGGAGCGGTCTCCCCAGTGCCGAGTCCAGAGGGAGAAGAACCTCCCTGGCCCTAGTGGTCATGCTGTGTCTGATAAAGGCCCAGATGTCATTGGCCTTCTTGGCCACCTGGACCACTGCTGCCTCATGCTCAGTCACTGTCACCAACACCCCCAGGTCCTTCTCCTCCAGGCAGTTTTCTAGACAAAAAATTCCCACCCCCGTGGAGCTAGAACATCCCTAGTTTTGCGTCCTCTACCTCAATATCCCAAGGACTGGGGACTCGGATGTGCTGCATCACTGAGAGATGTAGGGCTGTGCTGCCAAAACCACTGTGCTGCACACAAAACTTTCTCCATGCCAGGATGAACACCGTTATCCTCCTCCCTGGTGGGTTTTTATGGTCCTTGGGAGGGGAAAACATGGAGTGCAGGGCAATGTGAGGCTGTTTTCCACAGGCAGCATCTCCTGGTTGCTGTTGCCTTCTCAGATGCGGTGAGCGGAGCCTGACTGCTGAGCTTGAGCTGCGAGGGTTGATGTTGGGAGGGAGGATGCCCATGGCAATAATGCAGGACTAATGTATAAATGTATATTTATCCCTGCCTGGCAGTGAGGACAATGAGCGACAGCGCAGAGGGTGCAACCGCGGCACCTCCGAGCAGCGGTGACGTCTCGCCACTTGTGACTCTAATTGAATGTAATTGCCTCGTCCAAATTTTGCTAAAACCTTTTCAAAGTCCCCTGAAATCAGGGAACATCGATAACGCTGCTCCTTAGGGTGTTCAGCCGGCGTCATCCCTAAGAAGTGCGATTAATTTTTTACAAGCTAATCATCTCTCTCAGGCAGGTTGTCAGCTGCGGATCTGTCATCTCACATCAATAATGAAACGACCTGAGCAGCTCTTTTCCCCCTCCAGCCTCCTGCATTATTCACTGCCTGGGCCTCAAACAACAGGGTGTGTGGTAAGGGGGAGCCAGGGATTTAATTGATGTCCTTTGTAATTACCTGGAGGAAGGTGGATGGTGATGGGGAGGCAGAGCTTGTAGGTGGCAGGTGAGGGATGGGGTTGGCAGGAGGTGAAGTCAGGGTCTAGCACAGCATGGGAGGTTTTCCTTGAATCACAGACTCGTTCAGGCTGGAAAAGACCTCAAAGCTCATCTACGCAACCTCACTGTGCCTACTAAACCACGTCCCCAAGGGCCATGTCTACACTGGTTTTGAAACCCTACAGCGATGGGGACTCCACCACTTCACTGAGCAAAGTGTCCCTCACCTTGGGGGACTTTGGGAAAATAGGCAGCCTCTCATCCCAAAGCGAGGAGGGGGTTCCTGCATCTGCTCGGTCGATGCTTTGGTTGTGCTGGTGTGAGAAGGTCCCAGCCGTTAGCCGGATTCATCACCACGGGAAAGAGCTAAACATCCTGAGTGCACACAGCGAGGTGGATTTGGGGTGTGGGACCTCTCAGCCTTCCAGTCCTCTCCCAGCCGCTGGAAGGGTGATGTTTCTGGAGATGGCATCAAGCAGAGCCGGTTGATGGTGGCTCTGCCTCTCTAATGCTCCTCATTTCCGTGGGCTAAAATCACATTTGCATTTAAATGGAGATTTGGGCATTTGTAAATCCTCATTTTCAAAGTGAGAAGGCCTAATGGTTGTTTAATCACATTGGGATGAAGCCCTGGAGCATCTCCAGCCCAGTGAGGAGTGTGAGAAGCCACCATGGTTGGGGCTCTTCGGCTGCTCGGTAGCATTGGGGAAAGGGTCACTGGAACAGGGAGGGGGTTGAGTCCCCAACCCTGGAGGGGTTTAAGGGACGGGTGGACGAGGTGCTGAGGGACACGGGTCAGTGATTGATGGGAACAGTTGGACTCGATGATCCAGTGGGTCTCTTCCAACCTGGTGATTCAGTGATTCTGTGAAACAGAGTCACACAAAGTTCCCTAAAAAATTAAAGGTTTCACTAAAAACTAAAGATTCCCTTAAAAAAAATGCATGTTTCTTTCTCACTCAGGGAGATACATTGGGCTGGAGCAGTGAAAGTTGTCAGGGAGAGAGCAAGGCGTTCAGGTAACTGGTCCAAAGGGATCCAAATGCTTGGATGCTGTTGATTTGGGACGAACCCTTAGCAAGTTTGCAGATGACACTTAGCTCAGTGGAAGTGTCAATCTGCTGGAGGGTTGGGAGGCTCTGCAAAGGGATCTGAACAGACTGGACTGCTGGACTGAGTACAATAGGATGAAGATTAACAAGGCCAAATTGCGGATCCTGCACTTGGGGCACAACAACCCTATGCAGAGCTACAGACCGGGAGAAGTCTGTCTAGAAAGCTGCCAGGAGGAGAGGGACCTGGGGGTGTTGGTGATAGCAACTGACCATGCGGCAGCAGTGTGCCCAGGTGGCCAAGAAGGCCAATGGCATCTTGGCTTGAATCAGACAAGGTGTGACCAGCAAGGCCAGGGAGGTTCTTCTCCCTCTGGACTCAGCACTGGGGAGACTGCTCCTCGAATCCTGTGTTCAGTTGTGCCTCCCTCAGCACAAGAAGGTTGTTGAGGCTCTGGAGTGAGTCCAGAGAAGAGCAATGAAGCTGGTGAAGGGTCTGGAGAAGAAGAGGAGCGTCTGAGAGAGCTGGGGGTGTTTCTCCTGGAGAAGAGGAGGTTGAGGGGAGACCTCATTGCTCTCTGCAACTCCCTGAGAGGAGGTTGTGGAGAGGAGGGAGCTGGGCTCTTCTCCCAAGGGACAGGACGAGAGGGAATGGCCTCATGCTCCACCAGAGGAGGGTCAGGCTGCACATCAGGAGGAAGTTTTTCCCAGAAAGGGTCAGTGTCAGAGGCTGCCCAGTGAGGGGGTTAAGTCCCCTTCCCTGGAGGGGTTTAAGGGACGTGTGGACGAGGAGCTGAGGGTCATGGTTTAGTGTTTGATAGGAATGGTTGGACTAGATGATCTGATGGGTCTCTTCCAACCTGGTGATTCTATGATTCTGTGATTCTAAGTGGAGCCACTGATCCTCCTGCGTTCCATCCAGCCCCTCTCTGCCAGCACAAATGATTGTGTATGGGAAGAAGCTCCCAACCCATCGTGTGTTTGCTTAGCTCCTGTGAGGCTGGGAAATCGCTCGCAGCGAGGTTGGCAATGGAGCACAGTAGGGACTGAATCTGCTTAATAATAATTAATCATAATAGTAATAATGATGCTTAGCACTTGTATGGGGCTTTGGAAAGATGAAGCGCTGCACGGCTGCTGGGTAATCCTCTAGGATTAAGGGCTCCCAGGGGAAGAGCAAAGGGAGTGCCCCATCCTTGGGCTCCTCACATCTGCTCCCCAGGGATCCTGGACCAGGGCTGGATGCTCTTGGGGTGCCACATCATAGACTCATAAAATCATAGAACCATTTGGTTGGAAAAGACCAACCAAATTGTCCAGAGAAGAGCAATGAAGTGAAGGGGCTGGAGAAGAAGAGGAGCATCTGAGAGAGCTGGGGGTGTTCATCCTGGAGAAGAGGAGGCTGAGGGGAGACCTCATTGCTCTCTGCAAGTCCCTGAGTGGAGGTTGTGGAGAGGAGGGAGCTGGGCTCTTCTGCCAAGGTACAGGGGACAGGATGAGAGGGAATGGCCTCAAACTCCACCAGGGGAGGGTCAGGATGGACATTAGGAGGAAGTTTTTCACAGAAAGGGTGATTGGGCAGTGGTAGAGGCTGCCCAGGGAGGGAGTTGAGTCCCCTTCCCTGGAGGGGTTTAAGGGATGGGTGGATGAGGTGCACATGGGTTAGTGTTTGTTAGGAATGGTTGAACTCGATGATCCTGTGGGTCCTTTCCAATCTGGTGATTCTGTGACCTTCGCGATTGAGTCCAACCATACCTGTCCAGAGCTGAGAATTCCAGGATTGGGGGTGCCCAGAGCCAGCATCCATGGGCATAACAGGGACACCCCAACACCCATCCTTATTCTGCAGATTTAAGCCCTGCTGGATCCTGCCCGACTGCTCCCCAACCCAGCATCACCACACACCGTGTCAGGATTCACTTCCCAGGGGCAGGGGAGAGCCTAGGGGAGCAGCAAAGGCCTCACTCACCTCTTTGCCCTTGATGCAGCCACCCTCGCTCCAATCCATGGACATGAAGGACTGCTCCATGCTCACCATCTGGTGAAGCTGGTGAAGGAGTTGGAGAGCAAGTCTTATGAGGAGCAGCTGAGGGGCCTGGGGCTGTTTACTCTGGAGGAAAGGAGGCTGAGGGGAGACCTCATCGCTCTCTACAACTGCCTGAAAGGAGGTTGTAGTGAGATGGGTGCTGGTCTCTTCTCCCTGGTAGGCAGTGGGTAGGCAGTGACAGGACAAGGGGAAATGGCCTCAAGATGCACCAGGGGAGATTTAGGTTGGACATTGGGAGGAGTTTCTTTCCTGAAAGGGTTCTCAAGCATTGGCTGCCCAGGGAGGTGGTTGAATCCCCATCCCTGGAGGAACTGAAAAGATGAGTGCTCAGGGATCTGGTTTAGTAGTGGACAGGAACAGCTGGACTTGATGACCTCAAAGATATTTTCCACCCAAGCCTTTCTATGATTCTGTGATTTGCTCTCCCCTTGTGGACCACGTCATTGCTTCACTGGAGTAGCCACGCAAACTGCTGGCATCCTCCAGGGCAGGACTGGGGCAAACCCACTTGGTTTTAGCCAAGATCTGTCCTGCAGCAGGATTAACGCTGTACCGAGATGTGCCCAATGGCACTGGGTACCGTAGGGCTGGCCAGCATCTGGCCATTCTGCACCTTTATCTGTTTCCACGGTGACAATTAGCCAAGAGGGATGGGGAGGATGGCATGGACCAAGCGTGGGCGCAGAGCTCGAAACTCGCGTGCTGCCCACTCATGTGTGAGAGTTGACATTTTGGGTCCGGAGCCACCTGTCACTAGAGATTGACCACCCAGCTCGGGACAAGTGTTGTGCACAGCTCCCGTCTTCCAGCAAAGCCAATTGGCCCCAACCAAAGTCCTGGGGTGTAAGGCCAGTGATCCGCAGCTTTCAGGCTCCCAGCGCTCCAAAGAGGACTTGTCCCCAGCATCCCTTGTGCTGGGGACATGCGTGGTCCTGATCCCAGGGAGCTGAGTGCTGGAGCAGCTTGGTGCAGGGGGAATGGTGTAAATTGAATTTTCCAGGGGAAATCTGGCCCTTCCATAATAGACAGCTCCTTCCTGAGACTCTGCAAACCCTGAGGGTACCCCAAAATGGCTTGGGGGACCCCAGCCCAAGGCAAAACATTAAGCACAAGCTTCTACCGGAGATTTGTCCTTTTTCGTTTTAATTAAATTGTCTGAGGAAGCCAAGACACAGACAGAAAGAGACCGAGACTGTAAATAGTATAGAAAAAAAACCCCAAAGAGCGCGAGAAAACTGATTGATGGAGGTGTAAATGCCATGTAGAGCTGTACGGAGGAAGAGGAGGCGGAGGAAGAGGCTGGTGAAGCTTCACGTTAGCTCCAGGATCACTGTTAGGGTGAGCGCCAAAACTAGTCTGAAGCCGCAGTGGCCGGTGAGTGAACCTAGGCAGGAGGAGAAAAGGGATGAGGAGTCCAGGGAGTCATATCTTGCCACTTGGCTTCAAAGCAAGATGGGATCATCATCTTTTTTGAGAGAATATCAATTTCCTAAGCTTGCTACGGAGCTTCTGTGGGTCAGGCAGCAGGTCGGGGATGATGTGGGGAGCGTCCCTTTTGGTGCAAGGACATCCCACTGCCAAGGACAAGGGCTTGGGGCAATGAAGGAGAAACTGGCAAGGGCTTGGGGAGATACAAAGAGAGATGTTCAAGGGCTTGGGGAGATACAAAGAGAGATGTTCAAGGGCTTGGGTGATGTGAGGAGTGATGTTCAAGGGCTTGGGGCAACATAAGGTGAGAGTTTCAAGGGATGCAAGGTGAAGTAGGCAAGGACTTGGGACTATGAAATATGAGAAATTCAGGGATTTAGGACAAAGTAAGAAGTTAAAAGGCTTGGGGTAATGCAAGGAGAGATGGTCAAGGGCTCACAACCATGCAAGGAGAGATGCTCTCTGCATTGTCCTTCCCTCTCTGGAGGGTCCGGGTCAAAATACTGGTGACACCATCACTCACCATTGGAGTCTTCTGTTCCTCTGGGAATATTTGGGTTTTCTAATTGGAAAGAAACAGTAGAGAAACAGTTTTACTGGGGGGAGTAGGGTGTGAGCGAGCATTTATGGAGGGAAGGGTGAACTCCACGGTGCTCCATACCAAAAACGATGAGCCGGGTGTGGGTGTCGGTGGAGCCCAGCGGGTTCTGGGCGGTGCAGCGGTACATGGAGCCGTTGAGTTCAGCTGGCACTCGCTCCAGCACCAGCTCTTTGCCATCATGCTCGGCACTGCCATCGAGGAGCCGGCTCCCCACCCGCGTCCAGGTGAAGAGAGGCTCGGGGAAGACTTCATTCTGCAGGGAGATGCGGGATGTTGAGATGAACTTATGTGGCAAGCAAACCCCATCTCATGCCTGGAGCAAGGACAGGGCACAGCCAAAACACCCCAGATGCACCAATACAGGGACCGTAAGGCAATCCAAGGCCCCCAAGCCAACCCCAAAAGTGATGGTACAGCTGCCAGGTTGTCAGTTGACAGCATCACCCCACAGCAGTGGGGATGGATGGGGATGCTGACCTGGAAGCCCTGCACCAGGATGCGCACAGTGTCTCCGACGCGGGCTCTTGTCGGGGTCATCGTGATCTTCGGGCCCTTGGGAGCAACTGCAAGAGAAGGGGACAAGAATGGACACCAGCTGCCCTCAGCATTCCCAGTGCTGCTGAGTGCCTTCGACTGGGGTTGGATGAAGGACTGTGGTGAAGAGGTGATGGATGGACAGACTGATGGACTTCCAAATGACTGGAAGGTCGTCAAGGACCTCACAGGCAGATGAATAAGCAACGAAGCTGGTGAAGGGGCTGGAGAACAGGCCCTATGAGGAACAACTGAGGGAGCTGGGGGTGTTTCTCCTGGAGAAGAGAAGGTTGAGGGGAGACCTCATTGCTCTCTGCAAGTCCCTGAAAGGAGGTTGTAGAGAGGAGGGAGCTGGGCTCTTCTCCCAAGGGACAGGGGACAGGACAAGAGGGAATGGCCTCAAGCTCCACCAGGGGAGATGTAGGTTAGAGATTAGGAGGAAGTTTTTCACACAGAGGGTCATTGGGCATTGGAATAGGCTGCCCAGGGAGGTGGTTGACTCACCTTCCCTGGAGGTGTTTAAGGGATGGGTGGATGAGGTGCTGAGGGACATGGTTTAGTGTTTGATGGGAATGGTTGGACTCGATGATCCGATGGGTCTCTTCCAACCTGGTTGTTCTATGATTCTATGATTCTGTGAATGGAAAGACTGACTGGGATGCACTGATGGTGAAGGACATATTTGGGTATGTAGTAAGGTAGCTGGTCTATGAAGCCAACAACTATGAAGTAGTTGGTATGAAGCAAGTAGTTGTTCTTGGTTTCAATGAGGCTTCTATCGAGGATGTATATAGTGTGTGTGTGTATTATTTAGATGTAAGGAAGGGGTTAATGTGGGATGTGCTGTGATGGTACCAAGAACCTGAGTGTGGATTCTATATGAGGAGCGTCTGAGAGAGCTGGGGGTGTTTCTCCTGGAGAAGAGGAGGCTGAGGGGAGACCTCATTGCCCTCTGCAAGTCCCTGAGAGGAGGTTGTGGAGAGGAGGGAACTGGGCTCTTCTGCCAAGGGACAGGGGACAGGACAAGAGGGAATGGCCTCAAGCTCCACCAGGGGAGGGTCACGATGGACATTAGGAAGAAATTTTTCATGGAAAGGGTCACTGGGCAGTGTCAGAGGCTGCCCAGGGAGGGGGTTGATTCCTCTTCCCTGGAAGGGTTTAAGGGACAGGTGGACGATGTGCTGAGGGACATGGGTTAGTCATTGATAGGAATGGTTGGACTCAATGATCCGGTGGGTCTTTTCCACCCTGGTGATTCTGTGATTCTATGGTGGTGGTGATGGGGCACCCAGTGAGGTCCATGGTCTGCAGGCATCTTAGGGGCTGAGGAGGGCTGTATGGGGGCCAATGTGAGGTGAGCTTTGCCATTAGAGGTATTGGAGCTACTGGGGATGAAGTAATGAGCCATGAAGGTCTTGGCCTCATGAGAGCCCCAGACAGTGGACATGTAAGCCTGATGAGCTGCAGAAGGTGTGAGAAAACACAGGACTTGTCTGTTATTTTTTTTTCCCGGTTGTATGCTGGGAGAGAGTTGTAATGCTCAGCAGGGAGGAACAGATAATGGAGAGCCTTCTATTAGCTAGAGAGCTCCTGCCCTCCTCATTGACTGCCAACCTCCCGTTGACCTCCTCATTGCGGCCAACCTCCCACTAATTGAGACAGTTTATGAGCTGAAGGAAAAGGGACAGAGCCCCAGCACTGAGAAGCTTGTGCACAATAAAGCCTGAGCCAAAGATGAGTGGAAAGCCAACGAGGTGAAGCTCTCCAGGAGATGGTGCATCACTGCCGATGCCACAAGCCAAGTGCCCTACTTGGCCAGGAGCAAAACCCAGTCTTCTCCTCCCAGCTCGGGGGGAGGAAGGCTGGAGCAGCCCACCTGGAGGGTGCCCTGAAGCTCAACCTCTTCTGGTGGGAAGCCAGGAGAAGGGTGAGGAGCCCCAGCCAGCTGGACTACTTGAACAGCCAAGGTGGAGCACAAGTAAGGGCCTCGACTAACTTACTCTGTTCACCAGCCTCTGTGGCTACTTGGGGAATTTCTGCTCTTCTAGGGTCCTGAGCGTGTAGGAAGCCAACAGCACAGCCCTGGACTTAATCCCACCAGCCTATCGTAGCTGGGGCCTCATCAGCCCCGCAGTCAGCCCCGACGCAGCAGCCAGCCTGACCCCCACCAGCAATCCCCACTGGGATGAGCTGGGTGGTGACAGACAAGGCTGATGGCCATCAACAGTCATGGGATGTCTCTGGGTCTCCTGGGACATGATGTGACTGTGGGATGGTGTCCTATCCACCTCCAACATGACCCCAGTCTGGAGAAGCTCCTCCACCCCAGCCCCAACAGAGTCCCCACCCCAAGCTTTAACAACCGACCTCATTACTCTCTACAAGTACCTGAAAGGTGGTTGTGGAGAGGAGGGAGCTGGCCTCTTCTCCCAAGTGACAGGAGACAGGACAAGAGGGAATGACCTCAAGCTCCGCCAGGGGAGATTTAGGCTGGAGATTAGGAGGAGGTTTTTCACGCAGAGGGTCATTGGGCATTGGAATAGGCTGCCCAGGGAGGTGGTTGAGTCACCTTCCCTGGAGGTGTTTAAGACACGGGTGGATGAGGTATTGAGGGACTTGGTTTAGTGTTTGATAGGAATGGTTGGACTAGAAGATTCGATGGGTCCCTTCCAACCTGGTTGTTCTGTGATTCTGTGATTCTGTGAACCCTGTCCTTGCTCAGCCTATGCCCTGCACAGCCCTGGCTGCCCCCAGACCAGCCCCTGCCTGTCCCCCCTTTCCTGGTCCTACACCTCCCCACTGCATTCAAACACCCACCCCCCTCACTGAGGGCACTTCTCCCAGCACAGCTCCTCCCAAGATCCACATTTCCTCCCTACCCTGACATTGCTGCCTTGCTCTGGTGACCAAGAACCTTAAATTACTCCCTACCAGCCCCACATATCATCCCAACCCCTCCCTACCTGCTTCCACAGCCACCCCTCAATCCCTTAACCCACCAACCCCCATGACCAGGGGACCTCAGCACCCTGTTTTGCAGGACCAGGGTTTGTTCCCCTTTATGGGGCATCCTGAGGCTGGGAGGATTAAATTCAGATAAATCCAGATGGAGGCCAGTGACAAGTGGTGTCCCCAGGGCTCAGTGCTGGGTCCTGTTCAATGTCTTCATCAATGACCTGGATGAAGGCAGCAAGTGCTCCCTTAGCAAGTTTGGGGGTGACACTGAGCTGGGTGGAAGTGTTGATTAGCTGGAGAGTTGGGAGGCTCCAAAGGGATCGGAACAGGCTGGATCCATGGACTGAGACCAATGGGATGAGGGTTAACAAGGCCAAATGGCGGATCCTGCACTTGGGGCACAACAACCCTGAGCATCTCCAGACTAGGAGAAGTCTGTCTGGAAAGTGCCTGGAGGAGAAGGACCTGGGGGTGTTGGTGACAGTGACTGAGCATGAGGCAGCAGTGGCCCAGGTGGCCAAGAAGGCCAATGGTATCTTGGCTTGGATCAGACACGGTGTGGCCAGCAGGGCCAGGGAGGTTCTTCTCCCTCTGGACTCAGCACTGGGGAGACCACTCCTCGAATCCTGTGTTCAGTTGTGGGCCCCTCAGCACAAGAATGATGTTGAGGCTCTGGAGCGAGTCCAGAGAAGAGCAACAAAGCTGGTGAAGGGACTGGAGAAGAAGAGGAGCGTCTGAGTGAGCTGGGGGTGTTTATCCTGGAGAAGAGGCTGCCCAGGGATATGGTTGATTCCCCTTCCCTGGAGGGGTTTAAGGGACGGGTGGATGAGGTGCTGAGGGACATGAATTAGTGTCTGATAGCAATGGTTGGATGCAATGATCCGGTGGGTCTCTTCCAACCTGGTGATTCTATGATTCTATGACTTGGGGGCAGCTGCCCCACAGCCTCCTCCCCCATGCATGAGGGGCTCTGCACCCCATGGACCCCGGGTCAACCCCTCCCAAGCACCCCTAGTGCCCACACCCACCTCTAGCTCACCCTAAACCTACTCTTTCCCTCCTGCACCTTGCACTCCCTCCAGCCCCACACAGCAACCCTCTTCTCTCTCCTGGTGGAGCCTGTGTGGAGCCCGAGCATCGCCTCCTCCTATCCTTCTGCCACCCTACGTGGCCCCTGGCTTTAACTCAGGGTGCCTGGAGATCCCCCCAAAAAAAGAAGAAAAGCAAAAATGCAAATAAAATACAGGAATTGGGGGAAGGAAAAGGCAAAAAAAGCACAAAAAAATCACAAAAAGTTTCAAAAACGTGCAACAAAATGGCAAGAAAACCTGTGAAATAAAAGCAAAAAAATGCAATCGAAAAGATAAATATGCAAATAGATTTGCAAAAATTTGCAAAAAAATGGCAAGAATCCTTGTGAAAAAAAAAGAAAAATGCAAAAAAGAAGTGCAAAAGAGGTAAAAAAGCACAGAATTGCAAAAAAATTGCTGGAAAGACAAGAACACTTTCAAAATAAGAAAAAAAGCAAATGGTTGTACTCGATGATCCGATGGGTCTCTTCCAACCTGGTGATTCTACGATTCTAAGAATAGGGTGAAGAAGCATAAAATTTGAAAAAGAAGAGGGAAAAATGGCAAGAAACCTTGCGGAATAATACAAAATCAAAAGAAAGTGAATAAAAAGGCAAAAACAGTGGGGAAAAGGCCCCCAGGTTCGCAAAAACATGGTAAGAAACCTTGAAAAATGAAGGAAAAGGGCAAAAAAAAAAAGGTATAAAAGGTGTAAAAATGGTTGCAGGAGCCTGTGAAGCCGCCGTCCGCACTTACCAAGCGTCACCTCGGACTGCATGGGCATGGAGAGTGCCGGGTGCTTGACCTCGCAGCTGAAGAGCGCCTCGTTGTCGATCTGGGGGTTGAGGGTCCAGGTGAGGGTGGCTCGCGCCTCCACGGTGCCGTCGCTGACCGGGGCGTGTGTGTGGCGGAAGTAGTAGATGGGCTCGGCCACGTGCACCCAGCGCGGGAACTCCCGGCTCACCACTGTCTCGGGGATGGTTTCCGTGACGGAACCCCGCTCGGCCGCCAGCCCCCGCGGCGGCTCGGCCGTGGCCTGGCCTTGGCCACCTCCCGCTTCTCCTTCGGCCGCCAGGGATTTGGGCACCTTGGTGTCGTCCAGGTCGCGGTGAAGGAGGTTGCGGGGTGCCCAGTTCCCGGTGCCGGCCGGCGGCTCCGGCAGAGGGGTGGCCTCGATGGGCTCCCCGTCCCGCTTGAAGTAAACCTGCATGGGGACAAAAGGGTTGGTGACCCCAGCAGGGACAGACACCACCCCAGACACAGAATCATGGGCTGGAAAGGACCTCCAAGCCCACCCAGTCCCACTGCTGCCATAGGCAGGGACACCTCCCACTGGATCAGGGGCTCCAAGCCCCATCCAACCTGCCCTTGAACCCCTCCAGGGATGGGGCAGCCACCCCTGTTCTGGGCAACCTGGGCCAGTGTCTCGTCAACCTCATCATGAAGAATTTCTTCCTAATGTTTCATCTCCAACGTCCCATCTCCTTGAGCGGCTTTGCATGGAGAATCTTCTCAAGGTCCACATTGAAAGATGCTACAGGGGGAGATATTTTTGTATTTTTCACAGAAAGGGTGATTGGTCAGTGTCAGAGGCTGCCCAGGAAGGGGGCTGATTCACCTTCCCTGGAGGGGTTTAAGGGACGGGTGGATGAGGTGCTGAGGGGCATGGGTTAGTGATTGATGGGAATGGTTGGACTGGACGATCCGGTGGGTCTCTTCCAACCTGGTGATTCTATGATTCTATATTTGCCCTATCTCACCTCCAAAAGCAGCACAATGATATGTGTTTATACTTAGATTTTTATGTTTGTTTGATATATCTATATGAAAGCTATGAGAAGCAGTATGGCTGGCAGGGCAAGGGAGGCCATTCTGACCCTCTTCTCTTGTTAAACCCCACCTGAAGTCCTGTGTCCAATTCTGGAATCCCCAGTGTGAGAAGGAGATGGAACTGTCGGAGCGAGTACAGAGGGGACCACAGAGATGATCTGAGGACTGGAGGACCCCCCATATGAGGACAGGCTGAGAGAGTTGGAGTTGTTCAGTTTGGAGAAGAGAAGGCTCCATGGAGACCTCAGAGCAGCTTCCAGGGGGCTCCAGGAAAGCAGGGAAGGGACTTTTTACAAGGGTCTTGGATATTAGGAAAAAATTCTTCATGATGAGGTTGGGGAGGCCCTGGTCCAGGTTGCCCAGAGCAGGGGTGGCTGCCCCATCCCTGGAGGGGTTCAAGGGTAGGTTGGATGGGGCTTGTAGCCCCTGATCCAGTGGGAGGTGTCCTGGCCCATGGCAGGAGTGGCACTGGATGGGCTTTGAGGTTCCTTCCAACTCAAACCATTCTGTGATTCTAAGATAACTCTGTCTGGAGGCTCACCAGAGGAGCAGGTTTGCCACCAGAGACCACACACACAAGGGTGAAGTTCTGCGCCTGGTAGCGGCTGAAGGGCGCTGGGGTGTCAGCAGCAATCACTGAGATGGACGTTGGAGGAGCTGCCAGGGAGCAGAGTCAGGGTGTTAGCACAGCAAACTCAACACCCGTCTATCCCTATTCCCATGCCCACTGGCATCCCCATCCCTGTCCCCATTCACACTGTCATCCCTATCCTCAACCCTGTCCCATCCCCATGCTCTTCCCCATACTTGTCCCCACCTTCATCCCTATCCTTGTCTCCATCACCATCCCCAACCTCTTCCCATTCCTGTCCTTATCTTCATCCTCATCCCCATCTTCACCCTTGTCCCTGTCCCCATCCCCATCCACACCCTTTCCTCACTGTCCCTATCTCTGCCCCCATCCCCATCTTCATCTCTGCCCCTGTCCTCATCTGTGTCCCCTTCCCCCTCATCCTGATCCTTGTCTCCCTGGCTCCATCATCTCCATCCCCACTTCTGCTACCATTCCCATCCTCACCCTGATACTCATCCTCATTTTTGTCCCCACCTCTATCCTCATCCCCATCGTCATCCTTCACCAACCTTCATCCCCATCCCTGCCCTGATTCTCATCCTCATCTTTGTCCCCACCCTTATCCTCATCCCCATCCTCATCCCTGCTCCAACCTTCACCCCCATCCCTGCCCTGATCCGTATTCCCTTCCCCTTCCCTGACTCCATACCCATCTTCATCCCCAAGCCCATGCCCACCCTCATCCTTGTTCCCATCCCCATCCCTATCTTCATCTCCATTCTTGTCCCTGTCTCCATCCTCATTCCCATCCCTGTCCCTGTCTCCATCCATGAGGATGTGAAAACGAGCTGAATCCCCACTGTCCTCCCACTGTGAGCCCCTGCAGTTGCTTCCCCCTGCCCCGCGTCGCTGGGGGCTGCACTCACCCATCACATTGAGGAATACGTTCCCAGAGGCCAGGACCACTTTCTCCCGTGTGGCTCGGTCATAAATCCCCACGTGGCACTCATAGGGACCGTTGTCCGAAATGCGAACCTCGGGGAGGCTGGGGAGGAGACACAGAGCTCATTGCTTGCTCCCTCCTCCATCCCAATCCCGTTTTCCCAGGGATGCAGTGGTTGGCATCCGGACATCGAGGCGTCGGATAGGGTTGCTTTGGCCAGCGACGAGGATCAATAAACTATTAATAACTGTAAAGGCTGCAGGAGAAAGCTGTGTAATGCGGTTTAGCAGCTGGAGTTTACTGGCACTGACAGCTCCTCGGGAGGGTAAGTAATTGCATTATTGAAAGGAGAAGCGTACGGGAGGTAAAGACACCACTGAAAGCAAAAACCCACGAAGCGTGGACGTTAAGCACCTGCAAAACACTGATGTGAAAGGCTCTGCAGCAGCTGCTACAGCCGCTTGGGCGAAGCACCAGCTGGAGCCAAGTGTGGTGGAGAAAAAGCATCAAAAGCCCAAACTCCGAGCAAAGCCAGAGCACACTCTGATCGAGGCAGTGCCCAGATTCTTTAGGTAGATATTAAAAAAACACAGGGGAGGAAGAGATGTGCCAAAGAATGGCTGCTGCTGGAGGAGGAAAGGCTTGTGCTGGCTGCAAAGGAGCCACTTAGCTGACCAGCAGCATCATCCCATCTCACCAACCAGCAGCATCCTGCCTTGCCGACCAGGAGTAGCCCACCTTGCCAGCCAGCAGCAGCCCAGTTCACAAGGCAGTTGCATCATCCCACCATGCTGGCCAGCAGCATCCTAGCTCACTAGCCACCAGCATCCCACCACGCTGGCCAGTAACATCCCATGACACTGGCCAGCAGCATCTTATCTCGATAGTCAGCAGCATCTCATCACGCTCACCAGCAGCATTCTACTTCACTAGCCACCAGCATCCCACAATGCCAACTGACAGCAATCTACTTCACTAGCCACCAGCATCCTACCACAATGGCCAGTAGCATCCTACTTCACTAGCCCCCAGCATCCCACCATGCTGGCCAGCAGCTTTCTACCTCACTAGCCACCAGCATCCCACCAGGCCAGCCAGCAGCATCGCACCACACTTACCAGCAGCAGTCTACTTCACTAGCCACCAGCATCCCACTTCACTAGCCACCAGCACCCCACCATGCTGGCCAGCAGCTTTCTACCTCACTAGCCACCAATATCCCACCTCACCAACCACCAGCACCCTACCATATTGTCAAGCAGCTTTCCACTTCACTAGCCACCAGCATCCTACCACACTGGCCAGTAGCATCCTACTTCACTAGACACCAGCATCCCACCTCACTAGCCACCAGCATCCCACCATGCTGGCCAGTAGCATTCTATCTCACTAGCCACCAGCATCCCACCATGCTGGCCAGTAGCTTTCTACCTCACTAGCCACCAGCATCCCACCACATTGACCAGCAGTAGTCTACTTCACTAGCCACCAGCATCCCAGTTCACTAGCCACCAGTAGTCTACTTCACTAGCCACCAGCATCCCAGTTCACTAGCCACCAGCATCCCACCATGCTGGCCAGCAGCATTCTACTTCACTAGCCACCAGCATCCCACAATGCCGACTGGCAGCAATCTACCTCACTAGCCACCATCATCCTACCACGCTGGCCAGTAGCATTCTACTTCACTAGCCACCAGCATCTCACCATGCTGGCCAGCAGCATTCTACTTCACCAACCAGCAGCAGTCTACTTCACTAGCCAACAGCATCCCACCTCACTAGCCACCGGCACCCCACCATGCTGGCCAGCAGCATTCTACTTCACTAGCCACCAGCATCCCACCATGCTTGGCCAGCAGCATTCTACTTCACTAGCCACCAGCACCCCACCATGCTTGGCCAGCAGCATTCTACTTCACTAGCCACCAGCATCCCACCATGCCAGCCAGCAGCATCCCACTACATCAACCAGCAGCAGCCTGCTTCACTAGCCACCAGCATCCCACCTCACTAGCCACCAGCAACCCACCGTACTGGCCAGTAGCTTTCTACCTCACTACCCAGCAGCATCCCACCATGCTGGCCAGCAGCATCCTAGCTCACTAGCCACCAGCATCCCAGTGTGCCGACCAGCAGCGTCCTAGCTCACTAGCCACCAGCATCCCACCTTACTCAGCAGCAGCATCCCTGCAATGGCAATCAGGATGGGGGCAATTCCTGCACTCAAGCCACCCGGGGGCAGTTTAGAGCCTCCCCCTTTTCTGCACAAAGCCACGTGTGAGCCTTGCAGGGTTTCCCTAGCTGAGGGGGAAATCCAGCACTGCTTCACCGGATCCTTTCTGGACGCTCCTGGCTACCTTCCCACACCTCCTCCTCAGTGCACGACCCCCCCCCGCCAGCACAAACAAGTCTCCGTCGAAGCGAACAGTCGCTTGGCAGCTCCTTTTAATGACCACACCGCTTTCAACTAAGCTTTTGCCATCTGTTCCAGCCTCTAATTACCCACACACGGAGTGGGAAACCATCCACACCCTTTGTCAGTGATACGCAGGAGTGGTTTCCGTCCCTGCCGAGCTGTGGACCTTCTCCATCCTGGCAGCTGCCCCTCACCATGGAGGACTGTGTTCAGTTGTGGGTCCCTCACCACAAGAAGGATGTTGAGGCTCTGGAGAGAGTCCAGAGAAGAGCAAGGAAGCTGGAGAAGGGGCTGGAGAAGAAGAGGAGCATCTGAGAGAGCTGGAGGTGTTAATCCTGGAAAAGAGGAGGATGAGGGGAGACCTCATTACTCTCTACAACTCCCTGAAAGGAGGTTGTGGAGAGGAGGGAACTGGGCTCTTCTCCCAAGGGACAGGGTACAGGACAAGAGGGAATGGCCTCAAGCTCCACCAGGGGAGATTTAGGCTGGAGATTAGGAGTAAGTTTTTCACGGAAAGGGTCATTGGGCATTGGAATAGGCTGCCCAGGGAGGTGGTTGATTCACCTTCCCTGGAGGGATTTAAGGGACGGGTGGATGAGGTCCTGAGGGACATGGTTTAGTGTTTGATAGGAATGGTTGGACTTGATGATCTGGTGGGTCCCTTCCAACCTGGTTGTTCTATGATTCTATGATAAGCCCTTTGGGTTTTGCACATAGATTTGGGTGTAAAATGGCCCTAATTGGGTCAATTTGATATTTCTGCGGTTTGAAGGGACTGGAAAAAGGGAACCCCTCAGCCCTGCAAAGCCGAAATACAGCCCATGGTGTCCTCTGCGTCCTCTAAGCACACTGGAAATCAGGCAAAGAAAATGAGATAGATATTCATAAAGCAGTGCCTTCCTCGACGAGGGTGGGTTTTTAATCAGAGAGAGGAGGGGAAAAAAATGCAGGGTTGGATATCTCTTGGCATTGCTCTTCACATCTGAGCGGGCGGCGTTCAAAGCCGGGATGAAAAGAGGCAGCCCTGGCAGCCCTCTGTGCCGCACAGATAAGAGCCGCGGCGCCCAGGATAACGCTCCGTGGGACGGCATCGACGTGACCGAGTCGTTAAAATGAGTAAAAAAAAAACCCCAAAAGCTGAAAATACAAAAGGGTAAAACAAAAAAACCCAAATGAAAACAGCCACGGAGCTAGCGACCCATCCCCAAACCCTTCCCAGCGCTGCTCCTCTTCTTCACCAGAGCCCAAAATAAGGCAGGACCTCCCCCCAAAAAAGAAGCATCAAGCCAAATGATTCAGAAAACAAGCTCTTTTCATCCCCTCCAAAAAATATCTTTCTCCCCAGGCAAGTTGCTGTCTTCCTCTGAAAAAAAAAGGCAACCGTGTGAAAAGATTTTGACCGCAAACATCCCTGGCTCCGCAGCCGATTTGCCAGCACCGTGCCGACGATTACTGATGCTTTTAAGTGCTTGGTCCTAGGGCAGCGAAATTTTCTGCTCCCAAATTCTATTAGTTCTACAATCTGTGGTGAAAGGGAGCAAAACGGAGGGGGTTGAGCCAAAAAAAAGCAGCTGCTCTGCCTCGCTGGGATGGTGTGATATCCTTGTCCTTTGCCCCAGGGATGCTCGTGGCCGGGATGTCGCGCTCCGTGCACAGGGGATGTTCTATTCTGGTGTCACTCTCGACTTTCCTGGCTCTCCCTGCTAGAGAATAAATTCAGCGCCGAGCAAAAGCGCTGGGTTTAAGGCAGGAAAGAGAGGTTGTTGAGTTGGGGAATGTGTAATCCCTTCACGGAGCTGCCGAAACATCCTCCAAACAATAATTAGTCGTGTCAGAAATTTGTACAACAACCGAGCGAGTGGCTGAGCGGAGCCTGCGCTACGTGGGAAGCAAACCTTGAGGAGCGGAGCAGCTCCTGAGCTTCTCCTGAACAGCCCCCTGAGCAATCTCTGATCATTGCCAGAGCATCCTCTGAACATGCCCCTGAGCATCCCCTGGAGCAACCCCTAAGCATCCTCAGCATCTCCTGACCTTCCTGAGCATCACCTGAGCATCCCTGAGCAACTCCTGAGCACTTCCCAGCCTTCCTGAGCATCATCTCAGTATCCTCTGAGGAACCCCTGAGCATCTGCTGACCTTGCTGAGCATCCTCTGAGCATCTTCTGAATATCCGCTGAGCAAGTCCTGCGCATCCTCCGGAGAATCTCCTGACCTGAGCATCATTTGAGAATCTGCTGACTATCCTGAGCATCCTCTGAGCATCTTCTGAATATTCCTTGAACATCTCCTGAGCCTCCCCTGAGTTAGCTCTAAATATCCTCCCGAGCAACCCTCAGGTGTCTTGAGCAACCCATGAGCATCCTGAGCATCTCTGAACCTTCCTGAGCATCATTGGAGACAACCATGAGCATATCCTGATCCTGTTGAGCATCCTCTGAGCATCTTCTAGCATCTGAACATCCCCTGAGCAAACCCTGAGCACCTCCTGAGCCTCCCCTGAGCAAGCCCTAAGCGCCCTCCTGAGCAACCCTCAAGCATCTTGAGCAACCCATGAGCATCTCCAGACCTTCCTGGATATCATCTGAGCCAACCATGAGCATATCCTGATCCTGTTGATCCTGTTGATCCATGGGTGGAGGATCCTGGAGGTCTTGGACCCATGGACAGGGAGTGGAGGATGTCCAGAGCCCTTGGAGAGGGAGTTTGGGGTCTCCTGGGTCCAGGGGTTCATGAGTGGGGGATCCTGGAGGTCTTGGGTCCATGGGTGGGGGGCTCCTGGGCACCTGGAACCCTTGGAGAAAGGGTTTAGGGTCTCCTGACCTCATGGGTGGTGGGTCATGGAGATCTTGGGTTCCTTGGAGGCACCTAGAACCCTTGGAGAAGGGATTTGGGGTCTCCTGGGTCCATGGGTTCCCGGGTGGAGGATCCTGGAGGTCTTGGATCCATGGGTGGGGGGCTCGAGGGCACCTGGAACCCTTGGAGAAGGGGTTCGGTGTCTCTTGGGTCCATGGGTTCATTGGTAGAGGGTCACAAGTCCATGGATGGGGGGAATTGTGGGGGGTCTTGGCCCCCTGGGGGTGAGATTTGAGCCCTGGCAGGGGGTTGGGGGGCTTCTCGGACCCCTGGATGTGGGATTTGGGGTGGTTCTTCACCCCTGGATGCATCTTCACCCTCTGAGCCTCTTCTACCACCTGAGCATCCCCTGAGTGTCTCCTGAGCATGCCCTAAGTAAGTCCTGTGCATCCTTCTGAGTAAACCCTGAGCCTCCCCTGAGCATCCTCTGAGCAACCCCAATCACCTCAAGTCCAACCACTCCCATCAATTGCTAACCCATGTCCCTCAGCACCTCGTCCACCCGTCCCTTAAAACCCTCCAGGGAAGGTGAATCAACCACCTCCCTGGGCAGCCTCTGACACTGACCAATCACCCTTTGTCTGAAAAACTTCCTCCTAATCTCCAGCCTAAATCTCCCCTGGTGGAGCTTGAGGCCATTCCCTCCCGGCCTGTCCCCTGTCCCTTGGGAGAAGAGCCCAGCTCCCTCCTCTCCACAACCTCCTTTCAGGTAGTTGTAGAGAGCAATGAGGTCTCCCCTCAGCCTCCTCTTCTCCAGGATCAACACCCCCAGCTCTCTCAGACACTCCTCATAGGGCCTGTTCTCCAGCCCCTTCACCAGCTTCCTTGCTCTTCTCTGGACTTGCTCCAGAGCCTCAACATCCTTCTTGTGCTGAGGGGCCCAGTTCATCCAGTTCCAACTCTCCTGCCATGGGCAGGGACACCATCTCCCTCCCTGTCAGCACCCAGGCTGGTACCCCCTTAGAGCAACCTCCACCAACACCTCCTCTCCAACCTTGCTTTCCTGCTTCTTGTCCACTCTCTCTTCACATTTATTCCCATGCAACCACCTAACATACTTGCTTTTGCTTATAACAAAACACAGCTCTGAGTGTAGCACAAAGAACAGCAAAAAACCCCTCAGAAATTTGAATTCCAAACGATTAGAAATAATTCCAGGCTTGGGCACATGCTTATCTAATGGGACGAGCCAATATCAAGCCCTTTCTAACTCATACACAGGTTGGGGGACAGGGGAGCAGCCCAGCGAAGGACTTGGGGGGCTCATGGATGAGAAGTTCCACGAGAGGCAGCAACGCACAGAAAACCAAACTGCATCCAGAGCAGTGGGACCAGCAGGGCCAGGTTGTAGAGAGGAGGGAGCTGGGCTCTTCTCCCAAGTGACAGGGGACAGGACAAGAGGGAATGGCCTCAAGCTCCACCAGGGGAGATTTAGGCTGGAGATTAGGAGGAAGTTTTTCCCAGAAAGGGTGATTGATCAGTGTCAGAGGCTGCCCAGGGAGGTGATTGATTCCCCTTCCCTGGAGGTGTTTAAGGGACGGGTGGATGAGGTCTTGAGGGACTTGGTTTAGTGTTTGATAGGAATGGTTGGACTCGATGATCCGATGGGTCTCTTCCAACCTGGTTGTTCTATGATTCTATGATTCTACCCCTCTAGTCCACTCTGGTGACATTCCACCTGAAGCCCTGCACCCAGTTCTGGAGTCCTCAACATAAGAAGGAGATGGAACTGTTGGAGCGAGTTCAGAAGAAGCCACGGAGATGATCCGAGGGCTGGAGAAGCTCCTGCACAAGCAGGGCTTGTTCAGCCTGGAGAAAAAGCTATGGGGAGACCTCAGAGCAGCTCCCAGTGCTGAAAGGGGCTCCAGGAAAGCTGGGGAGGGGCTCTGGGCCAGGGAGTGCAGGGATGAGATGAGGGGAAGAGTTTTAAATTGGAAGGGGGAAGATTTAGATTGGATATTGGGAAGAAATTTTTCAGGATGAGGGTGGGGAGGCCCTGGAACAGGTTGCCCAGAGCAGTGTTGGCTGCTCCATCCCTGGACGGATTCAAGGGCTTTGAGGTCCCTTCCAACCCAAACCACACTGTGATTTTATGATTTGCAGTGCAAAACCTGCATCACCTCAAGGAAACAACCTCATTTCCCCACCATACGCAGAATTTTTATTACTCTAGGCTGGGGAAAACGACCTTTGAAACCCGCTTAGCAAATTCTAATTTAAAAAGGAAACAAAGAGGGGAAAAAATGGTGAAAAAGAAATACATCACCCCAGCCTTTTTGCCTTGAATTAAGTCTCCCCCTGACGTTTTTTTCAGGCTCTAGTTTTGTTTTTATAACACCGGCAATAAAGCAAGTGTGTAATTAGTAATAAAGCTGACACTCCTGCAAGTGATTTCGCACTTGGAAGAAAAGCGAAGTCAAGCTCCCACGTCGCCTGGTTTATAAATATATTTCTTTTTATAGATATATTTCTTTTTTAAACCTTCCCCCCCAACTCAAGTCTTGTTTCTCTGTGCAGATTTTCACCCTGGAAATCAGTATTGATATCACATTTTCCTTAGGGTCAGGCAGGGCCAGCAGTCCCGAGCCGTGGCCACCAGCATCCTGGTTTGACCAGCAGGAGCAGGGAAGGGATTGTCCCCTGCGCTCGGTGCTGGGGAGGCTGCACCTCGAATCCTGGGGTCAGTCCTGGCCCCTCACTCCAAGAAGGACCTGGAGGGGCTGGAGTGCATCTGGAGAAGGGAACAGAGCTGGGAAGGGGCTGGAGAACAGGGGTTGTGGGAGCAGTTGAGGGACCTGAGGGGGTTTATCCTGGAGAATAGGAGGCTGCGGGGAGACCTCATGGTTCTGTGCAGCTCCTGGAGAGGAGGTTGTGGTGAGGTGGGTGCTGGGCTCCTCTCCCAAAGGGCAGCGATGGGACGAGAGGGAATGGCCTCGAGTTGCACCAGGACAGGTTCAGATTGGACATCAGGGAAAAATTCCTTTACTGAGTGGGTTCTCAAGCCCTGGCAGAGGCTGCCCAGGGCAGTGGTGGAGTCTCCATCCCTGGAAGGGTTCAAAACCCGCTCTGGTCATGGCACTTGGAGACAGGGTTTAGTAGGCACAGTGGGACTGGACTGGATGGACTTAGCAGGCTTTTCTAACCTTAATGATTCAATGATTCCCTGACTGCAGGGATATTTGGTGACAACGCATCAAGGAACGATAATTTCTTTGCTATGAGGAGGGAGCTGGGCTCTTCTCCCAAGGGACAGGGGACAGGACGAGAGGGAATAGCTTCAAGCTCTACCAGGGGAGGGTCAGGATGGACATTAGGAAAAAAAAATCACAGAAAAGGTCACTGGGCACTGGCAGAGGGAGGGGGTTGAGTCACCTTCCCTGGAGGGGTTTAAGGGATGGGTGGACGAGGTGCTGAGGGACATGGGTTAGTGATTGATGGGAATGGTTGAACTCGATGATCCAGTGGGTCTCTTCCAACCTGGTGATTCTATGATTCTATGAATCCCCACTGACAGCCAAAGAGGACACAGGAATATTGCTATAATGTCCTCAACTGCCCTCAACTGGTGACAAATTCGTGAAAAACAGGCTTTAAAAAGCAGCTGATGTGCTAGAGAAGGTATAGCAGGGTGACTTACCGCACGGTGGATTGGTAGACCAGATCCTCCCTCTTCCGATAATTCTCCATCTGTGAGAAATTGGTGGAGAACATGGCATCGAAGGTGAAGATCTTCTGTTTGATGGTCCCACCATCGGTGACCTGCAAAACCCCAAACATGTATAAGACATCCATGATCACTTTTACAACGTTAAAGCAGCTGTGCATGCACTTTCATAGAATCATAGAATCACCAGGTTGGAAGAGACCCACCGGATTGAGTCCAACCATTCCTATCAAACACTAACCCATGTCCCTCAGCACCTCGTCCACCTGTCCCTTAAACACCTCCAGGGAAGGGGAATCAACCTCCTCCCTGGGCAGCCTCTGACACTGACCAATCACCCTTGCTGGGAAAAACTTCCTCCTGATATCCAGCCTAAATCTCCCCTGGTGGAGCGTGAGGTCATTCCCTCTCGGCCTGTCCCTTGGAAGAAGAGTCCAGCTCCCTCCTCTCCACAACCTCCACTCAGGGACTTGCAGAGAGCAATGAGGTCCCCCCTCAGCCTCCTCTTCTCCAGGAGAAATACCCCCAGCTCTCTCAGACGCTCTTCTTCTTCTCCAGACCCTTCACCAGCTTCCTTGCTCTTTTCTGGACTCACTCCAGAGCCTCAACATCCTTCTTGTGCTGAGGGGCCCACAACTGACCCCAGGATTCGAGGAGTGGTCTCCCCAGTGCTGAGTCCAGAGGGAGAAGAACCTCCCTGGCCCTGCTGGCCACACCGTGTCTGATCTAAGCAAAGATGCCATTGGCCTTCTTGGCCACCTGGGCCACTGCTGCCTCATGCTCAGTCACTGCCACCAACACCCCCAGGTCCTTCTCCTCCAGGCACTTTCCAGACAGACTTCTCCTAGTCTGGAGCTGCTCAGGGTTGTCGTGCCCCAAATGCAGGATCTACCATTTGGCCTTGTTAAACCTCATCCCGTTGGTCTCAGCCCATGGATCCGGCCTGTTCCCATCCCTTTGGAGCCTCCCAACCCTCCAGCAGATCCAGCTTCCACCCAGCTCAGTGTCATCTGCAAACTTGCTAAGGGAGCACTCGATGCCTTCATCCAGGTCACCTCATCCAGGTCACTTTCTAATTCTTAAAGAATTTTTATTGCTAATATTTTTTTTTTATTTAATATTTTCTCGAAATTTTTATTTGCAAACTGAGAGGAGGTTGAGATGAGATCCTAGGGAGAAATATTTTGCTGTGAGGGTGAGGAGGCCCTGGCCCAGGTTGCCCAGAGCAGGGGTGGCTGCCCCATCCCTGGAGTGGTTCAAGGGCAGGTTGGATGGGGCTTGGAGCCCCTGATCCAGGGGAAGATGTCCCTGCCCATGGCGAGAGTGGGACTGGATGAGCTTTGAGGTCCTTTCCAACCCAAACTATTCCTTGATTCTATGAACTATGATTTATTTATTATGATCTTGCTGAGTTTAGAAGCCAAACCTGAGCATTTCTGTCCCGTTATTGCCTCTTCGACTCCTGTCTCCAGCCGCTTGCTGTAGTTGTAATTTTAAGTGGAAAAAGGCTCTTTTTAGGACCGGAGGGGCCTTGTTTCTTCCCTGTGTCCCCTAATGCCTTCAGATTTATCTCCCCCTCTTGCAAGGAGCAGGGTTTAGTATAAAATTAAGTGGGGAAAAGCAGAGGAAAGCAATGCAGAGGGGAAATGGACATTTTGGGACTGGAACAGTTCAGATCGATAAAAGGGAGGGTTAGAATTGCCTTTTTTCAAGTTGTCGGGCACAGAAGAAGGGGATTTTGGACATTAACCCCTTAAAATCACCACCTCTCAGGAGGAGACCCAGACGTCCCCACCCAGCACTTCTCACCCTGCTTGGGCAAAACGGAACTTTCAGTCCAAATTTTCCTTTTTCTCCCTTTTTAATGACCAAAAAAAAGGGGAAAAAACCATGCTGTCACTAAAACCACCACTTCAAGTTTATTTGGTGAGGCTGAGGCTTTTATTGCAGGGAAAATACACACCAGCACTGACATGGGATAAAAAACTGTGAGAAGAATTATCAGAGTTGTAAATCTCTGACCTTGGGAACAAGGGGAAGTTTTCAAGGACGTGTTTGGTTTTTCCCAAGTTTTATTTACGCCTTGGGGTGGGTTTGGGGGAAAAACTTGGAGCTTGGATCAAGAAGCTCTTCTGGCATCAGCTTAAAGGATTTTTTCCAAGGATGATTTTGGGGATGAGCGAAGTGGTTGCTGCTCAGAAATGGGGAGTGGGTGGAGGTGACTGAGCAGGAGTTTGCAGTCACAGGAGTTGGGCTGCATCAAAACAAGTATCAAAAAGGGGCTGGAGAACAGGCCCTATGAGGAGTGTCTGAGAGAGCTGGGGGTGTTTAGCCTAGAGAAGAGGAGGCTGAGAGGAGACCTCATTACTCTCTACAACTACCTGAAAGGAGGTTGTGGAGAGGAGGGAGCTGGGCTCCTCTCCCAAGAGACAGGCCGAGAGGGAATGGCCTCAAGCTCCACCAGGGGAGGGTCCGACTCGACATAAGGAAAAAATTCTTCACTGAAAGGGTCATTAAGGTAATGGAATGGTCTGCCCAGGGAGGAGGTTGATTCCCCTTCCCTGGAGGTGTTTAAGGGATGGGTGGACGAGGTGTTGAGGGACATGAGTTAGTGATTGATGGGAATGGTTGGACTCGATGATCCAGTGGGTCTCTTACAACCTGGTGGTTCTATGATTCTATGATTCTAAGTGTGACCAGCAGGTCGAGGGGGATATTCTACCCCTCTTTTCCCATCTCATGAGACCCCAACTGAGGTCTCATGTCCAGTTCTTCAATCCCCAGCATGTGAAGGGGATGGAGCTGTTGGAACCAGTCCAGAGGATCCATGAAGATGATCCAAGGGCTGGAGAATCTCTGCTATGAGGACAGGTTGAGAGAGTTGGGGTTGTTCAGCCTGGAGAAGAGAAAGCTCCAGGAAGACCTTAGAGCAGCTTCCAGTGCTGAAAGGGGCTCCAGGAAAGCTGGGGAAGGAGTTTTTCCACAGGACTAGAATGTCAGGACAAGAGGAAATGGCTTTAAATTGGAAGAGGGAGGATTTAGATGAGAAATTAGGAAGAAATTCTTCATGATGAGGGTGCGGAGGCCCTGGCCTAGGTTGCCCAGAGCAGGAGTGGCTGCTCCATCCCTGGAGGGGTTCAAGGGCAGGTTGGATGGGGCTTGGCGCCCCTGATCCAGTGGGAGGTGTCCCTGCCCATGGCAGGGGTGGCACTGGATGGGCTTGGAGGTCCCTTCCACCCCAAACCATTCTGTGATTTTGCAATTCCACAATTCTATGAGTTCACCAGCACATCTGGACTGATGTGGGTGAAGGAAGAAAACACCAAATTAGAGGATGGGAACAGAGAAATCACAGCTCAAAGCATCACTAGCAGTGGTGCTCACTCCCTCAGGATCCCTTGTATCCCCACAAGATGCTGCAAGGGAAGAGGCTGCAGCCTGGGTGCATCCTCAAGTGATTCCAGGCAGCTCCTCTGAAAAGGCACATAGAAAACAGCCTCTCTCCAGGGATTAGACCTACTTTCAACCTTTTGTCTGTGCCCTGGGGTCATTCCTATTGGTGAGGACCTACATATAAAGTTGCTGATGAACCCACAGGGGTGCAGGGGCAGACAAGCCAAACACTTCTTGCTGGGGAAGAGAAAAAGATGACAATTCAGCAGCGTCTGACGGTGATCGCCCCAAATGATGCAGCCACACTGCGAGGCAGGAGGAAAAGGAGTGTGGGGAGAAGAAAAGGCCCATTTAAGGCACCAGAGCCGAGCTCCGACAGCCCGAGGCTGCCTGCTGCATTATTTATATTCCCCAGTAAAAATCTTATTCCTGACAAAAACTCAGCGATTGCCTCTGCGCAGGGAGGCATTAACCTCCGGTTCCTTCCCGCTGCCGCAGAGGCAGCCCCCTCCTGCCTCTCCTCCCGTTGCTGTCACCTCGCCAGTGACCCAGAGATTTGCTGTCCCCAAAATACTCTGGCATCATCAATACTGCCAGAGCCTCTTGCTGGGATGCTCGGTGGACAGATAAACATCCAAGAGTGATGGATTGGGGACCAAGGAGGTGGGGAGAAGGGGGTTTGGAGGACATTGGGGATTGTAAAAAGATCTCCATAGCACTTCGGGCTCTGGTCCAGCCTCCTTCAAGCACTGAGGCTGAATTTACACCCTTTCTCCAAGCAAATGCCACAAGCACTTGCTATAGGAAGAGGGAAAATGCTCTAACGGGATCGTGAGGGTGACTGCAATACTTTGCATGCTTCAGGGTTTGCAACGTCCCATGTCACATCATGCTGGAAAACCTCTTTTTAAGCTTTTTTTTCCTGTCTCCCTCCCCAGCTCACTCAAGCACCTGCATTTCATTCAGCTGCCTGCTATTCCTCCTCCTCGCTTGAGTTTGCTGGACTGCTTGGTCCTACCATGCTCAGAGCCACCCAAAGCACCACCAGCATTAAATCTGGCTTCCAAGAATACAGATTAGTCAGTTTTGTTGCCCAAACCTGGGTGGTTTGATCCCAGAATGGGCACCACCCACAGCTCATGGAATCGTAGAACAGTTCGGTTTGGGAGGGATGTTGAAGTTCATAGAATCATAGAACAACTAGGTTGGAAGAGACCCATCAGATCATCGAGTCCAACCATTCCCATCAGTCACTAACCCATGTCCCTCAGCACCTCCTCCACCTGTTCCTTAAACACCTCCAGGGAAGGGGAATCAACCCCCTCCCTGGGCAGCCTATTCCAGTGCCCCATGAGTTGTCACTCCAGGGAGGGAATTGAGTCCAGGATGGAGATGAGCACATCCCCATAAGAAGATGCCTGGAAAAGTCTCTCCCCATTTTTCAGCTTTGCTCCATGTCAGGGCGATAAAGCCCAGGGTGGTAGGACCTTAAGGATAATGATGGTTTTATAGAATCATAGAATGTCCTGAGCTGGAAGGGACCCACAAGGCTCATCGAGTCCAGCTCCTGTCCCTGCACAGGACACACCAACATTCACACCGTGGGGCTGAGGATGCTGGCCAAATGCTTCTGGAATATTGTCAGGGTTGGTGCTGTCACTGCTGCCCTGGGAGTTGTTCCTGTGCTCCACCACAAAGAAGGTACAAAGAACCTTCTCCTCATGTCCAGTCTAACCCCCTCCCAGGGACCCTTTCCATGACCATTTTTTTCCTGGTGTCCATCCTGACCCTCCCCTGGTGGAGCCTGAGGCCATTCCCTCTCATCCTGTCCCCTGTCCCTTGGCAGAAGAGCCCAGCTCCCTCCTCTCCGCAACCTCCTCTCAGGGACTTGCAGAGAGCAATGAGGTCTCCCCTCAGCCTCCTCTTCTCCAGGACAAACACCCCCAGCTCTCTCAGACGCTCCTCTTCTTCTCCAGCCCCTTCACCAGCTTTGTTGCTCTTCTCTGGACTCGCTCCAGAGCCTCAACATCCTTCTTGTGCTGAGGGGCCCAGTTCATCCAATTCCAACTCTCCTGCCATGGGCAGGGACACCATCTCCCTCCCTGTCAGCACCCAGGCTGGTACTCCCTATCCCCTCTCCAGTATCACTAAACCCAGATGCACAATCAAGATGCTTGTGCAATTTTGGAAGGCACAGCCTGGGCTTCACACTGCTTCCACGGAGGCGGAGCGATGCCCTTGCTAATAGAGAGCTCAATAAACTGTGCTGATGCTCGTGACCTTCTCTCCCTGCCTGAGCATGAGGAATTAAGAGAGTTCCCCATGCTGACATTTAAATTATCATCTCGGAGGCACGGAGGCGACCCAGCCGGCGTGTGGATGAATGGCACGAGGCAGACCTCTCGCAGTTCCTGGCCCACAATCTCTCCATCAGCCGCCCTGCTCAGATTATAGAGAATTCCTCCGCAGCTGTAAAGCTCGAGTTTTTTCCCTACAGGGAAGCAGGTTTATAAATCAGAGGCACAACCTGTGGTGAATTGGGTTGGCTTGGAAATCTGGAAGGGGCTGCTGTTGGATTAGGCAAAGTGGGAGATGCTTTCCAGGAGCGAGAGATGAAAAGCAGCATCGTGGTGCAGGTGGGTGCTCACTGCTTCCAGTCTGGCTCCTCCTGAGCATCCCCAAACCAGCATCTCTGATTTTCAAAGCCTTTAATTATCGCTCAGGGCCTTCCCAGCAGCATCGTATGGTGTAGAAAAGACTTGCAAAGCCTCAGCACGTTGGGTGCCCTTTGCTTGGCTCCTCCACCCTGTCTTCCCCCTCCCCTGGAGCTGAGGCTTTTGCAAGCAGTGACTTTATCACTGTCACCAGCAACATTTCCTATTGGAAGCCACCGCCGGAGACGCTGGCCGGGGCTGTAACGTCTCATTTTTCCTAATGGGCAGTGGCAGAGGAAGCCCCCACGGGGACCGCACTTTGTCACCATCGATCAGGCGGCTCTGAGTGGCGCCGCCAACTTCTGTAACGCACTGGCCTCTGCTTGCCATGGCCATGGGTTTTGGAGCCCGGGAGCCTTTGTGGAGCAGGGAATGGCCCAATTTGCCCCTTGCTGGAGCAAAACGCTTTACAATCACCACAAACTGAGTTGGGGAGCTTAAATACAAGAGCTGGTGCGTGAAGGATGGGGAGAACAGCCTGCAGATGGGATGAGAAGGATCCACAAGGTCAAAGTGTACGTCACCCAATCTCCAAAAGGTTGAGTGATATTGATGGGTGCTGCGGAGAGCAATGCTCGTGTACAATGGGTGCTTTAGAGAGCAAAGAACTACACCAGGGGTCCTCTGGACACCAATGTCTATGCACCATGGGAGCTTTGGAGAGCAAAGCTGTATCAGAAAATCTGTATCAGAAATGGTGTGACCAGCAGGGCCAGGGAGGTTATTCTCCCTCTGGACTCCGCACTGGTGAGGCCGTTCCTTGAATCCTGGGGTCAGTTGTGTGCCCCTCACCACAAGAAGGATGTTAAGGCTCTGGAGCGAGTCCAGAGAAGAGCAACGAAGGTGGTGAAGGGGCTGGAGAACAGGCCCTATGAGGAGTGTCTGAGAGAGCTGGGGTTGTTTAGCCTAGAGAAGAGGAGGTTGAGAGGAGACCTCATTACTCTCTACAACTACCTGAAAGAAGGTTGTAGAGAGGAGGGAGCTGGGCTCTTCTCCCAAGGGACAGGGGACAGGACAAGAGGGAATGGCCTCAAGCTCCACCAGGGGAGATTTAGGCTAGAGATTAGGAGGAAGTTTTTCACACAGAGGGTCATTGGGCATTGGAACAGGCTGCCCAGGGAGGTGGTTGATTCCCCTTCCCTGGAGGTGTTTAAGGGACGGGTAGATGAGGTGCTGAGGGACATGGTTTAGTGTTTGATAGGAATGGTTGGGCTCGATGATCCGATGGGTCTCTTCCAACCTAGTTGTTCTATGATTCTATTCTGTGATTCTATTCTATATCATGGGTCCTCTGGACACCAGTGTCCATGCACCATGGGAGCTTTGGAGAGCAAAGCTCTACACCAGGGTCCTCTGGACACCAATGTCCATGCACCATGGGAGCTTTGGAGAGCAAAGCTTCTGCACTGTGGGTCCTCTGGACACCAATATCCATGCACCATGGGAGCTTTGGAGAGCAAAGCTCTATATAATGGGTCCTCTGGACACCAATATCCATGCACCATGGGAGCTTTGGAGAGCAAAGCTCTACATTGTGGGCCCTCTGGACACCAATGTCCATGCACCATGGGAGCTTTGGAGAGCAAAGCTCTATATCATGGGTCCTCTGGACACCAATGTCCATGCACCATGGGAGCTTAGGAGAGCAAAGCTCTACACCAGGATCCTCTGGACACCAATGTCCATGCACCATGGGAGCTTTGGAGAGCAAAGCTCTATATCATGGGTCCTCTGGACACCAATGTCCATGCACCATGGGAGCTTAGGAGAGCAAAGCTCTACACCAGGATCCTCTGGACACCAATGTCCATGCACCATGGGAGCTTTGGAGAGCAAAGCTCTATATCATGGGTCCTCTGGACACCAATGTCCATGCACCATGGGAGCTTAGGAGAGCAAAGCTCTACACCAGGATCCTCTGGACACCAATGTCCATGCACCATGGGAGCTTTGGAGAGCAAAGTTCCTGCACTGTGGGTCCTCTGGACACCAATGTCCATGCACCATGGGAGCTTTGGAGAGCAATGCTTCTGCACTGTGGGTCCTCTGGACACCAATATCCATGCACCATGGGAGCTTAGGAGAGCAAAGCTCTACATTGTGGGCCCTCTGGACACCAATGTCCATGCACCATGAGAGTTTCGGAGAGCAAAGCTTCTGCACCATGGGTTTTACAGCTTGTGCACTCTGGATGCTACAGCGAGCAATGCCCGTGCACGGGCACTGCAGACAGCAACACCAGCCCCGGCTCTGAATTATTCTCCTTATTTGCTTAATTAGATGGAGCGCCAAACTCTAATTAATCAAGGCAGAGCGACTCCCTCCGGACCCCAGGGCTCCCCTGCATCCCCAGCACTCGCTGCTCCACACCCCCAGGCCAGGCTCCCGGGGGGCAGCGTGACGGTAAGCGTGGGAGCTCTCTTCTCCGCTGGGGAATCACGCCCAGCCCTCGCCTGCCACCAAAAAGCTGCAAAACACTTTTTTGCAATTACCATCATCTCATCCGAGCCCCCGGCTGTGTGTACAGGCTGGCTGTTGCCGGCTGCCTGCTTCCCCCACCGCTGCCAGATGTCTGTACAGAGCCAGAACACAGACTCCAAGGATTTTCCTTCCCTCTCTTGTTTCTGTAGTTTTTTTTTTTAGAGCTCTGCACTGCTGCAAAAAGTAATTTTCTCCCTCCCCATCCCTTGCTGCGACGTGGCAGTGACCATACTAATCAGGTCTCGAGCGCGACCCCCGAGACGCCTGTGATGGGAGGCAGCTAACAGCTTGACAGCTCCGTGTCCTCCTGGACTCATTACAAGCTTGTTTGCAAGGATGCCACCAACCTCGCCTCCTCCAAGGAGTTGTGGGCACTCACCTAATGTACAAGGGGTTTGGACCCATGCTTGCACATGTGCTTGGGCAAATCACACCTTCGGGAGATGAATTTCTTGTGGAGAGGGGCGGTGGGATATTAATTAACACCTCTGCAGACGCTGTATGTTCTTGTTTATGCTGTGAAAAAGCCCTTTTGCTCACTCCAGATCTCCTTGAGCCTTCTACATCTCAAGTGACTCAGGGTGGTAGTTCATGCCAAAGGGTTTTCTGACCTGAGAAAAATGTTGTCCCTTGCTGCCACTCGACTTCAATGTCCCCTCAGCCATGAGGCTCCCTGGGAAGATGCAGGGGAAGAGATGTGGAGGTGCTGGTTTATGGTATGGTGCTTCTCTGGGGGCTTTTACCTCCTCTACCTGCGCTAAAGCCCCTTTATGCCTCACAACTCTCAGTGTTGGTGTCTCTGCACACCTTGGGTTATGCACCCACCCCACGGATAATGCATGCACCCCACACCCCAAAGGGCTTTGCACTCTCCCCTGTGGGTTATGTGTGTACCCCATGGACACAAACCCAACAGGTTATGCTCACACCCCAGGGGCTTATGTACACCCCCTGATAGGTTATACACATACACACCAGGTTACACACCCACTCCATGAGTTCTGCACCCACCTTGATGTGTTATGCATCCAGTTTATAGAATTATAGAATCATGGAATCACCAGGTTGGAAGAGACCCACCAGAGCATTGAGTCCAACCATTCCCATCAATCACTAACCCATGTCCCTCACCACCTCGTCCACCCACACCTTAAACCCCTCCAGGGAAGGGGACTCAACCCCCTCCCTGGGCAGCCTCTCACACTGACCAATCACCCTTTCTGGGAAATATTTTTTCCTGATGTCCATGCTGACCCTCCCCTGGTGGAGCTTGAGGCCATTCCCTCTCATCCTGTCCCCTGTCCCTTGGGAGAAGAGCCCAGCTCCCTCCTCTCCACAACCTCCTCTCAGGGAGTTGCAGAGAGCAATGAGGTCTCCCCTGAGCCTCCTCATCTCCAGGAGAAACACCCCCAGCTCTCTCAGCCATTCCTCATAGGGCCTGTTTGCCAGCCCCTTCACCAGCTTTGTTGCTCATGGGTTACGTGCACTCCCTGATGGGTTATGCATGTTCTTGACAGCTTATTCATGTACCTCATGGATTATGCACACATCCAACAGGTTATGCACCCACCCCATGGGCTACATACACACCTTGTAGGTGGTGCAAGCACCTTGATGGGTTCTGCACACTCCTCTCTCTGGAGAAGGACCTGGGGGTGTTGGTTGACAGCCAACTGACCATGAGCCAGCAGGGGCCCAGGTGGCCAAGAAGGCCAATGGCATCTTGGCTTGGATCAGACACGGTGTGACCAGTAGGGTCAGGGAGGTTCTTCTCCCTCTGGACTCAGCATTGGTGACACCGCTCCTCGAATCCTGTGTTCAGTTGTGGGTCCCTCAGCACAAGAAGGATGTTGAGGCTCTGAAGTGAGTCCAGAGAAGAGCAAGGAAGCTGGTGAAGGTTCTGGAGAAGAAAAGGAGCATCTGAGAGAGCTGGGGGTGTTTCTCCTGGAGAAGAGGAGGCTGAGGGGAGACCTCATTGCTCTCTGCAAGTCCCTGAGAGGAGGTTGTGGAGAGGAGGGAGCTGGGCTCTTCTGCCAAGGGATAGGGGACAGGACGAGAGGGAATGGCCTCAAACTCCACATTAGGATGGACGTTAGGAAAAAATTTTTCATAGAAAGGTTCATTGGGCAGTGTTAGAGGCTGCCCAGAGAGGGGGTTGAGTCCCTTTCCCTGGAGGGGTTTAAGGGACAGGTGGATGAGGTTCTAAGGGACATGGGTTAGTGATTGATAGGAATGGTTGGACTCGATGATCTGGTGGGTCTCTTCCAATCTGGTGATTCTATGATTCAAGAGGCTCACTTTGCTCCCTGTAAAATAAACCAGAGGGGAGGGGAGCCCCAGCAAGTCCCCACACAAGCCACTCCACTGCTCTGGTGTTGTGCACAAAGAACCATCAGCTTGCTTTACAAACTGTATAAATTTGACCCCAGAGCCCCACCATCTCCACCCCGACACGCCCAAGACCATTCGTCATCTCCTGCACGTGGGAGTTGCAACCAGGGATTTGGAGAGCAGCAAAGGTCCATGAGTGAGAGAAGATGAGGGGAGGGGGGGAAGGGAGAAAACCACCTAAATTCAGGAGGGAATCTGGGAATCCCTCAGATGTTCTGTGAAAAACCCAACTTTCGGAATGTGAGAAGCTCCTTGGAATAGGAGAAAAAGGGAAGGGAGGGTAAAAAACCTGGAAGAATAGAGAGATTTGTGGTGATAAAAATAAAAGCTGGGTTATTTTTTTCCTCCTCCCACTCTCTCTGTGGTTTCTCGAAGCATAATTTGTTCGGCCACCCCAGCGCGTCATCCTCTCGGCGAGGGCTCCAGCATCCCTCCGCGCAGGGGGGATTATGCAAATCCAGCCCCAGCTCGCGAGAAAGTGGGTTAATCCAATATTACCGAGTGGAAAAGGGAAGGAAAAACCTGGTGGTGATGGCAGCGTCGGTTGAAGGAGCAATGTGAGAAAAACATCCCCCCTCTCCCCAAAATAAGGGGGAGGGGGAGTCACTTGCAAGCTGCAACTTAGGGTTTGGAGTGGTTTGGGGTTTATGTCATTATATTTCTCTGCTTGCATCCCCTTCACACCTAAATACACACATTTAGAGCAAAAAAGGCAGCGTGCGATGGAAATGCTCCTGTGCACACACCGTGCGCCAGCAACTGAATACATATCAGCAGAGAGAGCACCTTCTCCTATTTATAAACCTGCCTGGATGTGATGAAGAGCTCCAAGGCAGAGATGCTCCTTGTTCAGGAGGCACAAACAAGACAGTAAAACCAAGAAAAAATATCTTACAGCAGAGGTTGGTTGTTTCATCTGACACCACCAGCCCAATTAGCTCTCGCTCTGCCTCCTCTGTGAGCAAATACGCAAGAGAAGAGATGGGGTTTTCCCATCCTGGAGAGTGTCAAGTTTTCTCTGATCAAACCACCAAGGGGGTTTTTACTCCTGTTTGGTAGCTTAGCCTGAAATTCCCCAGGGGAAGTCATAGAATCATAGAATCATAGAACAACCAGGTTGGAAGAGACCCTTCGGATCTTCTAGTCCAACCATTCCTATCAAGCACTAAACTAAGTCCCTCAAGACCTCATCCACCCATCCCTTAAACACCTCCAGGGAAAGGGAATCAACCATCTCCCTGGGCAGCCTATGCCAATGCCCAATGACCCTCTGTGTGAAGAACTTCCTCCTAATCTCCAGCCTAAATCTCCCCTGGTGGAGCTTGAGGCCATTCCCTCTTGTCCTGTCCCCTGTCCCTTGGGAGAAGAGCCCAGCTCCCTCCTCTCTACAACCTCCTTTCAAGTAGTTGTAGAGAGTAATGAGGTCTCCTCTCAGCCTCCTCTTCTCTAGGCTAAACACCCCCAGCTCTCTCAGCCGCTCCTCATAGGGTCTGTTCTCCAGCCCCTTCACCAACTTCGTGGCTCTTCTCTGAACTCAAAGTCAAAAGTGCTGCTCGGGATCCTTATACCTGGGGCTGGCTCCAGGTTCGGTTCAGGTGGGAGCAGTCATAGAATGTCCTGAGCTGGAAGGGACGCACAAGGACCATCGAGTCCAGCTCCTGTCCCTCCACAGGACACCCCAACATTTACACTGTGGGGCTGAGGGCATTGGCCAAAGGCTTCTGGAATATTAGAAGAGGAATATGAGAAGAGGAGGCTGAGAGGAGACCTCATTGCTCTCTGCAACTCCCTGTGAGGAGGTTGTGGAGAGGAGGGAGCTGGGCTCTTCTCCCAAGGGACAGGGGACAGGACAAGAGGGAATGGCCTCAAGCTCCACCAGGGGAGATTTAGACTGGACATTAGGAGGAAGTTTTTCATGGAAAGGGTCATTGGGCATTGGAACAGGCTGCCCAGGGAGGTGGTTGATTCACCTTCCCTGGAGGGGTTTAAGGGACGGGTAGATGAGGTCTTGAGGGACATGGGTTAATGTTTGATGGGAATGGTTGGACTCAATGATCCAGTGGGTCTCTTCCAACCTAGTGATTCTATGATTCTATTGTCAGGATTGGCTCTGTGACTGCTGCCCTGGGAGAGGTTCCTGTGCTCCACCAACCTCTGGGGGAAAAACCTTCTCCTCATGTCCAACCTAACCCTCCCCTGGCATCTTCCTGCTGTTCCCTTGGGTCCAGAGAGGAGTTCAGCGTCTGCTCCTCCTCTTCCCCGTGTAAGGAAACTGCCGGCCCCAACAAGGCAGTGATGCTGGTGGTGGGGAAAGCTACAGCCTCCAGACTCCCCTTCCCAAAATAAAACCAGACGCTATGAGTTGCTTTGCTCCAGATCAGCACCTCACACCCATGAGGATTTTGGGGACAGGGATGGGAAAGAGAAAAGTACTTAGGGAAGGCTTGAAGAGTCCTGTGTGAAGAGCCCGGCACAAACACCCTCAATTTTGCTTCATTTCCTACGCAACATAAACCCAACCCTCTTTTTCTGCATCATTTCACACGCAACATGCAGCCTGGTACCAACTTGAGCCCTGCCTCCCAAGCCCTGAGCAGACCCAACCCTTGATGCAAACCCCCAGCACTGAACCAAGCCTGCCCACCTCATATCCACCTGGAATCATAGAACAACCAGGTTGAAGAGACCCATTGGATCATCGAGTCCAACCATTCCCATCAATCACTAACCCATGTCCCTCAGCACCTCGTCCACCCACACCTTAAACACCTCCAGGGAAGATGAATCAACCACCTCCCTGGGCAGCCTCTGACACTGACCAATCACCCTTTCTGGGAAAAAATTTTTCCTAATGTCCAGCCTGAACCTCCCCTGGAGGAGCTTGAGGTCATTCCCTCTCATCCTGTCCCCTGTCCCTTGGGAGAAGAGTCCAGCTCCCTCCTCTCCACTACCTCCTCTCAGGGAGTTGCAGAGAGCAATGAGGTCTCCTCTCAGCCTCCTGTTCTCCAGGAGAAACATTCCCAGCCGTTCCTCATAAGGCCTGTTCTCCAGACCCTTCAGCAGCTTCGTTGCTCTTCTCTGGACTCGCTCCAGAGCCTCAACATCCTTCTTGTGCTGAGGGGCACCATAACTGACCCCAGGATTTGAGGAGAGGTCTCCCCAGTGCCGAGTCCAGAGGGAGAATAACCTCCCTGGCCCTGCTGGCCACACCGTTTCTGATACAAGCCAGGATGCCATTGACCTTCTTGGCTACCTGGGCACACTGCTGCTGGTATTATGCTGAAAACATAACAAAACACCTGGAGAAATCCTCGTGGAGCCCTTAGGACGATTGCAAAGCCATTTTCCATCCCCCTCCCTGCCCAGGTTTGCAAAGGGCAGCCTGCCTGCCTCCTCCACTCAATCGATACTCCCATCAGCGAGCGCACCGTCTGCCTTTCTTTCCACCATCCAGCCTTGACCTTCTCTTGTAGAGCAACCAAGCAGCCGAGTGGCTTCACGTCCCTGCCCCCAAGGGGAGAGAAGAGGCATCGGCGCCGCTTACCCGGTACCAGACGATTTCCCGCATCTTCCCATCCGTCTTGAAGTTGCATTTCAGGGTGACGGCATCTCCCACCACCACAGGTGGTAGCGGCTCGATGCTGACAGTCAGGTAGGCTGGAAAAGGGAAAAAAAAAGAGAAAAAGACACATGAGGTGCCAGGGAAGGATGAAGCAGAGGGTTATAATACTCATCTCAAATGGTTTTATCATATTAATAGCTCTGCCATGGGGAGCAAATGCTGGCTGCATCCCATGTAGGGATAATGCACAGCCGAGCCCATCATCGTGGCATCTTGCCCCCTTGCAATGATGACTTTTGGCTGCTCCCAAGCACTAAAAAAGTACAAACTGGGAAAAAAAAAAATCCTTCCTGACCTTATTTACCAGATTAATGGCATCAAAATGCAAGGACCGCCTGTTTCACTGCTTCTCCCCCACCAGCTTTGCAAAACTGCTCACGTTTGCCCTAATAAGCTCAAGGTGCTCAGATTGTGAGGATTTGCCCTGGTCATAGAATCATAGAATTACAGAACAATCAGGTTGGAAGAGACCCATCGGATCATCAAGTCCAACCACAACTGGTCCCACCAGCTGCCTCGCCTACCTGCAAACCCAAACCCAAATCTTCTACAGAGATATTGGCTTTGGCTTTGAGACAGTCCAGAAGATGATCTGAGGGCGAGAGCACCTCTCATATGAGGACAGGCTGGAGAAGAGAAGTCTGTGGGGAGACCTTAGAGCAGCTTCCAGTGCTGAAAGGGGCTCCAGGAAAGCCGGGGAAAGACTCTGGATCAGGGAGGGCAGGGACTGGATGAGGGGGAACTATTTTCAGCTGCAAGAGAGGAGATTGAGATGAGATCTTAGGACAAAATGTTTTGCTATGAGGGTTGGGGACGCCCTGGCCCAGGTTGCCCGGAGCAGGGGTGGCTGTCCCATCCCTGGAGGGGTTCAAGGGCAGGTTGGATGGGGCTTGGAGCCCCTGATCCCGTGGGAGGTGTCCCTGCCCATGGCAGGGGTGGGACTGAGTGGGTTTGGAGGTCTCTTCCAACCCTTCCAAGCCTTCTATGGCTTTGTCTCCACTACCACCTGCCCCACACTGGTTCTCTCCCCATTGCAGACCAAGTTCCTCCGCTCCGTGTTTGCTTTAAAACCCTCCAAATTACTCATTTCTCATGGGAATGAGTCCAGCTGAACAATCAGGGCATGTCCAAAGCCAACCCTTTGGTTTTAAAGCCAAACCTGTGGTTTTAAAGCTCAGCTTTGGCCAACAATGTGCTTCTTGCTGTCTCTCCTAGAGCTGGGATGCAGGATTTATCCTCACAGCAGAGGGGAAATCAGAGCACGGGAGGTTCTGTCTGGCTGTTTCCTCTCCGTTTCCTCTCAATTTGCTGTAAAACTATTGCAGGAGCAGCGAGCAGTCAGGGTCAGGAGGGCAGGCGACTGCATTTCTATTTTATTTTATTCTGTTTCCTCTGGCTGCCAGGAGATGCCAGATTGACAGCCTTGGCAGATCCCAGTCTTTCTTTAGCATCATTACCCCAACTGCTCCCATTTGACACTGCCTCCAACCAGGCCACCCCTAAACAGCCCTTAACTTGCTGCAAAAATCCCTTTATTTTTAATTATTGCTCGCATGAGGTGGAAAAAGCAACACAGAGAAACCTGGAAAATGGGAGCAGGTTTGGAAGAACGGGGCTGCAGAGAGAGTAGCAGCTGCCCCAAAAGAGGGGAAGGTGGTTCGATACATCCCCCAGACGGCAATTCGAGGCTCTCCTTGCTTGTAAAAACAGGTTGCAAGTGCTATTGCAGTAAATCTCACCCACGGCCTTTGGGAGGGCACACGCACGCCTGCTGCAACAGCAAAGCAGTCTCCAACAGCATACTGAGCACTGCCAAATTCAAGAAACCCTCCGGGCGTTGCTTTTTGGTGTATGTGTGTGAGTGGAAAACCCACGTTTGCTGCTGCAGACAGCTGGATGCAAGAAAATGTAAAAATGTAGAAATTTAGAAATGTAGGAATTTAGAAAAACCCTCTTTGCATTGCTTTTTTTTTGGGGGGGGGGGGTTGCAAAACCAAGTTTGCTGCTGCAGACAGCTGGATGCTAGAAAATGTGGAAATTTAGATATGTAGAAATGTAGAAATTTAGAAATGTAGGTATTTAGAAATGTAGGAATTTAGAAAAATCCTCTTTGCATTGCTTTTTTTTTGGGGGGGGGGGGGGTGTTGCAAACCCAGCAACCCAGCTGGATGCAAGAAAATGTGGAAATTTAGATATGTAGAAATTTAGAAATGTAGGAATTTAGAAAAACCTTCTTTGTATTGCTTTTTTTTTTGGGGGGGGGGTGTCATGTGTTGCAAACCCAGGTTTGCTGCTGCAGACAGCTGGATGCAAGGAAATTTAGAAATTTAGAAATTTAGGAATGTAGAAATTTAGAAATATTTAGAAATGTAGGAATTTAGAAAAACCCTCTTTGCATCACTTTTTCAGGGGAGGGTTGTTGCAAATGCAGGTTTGCTGCTGCAGACAGCTGTATGCAAGGAAATTTATAAATTTAGAAATGTAGGAATTTAGAAAAACCCTCTTTGCATTGCTTTTTTTGGGGGGGGTTGCAAAACCAAGTTTGCTGCTGCAGACAGTTGGATGTAAGAAAATGTAGAAATTTAGAATTTTAGAAATGTAGAATTGTAGAAATTTAGAAATGTAGAAATGTAGAAATATAGAAAAACCCTCTTTGCATTGCTTTTTGTGGGGAGGGGATTTGCAAACCCAAGTTTGCTACTGCAGACAGCTGGATGCAAGAAAATGTGGAAATTAAGATATGTAGAAATGTAGGAATTTAGAAATTTAGAAATGTAGGAATTTAGAAAAACCCTCTTGGCATCACTTTTTAGGGGGGAGGGTGTGTGTGGGTGTGTGTTGCAAACCCACATTTGCTGCTGCAGACAGCTGGATGCAAGAAAATTTAGAAATTTAGGAATTTAGAAAAACCCTCTTTGCATCGCTTTTTGTGTATGTGTGTGTGTTGCAAATCCAGGTTTGATGCTGCACACAGCTGGATGCAAGAAAATTTAGAAATTTTAAAATTTAGAAATTTAGAAATGCAGGAATTTAGAAAAACCCTCTTTGCATTGCTTTTTCGGGGGGGGTGTGTTGCAAATGCAGGTTTGCTGCTGCAGACAGCTGGATGCAAGGAAATTTATAAATTTAGAAATGTAGGAATTTAGAAAAACCCTCTTTGCTTTGTTTTTTTTGGGGGGGGTTGCAAAACCAAGTTTGCTGCTGCAGACAGCTGGATGTAAGAAAATGTAGAAATTTAGAATTTTAGAAATGTAGAATTGTAGAAATTTAGAAATGTAGAAATATAGAAATATAGAAAAACCCTCTTTGCATTGCTTTTTGTGGGGAGGGGATTTGCAAACCCAAGTTTGCTACTGCAGACAGCTGGATGCAAGAAAATGTGGAAATTTAGATATGTAGAAATGTAGGAATTTAGAAATTTAGAAATGTAGGAATTTAGAAAAACCCTCTTGGCATCACTTTTTAGGGGGGTGTGTGTGTGGGTGTGTGTTGCAAACCCACATTTGCTGCTGCAGACAGCTGGATGCAAGAAAATTTAGAAATTTAGGAATTTAGAAAAACCCTCTTTGCATCGCTTTTTGTGTATGTGTGTGTGTTGCAAATCCAGGTTTGATGCTGCACACAGCTGGAAGCAAGAAAATTTAGAAATTTTAAAATTTAGAAATTTAGAAATGCAGGAATTTAGAAAAATCCTCTTTGCATTGCTTTTTCGGGGGTGGGGGGTGTTGCAAATGCAGGTTTGCTGCTGCAGACAGCTGGATACAAGGAAATTTAGAAATTTAGAAGTGTAGAAATGTAGAAATTTAGAAATGTAGGAATTTAGAAAAACCCTCTTTGCATCGCTTTTTTTGGAGGGGGCGTTGGAAATGCAGGTTTGCTGCTGCAGACACCTGGATGCAAGAAAATGTGGAAATTTAGATATGTAGAAATTTAGAAATGTAGGAATTCAGAAATTTAGAAATGTAGGGATTTAGAAAAACCCTCTCGGCATTGCTTTTTCGGGGGATGTATGTGTTGCAAACCCAGGTTTGCTGCTGCAGACAGCTGGATGCAAGAAAATGTGGAAATTTAGATATGTGGAAATTTAGATATGTAGAAATTTAGAAATTTAGAAAGACCCTCTTTGCATCGCTTTTTTGGGGGTGGGGGGGAGGGGATTTGCAAACCCAAGTTTGCTGCCGCAGACACCTGGATGCAAGAAAATGTGGAAATTTAGATATGTAGAAATTTAGAAATGTAGGAATTCAGAAATTTAGAAATGTAGGAATTTAGAAAAACCCTCTTGGCATCGCTTTTTGGGGGTGTGAGGGTGTGTGTGTTGCAAACCCAGGTTTGCTGCTGCAGAAAGCTGGGTGCAAGAAAATTTAGAAATTTAGGAATGTAGAAATTTGGAAATGTAGGAATTTAGAAAAACCCTCTTTGCAACACTTTTTTTTGGGGTGTGTGAGTGGCAAACCCAGGTTTGCTGCTGCAGACAGCTGGATGCAAGAAAAAGTGGAAATTTAGATATGTAGAAATTTAGAAATTTAGAAATGTAGGGATTTAGAAAAACCCTCTTGGCATTGCTTTTTTGGGGGAGGGGTTGCAAACCCAGGTTTGCTGCCGCAGACAGGTGGATGTAAGAAAATTTAGTAAACAGTGGATTTTTTGGATGGTGGTGAGGACCAGAGTCACTTTGCCACACTGTCATGGGAGAGAGCAGCGCTGAGCAGGGGTAGCAGCTAAATTCAGGGCTTTATTCAGCCTTAAAATCATAGAATCATAGAACAACCAGGTTGAAGGGACCCATCGGATCATCTAGTCCAACCATTCCCATCAAACACTAACCCATGTCCCTCAGCACCTCGTCCACCTGTGGATGCTGCACTGCAAGGTGGGTTTTGCCACTGCACCTTGACAAGCGCAGCCGAACGCTTTCCTCCTTGCTGTCAGCGACCCAAATCCTCGGCAACAACCACCGCTCGTCAGGACCAGCTTCTTCCCAACCTCCCTCCTCGCCTGGTTTATTTTATCCAGCTAAAGCAGGGATTAATTCCTTGCGGCTGCCAATGCAGCACGCGGTGCCCTCCAATTCGGGGCTTTGCAGCTCTCGAGAAGCAGTGATGGGAGAGGAGGGAGGAGGAAGAGGGATGCGAGGAAGGTCAGGTGAGGTCTCGCAGCAGGTGCCCCGATTCCCCCCACTTCGCTTCTGACATTTCCAAATGCGAGATGAGCAACAGGCATGAAAGCGAAGGGAGGGGGATGAGCGAACGTTTTGCAGCAGGGACACATCTGCCCAAAGGAAATCAGGGAGGATTCGTGCTGGGGACGGAGCCTCCACGCGCACAGAAAAGCTCTGGCTCTTCATCCAGCAGCGTTGGGATCCTCTGAGTGAGATTACATCTCCCTCCTGCCCCCAGCAAGGATCACCAGGGCGATTAAATAAAGCTGGCGGCAGAACTGATGGGTGACAAAGACAGAGCTAAGATTGCACTTTCCCTTGTGCCAATGAATTACTGAGATACAGGAGTTCCCAGCTTGTAGCTGTAGCATCTCTGGAGGGTTTTCCATCCCTCTTCCCACAGGGTTGCATTTCAGACCCTGTGCACAGCAATGGGAAGTGGAAGCATCCCCATCCCAGGAGCTCTGGTGATGCTTAGACCACCTCCTGATGGCTGCTGCCTTTGGAAAGTCAAAATTAGCCAAGCTTGGCGTGGCCCAAGCCACCCACCTCTGCTCATGTGCAGCAAATGCATCAGCACAAGCATTTACCCAAGATGATCCAAGGGCGAGAGCACCTCTCGTATGAGGACAGGCTGACAGAGTTGGGGTCGTTCAGCCTGGAGAAAAGAAGGCTCCAGGGAGACCTTAGAGCAGCTTCCAGGACTGAAAGAGGCTCCAGGAAAGCTGGGGAGAGACTTTGGATCAGGGAGGGGCAGGGACAGGATGAGAAGAATGGGTTTCAGCTGCAAGAAGGGAGACTGAGATGAGATCTTGGGGAGAAATGTTTTGCTGTGAGGATGAGGAGGCCCTGGCCCAGGTTGCCCAGAGCAGAGGTGGCTGCCCCATCCCTGGAGGGGTTCAAGGGCAGGTTGGATGGGGCTTGGAGCCCCTGATCCCATGGGAGGTGTCCCTGCCCATGGCAGGAGTGGGACTGGATGGGCTTAGAGTCCCTTCCAATCCAAATGTTGAGGCTCAGGCTTGACATAAGGAAACAAATTTTCACAGAAAGGGTCACTGGGCAGTGTCAGAGGCTGCCCAGGGAGGGGGTTGATTCCCCTTCCCTGGAGGGTTTAAGGGACGGGTGGATGAGGTGCTGAGGGACATGGGTTAGTGTTTGATAGGAATGGTTGGACTCGATGATCCTCTGGGTCTCTTCCAACCTGGTGATTCTATGATTCTACGACTCTATGAAATCATCCCATGTTTCTACGGCTTTGTCTCCACTGCCATCTGCCCCACACTACTTGGGGGGGGTCCCTTCCAACCAAAACCACTCTTAAGATTCTACTATTCTAAATCCCCCTGCAAACACATCCCAAACTTGCATCTTCCAGCCACCTCAAAAAAACCCCCATTTTTAGGGGTTTTATTTTCGCTCTGTCCCCTCCACATGCTGCAAACCCTACTTGGAGATGGCAGTGGGGCAGCAGCGCACCCGCTCCCCCTCCACAGCCAGTAACTTGGGCTGCTTTGCTGGGAGGACATCTGGTCCTTAACAATAGTGGAGTGTAACCCACACATCTCCTCCTGAGCCAATCCTGAAGAGCAAAGCGGAGGATTTGGAGCTTTGTGATTTATTGTGCCGACGATGGGTGGGAGAGGGGATGCTGTAGAGAGCTGATGCTGGAGTCCCAGCGACGCCTGGAAGGGCAAAACCCACCCACTCAAAGCCAATCAGCTGCCTAAATTCAGAGCAAAATCACCCCAGAAGAGAGGAAAAAGAAAGAGGGAAAGAGCACGAGTAAGAACAGAGAGAAACAGATGCACAGTCCCCAGAGGAGCCAGTTCCCAAAATGCTAAGGATGAGTGTAAGGGAGGTGGAAAAGCACAGAAAATAAAACCAGGCACTGAAAAATAAAGCAGAAATCCAGATGGAGCCGTCCAAAACCTGCTGCTTCGCTGCAGTTGACATGCGAACCTCATCCCTCATCCCCCCCCTTCCCTTTGCTTTCTGACAGTGGAGGATGGTAAAGTGTCACTGGTTCTCAAAATCCGTATTTGGTCTCTCACTCTCTCTCTTTTTTTTTTTAATTATTTTTTATTTATTTACTGGGGAGCAGAAACCAGCAGTTTTTTAAAGAGGACTGAGGAGCAGATTTGCACTTTTCCAGGAGGAGCCCAACCCAACACCTCCATCCATCGTCCTCTGCGCTATCAGCATCAGCCGCATCCCAAAAGCGGCTCCAAACCCTGAAGCTCCTTTCCTTCCCCTTTGCTCTTTTTAAATCAGAGCTATTTCACAGCCAAAGCTGTGCCAGGCCACCCTCTGATTGCATTCTGACCTATGGAAATTCAGTCCTCTGATTAGATCGCATCCCTGGGGAGAAAAAGAGTATTTTTACTCCAAAACGGTGGGAAATCTTGCGACATCCAGTTTAAGGAAGAGGGGAAAGGAAAAAAAAAAAGAAGGGGGAAGGGAGAGATAAATGAAATGTCCTTTTAAATCAGGAGTGACACATTAATAAAAGGAGCACATTGTAACATGCTCAGTGCTTTCAATTACAAAATAGCTGCGAGGGAGGAGGCAGGTTTCACACGGTCACGAAAGCCGAGGATGCAGCCGGATGCTTCCACCACGGCGCTGGCACAAAGCCTCATTTCTGCCCCATTGGAGCATCTCACCAGGGAGTTTTGCACATGAGAGCAACCACTTGCCCCATGGAAATCCCTGAGGGTGCAGCACATGTGGCAGAATCTCCTCCCTCCCCAAGAAGTCTGAGGTGCCCCTTGGCCTGTTGGGGACAAGGAGCGAGAGCGGCTGGGTGGGCAGCTGGCAGGCACCCAGGGGAGACCCATCCCAGTGCCATGGGTGCCCTTGGAAACCTTGGAAAGCTGGGGAGGGGCTCTTGATCATAGAGGGTAGGGGTAGAATCAGAGAATCACCAGGTTGGAAGACTGCTGCTCATGTTCAGTCACTGTCACCAACACCCCCAGGTCCTTCTCCTCCAGGCACTTTCCAGACAGACTTCTCCTAGTCTGGAGCTGCTCAGGGTTCTTGTGCCCCAAGTGCAGAATCAGCCATTTGGCCTTGTTAACCCTCATCCCGTTGGGCTCAGCCCACGGATCCAGCCTGTTTCCATCCCTTTGGAGCCTCCTGACCCTCCAGCAAATCCAGCTTCCACCCAGCTCACTGTCATCTGCAAACTTGCTAAGGGAGCACTCGAAGCCTTCATCCAGGTCATTGATGAAGACATTGAACAAGACCCAGCACTGAGCCCTGGGGACACCACTTGTCACTGGCCTCCAGCTGGATTTAGCCCCATTTCCCACCAATCTCTGGGCCCTCCAGCCAACCAGTTTTCCACCCACTTGTCACTAATCTCTTGGTCATTGAGCCATTGGCCACTATTTTTTTTATTTCATAAATCTGTTTTGCCTAGTTTTTGGGTGGGCAGTGGTGGGTTAGGGGATGCTAGCCCTTAACTTTTTGTTTTCTTGAAAGAAGCTGAAAATTCACAGAAAACTCACGCCATTCGTGGCTGCAGAAACACCAATGGGCTCCTCCAACCCGTTTTTGTCTTTGCAAAAGGACCATTTCCTTTTTAAGTTTGATGCTGACTCCATCTGTCACATCCCATTCCACTCGCTATTGTGAAACCTCTGCTAAAACACTTACTCCTCCATTTCAAAGGAGACAAAGTAATCGGTGCAGCAGCTTTCCAGAAGGAAAAACCTCAAGATTCAGCAGAATTTGGCCACTCCGGACCGAGTAAGATGCGAATTCTTCACCAGTTCATGCCCCCTGCAGCCCTCCTGGGTTGGGAAGGAGGGGCAGCGCCACATTAGAATTGGAAATTGTCCTGGAATATCATAAATAAGGCATCACCAGGACTGGGGAAGGAGGGAGAAAGTATTTGCTGTGCTCACAGGAACGGGAGCAACTGCCGGCGTTTAATCTTTAATGAACAAGATGTTGCAAAGTGCTGCGAGTCAAAGCGCGTTTGCTTAATGCTCCTCAGCCCCGGCATGCGGCGGGTGATGTCCCTGTCCCCAGGGCTTCACGCACAGCCATGAACCCTTGCACCCTGCTGATCTCCCCTTGTGCCAAGCATCATCTTCCTCCAGCGGAGAATGGGGAGCAGGATCAATCTCCACTTTGGTTGGGGGTGATTTGTAACCCTTTAGCGGCTCAGCTGGCTCTTTTCATAGAATCATAGAATCACCAGGTTGGAAGAGACCCATCGGATCATCCAGTCCAATCATTCCTATCAAACACTAAACCATGTCCATCAGCATCTTGTCCACACATCCCTTAAACCCCTCCAGGGAAGGTGAATCAACCCCCTCCCTGGGCAGCCTATTCCTTTTGTGAGGGACAAAATGCCTTCTTGAGCAGCAAATGCCTTAAATCCTGGAAAATGATATAAATGATCCCGGCGCTGATTGAGGAAAGGGGTGCTGGTCCCTTTCCCCCTCCATCCCTACTTGTAGTTGAACCCCAAAATACCATCCTGGCCCCAGTTTGGAAACAAGTGCCGGAAGGCAGCGGAGGAATTGGTGTGAATTATGTATGAGCCCCGCTAATCACAGCCTGATTAAAATGATGATATGTTAATATTATCTCTCCCTGTCACCTCTGCGGAGGGGGACATGTCAGCACCTGAAGGATGGGGGGACACAGCAGGGGCAGCTGCATCCCCATGTGTTCTCCTCCGGCTCCATCCGCAGGCATCACTTTCTTCTGATCCCTGGAAAGGCAACTTGACCATCCCCAGATACAAGGATGGGGCAGGTTGAACCTTGAGGTTGCATGATGTAGACGAGGTCCTGAGAGACATGGTTTAGTGTCTGATAGGAATGGTTGGACTCGATGATCCAACGGGTCTCTTCCAACCTGGTGATTCTATGATTCTATGATACTTCCAAGCAGTATTTCTCAAGACAGACTCTCAGCTTTAACTAAAATCCATTTCCGTTTTGCATCATTAGGATGATCAGAGGGTTGGAGCATCTCCCATATGAGGACAGGCTGAGAGAGTTGGGGTTGTTCACCCTGGAGAAGAGAAGGCTCTGAGGAGACCTTACAGTGACCTTCCAGTACCTGAAAGGGCTACAAGAAAGCTGGGGAGGGACTTTTTAGAAGGGCTTGTAGTGATAGGACAAGGGGCAATGGGTATGAACCAGAGAGGGGTAGATTTAGACAAGATATTAGGAAGAATTTCTTCACCGTGAGAGCGGTGAGGCACAGGTTGCCCAGGGAAGCTGTGGCTGCCCCATCCCTGGAGGTGTTCATGGTCAGGTTGGATGTGGTTTGGGCAGCCTGACCTAATGGCAGGTGGATTGGAACTGGATGATCTTAAAGGTCCCTTCCAACCCAAACCATTCTATGATTCTATGATCCTGAAGGAACAAAATCCATCATAGATTTGAGGTTTGCTTTTGGGGAAGTGCTGGGAGGTGCGATGCCGAGGGGAAAAGAGTGTACGTTGATGTTAATAAATTAGTGGTTTATTTAAATGTAGCTTACAAAATATCAGGAACATGGGGAAGATGTGGTACCTTGTGTTGCTGTCCCCATGGGCAGGGACACCTCCCACAGGATCAGGGGCTCCCAGCCCCATCCAACCTGCCCTTGAACCCCTCCAGGGATGGGGCAGCCACCCCTGCTCTGGGCAACCTGGGCCTGGGCCTCCTCACCCTCACAGCAAAACATTTCTCCTAAGATCTCATCTCAGTCTCCTCTTTCAGCTGAAACCCATTCCCCCTCATCCTATCACCCCTCAACACCCCTCAGCACAAGAAAGATGTTGAGGCTCCGGAGCGAGTCCAGAGAACAGCAAGGAAGCTGGTGAAGGGTCTGGAGAAGAAGAGGAGTGTCTGAGAGAGCTGGGGGTGTTTCTCCTGGAGAAGAGGAGGCTGAGAGGAGACCTCATTGCTCTCTGCAAGTCCCTGAGAGGAGGTTGTGGAGAGGAGGGAGCTGGGCTCTTCTGCCAAGGGACAGGGGACAGGACGAGAGGGAATGGCCTCAGGCTCCACCAGGGGAGGGTCAGGATGGACATCAGGAAAAAAATTTTCCCAGAAAGGATGATTGGTCAGTGTCAGAGGCTGCCCAGGGAGGGGTTGAGTCACCTTCCCTGGAGGGGTTTAAGGGATGGGAGGACGAGTTGCTGAGGGACATGATTTAGTGTTTGATAGGAATGGTTGGACTCGATGATCCGGTGGGTCTCTTCCAACCTGGTGATTCTATGATTCTATGATTCTAAGTAGCATTCCTCAGGTGTTAGTATCGAGACTGGTATTGTTCAACACTTATATCTCAGACAGGGTTTTGAGAAATCTGATCCAGTGGGAGGTGACCCTGCCCAGGGCAGAGGGTGGGACTGGATGGGCTTTGAGGTCCCTTCCATCCCATTCCTTGATTCTATGAGAATGAGGCTGTTCCGTGAAATAAAACCACGGAACTCAGCATCGCCCACAGTGAGGAAGAGCCCTGCTGGCAGAGAGCAAATTGTATTAATGCTGTGTAAATAGGATATTAACAGGCCGACCAAACAATTAAGAGCCGACAATTAAAATTCATCTTCCTTCACACTGCGGTGTATTAAAGTACAAACATTTAATTAGATTCCTCTTAACTCGCCCATTTGCATAAGTGGGAGGAAACACTTTGCAGCTGTGCCCCTAATTATTCTTTACGGGGATTGCTGGACCAAAGCAGCCCCTAAATCCTTCAGAACTGCAGAGCCATGGAGAAGACTTATAAGATACACGGGGAGCATGTATAGAGTAAGCTTTGGTACCTTTTTCACAGAAACACCGAATGGTTTTGGTTGGAAAAGCCCTTTAAGATCATCAAGTCCAACCATCGATCCAGCCCTGCTGGGTCTGCCACCAGACCATGCCCCCAGGTACGACATCTACTTGTCTTCTAAACCCCTCCAGGGATGGGGACTCAAACACCTCCCTGGGCAGCTTCTGCCAGTGCCCTACAGCCCAGTCAGTGAAGAAATTCCTCCCAGTATCATAGAGTCATAGAATCACCAGGTTGGAAGAGACCCACCAGATCATTGAGTCCAACCATTCCTATCCAAACCATGTCCCTCAGTGCCTTGTCCACCTGTCCCTTGAACCCCTCCAGGGAAGGGGAATCAACCCCCCTCCCTGGGCAGCCTCTCACACTGCCCAGTGACCCTTTCCATGAAAATTTTTTCCTAATGTCTATCCTGACCCTCCGCTGGTGGAGCTTGAGGCCATTCCCTCTTGTCCTGTCCCCTGTCCCTTGGCAGAAGAGCCCAGCTCCCTCCTCTCCTCTCAGGAGAGTTGCAGAGAGTAATGAGGTCTCCCCTCAGCCTCTTCTACTCCTGGACAAACACACCCAGCTCTCTCAGACGCTCCTCACAAGGCTTGTGCTCTAAACCCTTACCCAGCTCTGTTCCCTTCTCCAGACATGCTCCAGCATCTGAATGTCCTTCTTGTAGTGAGGGGACAAAACTGACCCCAGGATCTGAAGTGCAGCCTCACCAGCACGAAGCACTTCCCTACTCCTGCTGGCCACATCGTTTCTGATCCAAGCCAAGATGTCATTGGCCTTCTTGACCACCTGGGCCACTGTTGGCTCATGTTCAGCCGCTGTCAATCAACAGCCCCAGGTCGTTCTCCTCCAGGCAGCTCTCCAGTCACTCCTCTCCAAGCCTGGAGCACTGCATGGGGTTATGACCTGAGTGCAGGACCCAGCACTTGGCCTCACTAAATAGGATGCAATAGGTGTATGGAACCTGACAGTTCCTATGGATGCAGCTCATGTCTTGTTAGCTCTTTGTAAATGTAAATCAATAATGTCAATCAATACATTGATTGAACGTGGCTGCTTTGGCCTTTCGACCCCTTTTGAATCAAGATTAACTGAGAAAGCCACTTCACTGGGGCTACTGGGGACAGGCAGACCCTACGGGAGATGCTGTAGTTAGGATTTAATGATCACAACTATAACGTGATGTGGGTTTTAAGCTTTCCAGGTCAAGATCATAGAATCATAGAATCATGGAACAACCAGGTTGGAAGAGACCCATCGGATCATCGAGTCCAACCATTCCTATCAATCACTAGCCCATGTCCCTCAGCACCTCGTACACTCGTCCCTTAAACACCTCCAGGGAAGGGGATTCAATCCCCTCCCTGGGCAACCTCTGACACTGACCAATCACCCTTGCTGGGAAATAAAATGTCCTAATGTCCATCCTGACCCTCCCCTGGTGGAGCTTGAGGCCATTCTCTCTCATCCTGTCCCCTGTCCCTTGGCAGAAGAGCCCAGTTCCCTCCTCTCCACAACCTCCTCTCAGGGAGTTGCAGAGAGCAATGAGGTCTTCCCTCAGCCTCTTCTTCTCCAGGATAAGCACCTCCAGCTCTCTCAACCATTCATGCCTCAATCCAAAGCATTTTGCTTTCTTTTGGGATGTATGTTGTAAAACTAAAGCTCAGCTTCCAACAATTTCAGTGCTGGAGACAAAATCCTGCCAAGCTGAGGCTTTTGAACCCTGCCCACAGCTTTGCTGCATTCCTCAAATCCTGGATTTCTCCTGGAAAAAAAAAAATCCAATCCAGAATGGAATAAAATAACCCCCAATTTTGTGTTATGCCATGTTACCCAACCTCTCTTGCACACAGCCCTCTTTGCATCAAGGAGAGCATCTTCAACCCCTCGCAATCACATAAGGGCTTCCCAAAGAGTTCTGTCGATATATCTTAAGAAAAATCAATTTTCAGACCAGTTTTGCTCTCATTATGAGCGCTACAGTCGCTTTAACATCCTTAAGGACAGCAATTGGATCTGGCATAGCAGCACCTATAGTTAAGACCTGGTGTAGTGCAGCAACCTCGTGGGCTGCGGAGAAACGAAGAGCAAGGCTCAAAATGGATCATGCTGGGCTACAAACCCGTTACAAACGCTTTGTCTCACTGGGGTTTTCACACACATCAGCACACCCCCAGCACAGTAAATAGAATCACCACCACCAGGTTGGAAGAGACACACTGGATCATCGAGTCCAACCATTCCCATCAATCACTAACCCATGTCCCTCAGCACCTCGTCCACCCGTCCCTTAAACACCTCCAGGGAAGGGGAATCAAACCCCTCCCTGGGTAGCCTCTTCCGCTGCCCAATCACCCTTTCTGGGAAAAACTTCCTCCTAATGTCCATCCTGACCCTCCCCTGGTGGAACCTGAGGCCATTCCCTCTCATCCTGTCCCCTGTCCCTTGGGAGAAGAGCCCAGCTCCCTCCTCTCCACAACCTCCTCTCAGGGACTTGCAGAGAGCAATGAGGTCTCCCCTCAGCCTCCTCTTCTCCACCATAAACACCCCCAGCTCTCTCAGACGCTCCTCTTCTTCTCCAGTCCCTTCACCAGCTTCCTTGCTCTTCTCTGGACTCGCTCCAGAGCCTCAACATCCTTCTTGTGCTGAGAGGCCCACAACTGAACATAGGATTCAAGGAGCGGTCTCCCCAGTGCTGAGTCCAGAGGGAGAAGAACCTCCCTGACCCTGCTGGCCACACCGGGTCTAATCCAAACCAAGATGCCATTGGCCTTCTTGGCCACCTGGGCCACTGCTGCCTCATGTTCATTTGCTGTCACCAACCCCCCCAGGTCCTTCTCCTCCAGGCACTTTCCAGCCAGACTTCTCCTAGTCTGGAGCTGCTCAGGGTTGTTGTGCCCCAAGTGCAGGATCCGCCATTTGGCCTTGTTAACCCTCATGCATTGGTCTCAGCCCATGGATCCAGCCTGTTCCTATCCCTTTGGCGCCTCCCAACCCTCCAGCAGGTCCAGCTTCCACCCAGCTTAGTGTCATCTGCAAACTTGCTCAGGGAGCACTCGCTGCCTTCATCCAGGTCATTGATGAATACACTGAACAGGACTGGACCCAGCACTGTGTCCTCTGTGGTCTCAGACACAGAAAGCGAGAGTTTGGGGCACTTCAGGTTTGCAAATGTAAGGGGTCATTTGGGTCCTGGAAGCTGTGGGATGCTGCCGTGTCTCCTTTTCCACCTCCAGTGCCCATTTCTGCCTCTTCTCCCTCTCCTCCTGCCCATGTTTAAGCCTTTCCCTCTCTTGTTTCCTTCTATCAATGTCTCAAGCACTAGCTCCATCCATCACCAAGTGCTGGCTAATAAAATACATGTAAACACGAGCGTTTCCCAAGCTCAGCGCCACCGCTGGTGCGTGTCTCCCAACAAACAAATCCGCGGCGGATAGAGCCATCCATACTAGCTATGTGGCTTGGGCACAGACTGAAACAAACCCCACTTTAACGTCTTCATCGCGTCTTTTCTAAGTGAAGGCTCATCGGCACGGCTGTTCCAGCTCATTGGAGCACAAGATGAGAAAGCCCATTCCTAGCTCGGTTTCTTTTACTCACAGAGCCAAGTTACTGCTTGTACTACATCTCCGTCAAGCCACTGGCTCAAAATCCTCGGGAAATGAGTCGTTCCCGTGAAAAGGTGGAAGTTTTGAGGCAAAATGACTGGAGCATTCAGCTGGAACAAGTGCGTGCCCTGCTACAAACACCCTGGATGATGTTGGACGCATTGTTTGGATGCTCAGTGGATCTTTCAACCTAAAAATCAGGTGATTTCCCATGGAGAAACTCAGAGATGCAATGTTGGTGGTGTAAAACCTGAAGTCCTGAAGCCAAGGGATGCATCCTGCCCATCCCAAGAGACATGAGCCACTGCGAAGCCAGACCCAGAAACTACTAACCGAGGGATGCTCTGGATGGTGGAGTAGTGATGATTTGGGGATGAATGCAAGAAAAAGGAGGTTTGGAGGGAAGCAAAAGTCACTGGACAACTGGGAGCAGTAGGATTTTGGGCACCTCACTGGGATGAATACGAAAGATCTCCCACTTGCGTAATAAGGTTGTGGATGTATCTTCCTGGACTTCAGCAAAGCCTTTGACACAGTTTCTCTCAGCATTCTGCTACGGAAACTGTCACCTCTGGCCTGGATAGGCGCACACTCTCCTGGGTGCAAAAACTGGTTATCTGGAGGGCCCAGAGAGTGATGGGAAATGGAGTTAACTCCAGCTGGAGGCCAGTGACAAGTGGTGTCCCCAGGGCTCAGTGCTGGGTCCTGTTTAATGTCTTCATCAATGACCTGGATGAAGGCTTCGAGTGCTCTCTTAGCAAGTTTGGGGGTGTCACTGAGCTGGGTGGAAGTTGGATCTGCTGGAGGGTCAGGAGGCTCCAAAGGGGTCTGAACAGGCTGGATCCCTGGACTGAGACCAACGGGATGAGGGTTAACACGGCCAAATGGCGGATCCTGCACTTGGGGCACAAGAACCCTATGCAGAGCTACAGACTAGGAGAAGTCTATCTAGAAAGTGCCTGGAGGAGAAGGACCTGGGGGTGTTGGTGACAGCGACTGAACAGGAGCCAGCAGTGTGCCCAGGTGGCCAAGAAGGCCAATGGCATCTTGGCTTGGATCAGAAATGGTGCAGCCAGCAGGTCCAGGGAGGTTCTTCTCCCTCTGGACTCAGCACTGGGGAGACCACTCCTCGAATCCTGTGTTCAGTTGTGGGCCCCTCAGCACAAGAAGGATGTTGAGGCTCTGGAGAAAGTCCAGAGAAGAGCAAGGAAGGTGGTGAAGGGTCTGGAGAAGAAGAGGAGCATCTGAGAGAGCTGGAGGTGTTTCTCCTGGAGAAGAGGAGGCTGAGGGGAGACGTCATTGCTCTCTGCAAGTCCCTGAGAGGAGGTTGTGGAGAGGAGGGAGTTGGGCTCTTCTCCCAAGAGACCGGACGAGAGGGAATGGCCTCAAGCTCCACCAGGGGAAATTTAAGCTGGAGATCAAGAGGAAGTTTTTCCCAGAAAGGGTGATTGGGCAGTGGAAGAGGCTGCCCAGGGAGGGGTTTGATTCACAGAATCACAGAATCACAAAACAACCAGGTTGGAAGGGACCCATTGGATCTTCTAGTCCAACCATTCCTATCAAACACTAAACCAAGTCCCTCAATACCTCATCCACCCGTGTCTTAAACACCTCCAGGGAAGGTGACTCAACCACCTCCCTGGGCAGTCTATTCCAATGCCCAATGACCCTCTGCGTGAAAAACCTCCTCCTAATCTCCAGCCTAAATCTACCCTGGCGGAGCTTGAGGCCATTCCCTCTCATCCTGTCCCCTGTCACTTGGGAGAAGAGCCCAGCTCCCTCCTCTCCACAACCACCTTTCAGGTACTTGTAGAGAGTAATGAGGTCCCTTCCCTGGGGGGGATTCCCCTTCCCTGGAGGGGTTTAAGGGACAGGTGGACGAGGTGCTGAGGGACATGGGTTAGTATTTGATGGGAATGGTTCGACTCGATGATCCGATGGGTCTCTTCCAACCTTGTTGTTCTATGATTCTGTGATTCTATATTTCAACATCCTTGACAAGGACATGACAACTCCCAGGGCTGAACACTAACGTTTACCCGTAGATGAGCACTTCTCTACATGCACATAGAAAGATTAAGACAAGAGACCCAAACAAACCCAAGAGCTACCTGGGAAACACCTCTCAAATGCCAAAAGCCTGTATATCAACCCCAAGAAAAAGAGCAGTCAACTTGTAGAATATGGGTCTCACCACCCTACACAGCTTATCAGCAGAGTCATTCTTGCTGCATTGATAAGTCTTCTTGATAGAGCATATTTTATTAGCTGCTCCCAGACCCCCTCCTACACAGCCTGGGAAGCCGTGTACATAAATTATAGCTTGAATATTTATCTCCCACTGTCGTGTAGACGTGAAGTATGTTTAGCAGCATTTACTCCATCGCCATAAAGTTTTATTTATAATTTCTCCCCACACGCCCTGGCGGCGCGCTCGGCACAGCACCGTAAAGCCAACAGCTTAAGACGTCGTCCTCCGTCTCCCAGTGACGCTGGAGAGGGGAGGAGAGTCGATTTTACTACTGCGTCTTCACCCTACTGATAATGCTGTTAAAATAGAAGGTTTTAGCGCTGTACTGAAACACCCGGCTGGAGTTTACAGCTGCTAAAATTGGTGGTTGTGACCTGGGGTGGGTGGTAGGGTTTGTCTTTTTGGAAAGGGAGGATGTTTGTCATCATCACATTGCTCATCTGCCTCGTTCCTTTACCCCTATCTACAGGTTATTTAAGGATTTGGCAGTCCTGAGTGCTTTTTTGGAGGCGGTTTCAGAGTCCTAAACGATGTTTTGTCCCAGGAGAGGAGGAAAACCAAGTCCAGCAGAGCCAAATTGCCACAAAAGCCCAGTGACATCACTGATTCAGAGAAATGGCTTTGCAGGCACCTCTGACCTCTTCCCAGCTGTGTGAGCAGCTGCTGGTGCCACAAGGTAGCCCCCAGAGCACACAGGTCAACCAGGGCCTCAGATGCCCCATTTTTTAAATGGAGATCGTGCTCTTCATTTGCATCTATGCATTTATGCAAATAGGGGCTGATTGCCTGCAGCGCAGCCTGCCAGGCATAGAATCATAGAATCACCAGGTTGGGAGAGACCCACAGGATGATCCAGTCCAAACATTCCTATCAAACACTAACCCATGTCCCTCAGTACCTCGTCCACCCGTCCCTTAAACCCTCCAGGGAAGGTGAATCAACTCCCGCCCTGGGCAGCCTATTCCAATGCCAAATGACCCTTTGTGTAAAAAACTTCCTGTTAATGTCCAGTCTAAATCTCCCCTGGTAGAGCTTGAGGCCATTCCCTCTCGTCCTGTCACTTGGGAGAAGAGTCCAGCTCCCTCCCCTCCACAACCTCTTCTCAGGGAGTTGTAGAGAGCAATGAGGTCTCCCCTCAGCCTCCTCTTCTCCAGGAGAAACACCCCCAGCTCTCTCAGACGCTCCTCTTCTTCTCCAGAACCTTCCCCAGCTTCGTTGCTCTTCTCTGGACTCTCTCCAGAGACTCAACATCCTTCTTGTGCTGAGGGACCCACAACTGAACACAAGATTCAAGGAGCAGCCTCACCAGAGCTGAGTCCAGAGGGAGAAGAACCTCCCTGGACCTGCTGGTCACACCGTTTCTGATCCAAGCCAAGATGCCCTTGGCCTTCTTGACCACCTGGGCCACTGCTGCCTCATGTTCAGTCATGCTGGTTGAGAAGCCTCACACCACCTCTTGAAGATAGAGACCTTGAAGCCAGTTGCTCCACAATTTTATTCCCGTGCCATGAACTAGAGCCAACTGGACTCAGCAAAATGATGTGCAGTGGGTGGGAGATGCCACCCGTCCCCGTGGATGCTGTGTTGCACCAACTCTAAGAGCGCATCCCTCCCCTCCTGCTCCATATTTTCCCTTCCCCAATTAAGTCAAACCACTTCCTGCAGGATTTCTCAATCTCCTCCATGGCACCAGATTTTCCTTCAAGCTTTCCACCCAAAACTGCTGCCACCCTCCTGGCCTCAACTGCAGAGTAACAATTCCCTCCCGTGTGCCACTTCTGCTAATAGCTCCCAAGAGAGAGATGCTTTCTCCTTTTCCTAGTAGCACCTCATTGCAGATCCTAATTAATCACAAGACCTGCTAAGAAACCCCAGTTCTTTCTTTTTCCACCCCATTATCACTTTACCACCTCTCTCCCATGCTGTGCTGTGTACCATTCCCCCAAGTGCAGTAATTGCAGGCATTTACGCAGAAACTTGCAGGGTCTTGTCTTTCTGCCACAAATAGATCCTACAGGAAAGCTGGGGAGGAGCTCGTGATCAGGGAGGGCAGGGGCCGGATGAGAAGAATGGTTTTGAGCAGAAAGAGGGGAGATTGAGATGAGATCTTAGGAAGAAATGTTTTGCTGTGAGGGTGGGGAGGCCCTGGCCCAGGTTGCCCAGAGCAGAGGAGGCTGCCCCATCCCTGGAGGGGTTCAAGGGTAGGTTGGATGGGGCTTGGAGCCCCTGATCCAGTGGGAGGTGTCCCTGCCTATGGCAGGAGTAGGACTGGAATGGATTTGAGGTCCATTCCAATCCAAACCATCCTATGATCCTACAATCCTACTTCTACAGAGCAGGAGCCATCACCAGCCAGGGATCGGAACAGGCTGGATCCATGGGCTGAGACCAACGGGATGAGGGTTAACAAGGCCAAATGGCGGATCCTGCACTTGGGGCACAACAACCCTGAGCAGCTCCAGACTAGGAGAAGTCTGACTGGAAAGTGCCTGGAGGAGAAGGACCTGGGGGTGTTGGTGACAGCGACTGAACAGGAGGCAGCAGTGGCCCAGGTGGCCAAGAAGGCCAATGGCATCTTGGCTTGGATCAGAAACAACATGACCAGCAGGGCCAGGGAGGTTCTTCTCCCTCTGGACTCGGCACTGGGGAGACTGCTTCTCAAATCCTGGGGTCAGTTGTGGGCCCCTCAGCACAAGAAGGATGTTGAGGCTCTGCAGCAAGTCCAGAGAAGAGCAAGGAAGGTGGTGAAGGGTCTGGAGAAGAAGAGGAGCATCTGAGAGAGTTGGGGGTGTTTCTCCTGGAGAAGAGGAGGCTGAGGGGAGACCTCATTGCTCTCTACAACTCCCTGAGAGGAGGTTGTGGAGAGGAGGGAGCTGGGCTCTTCTGCCAAGGGACAGGGGACAGGATGAGAGAGAATAGCCTCAAGCTCCACCAGGGGAGGGTCAGGATGGATACTAGGAAAAAATATTTCCCAGAAAGGGTGATTGGGCAGTGTCAGAGACTGCCCAGGGAGGGGGTTGAATCACTTTCCCTGGAGGGGTTTAAGGTGTGGGTGGACGAGGTGCTAAGGGACATGGGTTAGTGTTTGATAGGAATGGTTGGACTCAATGATCTTGTGGGTCTCTTCCAACCTGGTTGTTCTATGATTCTATGATTCCATTAAAATGCTGCAGCATCCACCCCAAAGCCTTCGCAATCTATCACGGTGCCTCCCCAACAATGCAGCTTCATGCTCAGGGCTGGGACCCCCAGGTACCCTACCCCAACCTTGGCAGCCTCCCCAGGGCTTTTTCATGCTAAGATTTCACACCTCCTCTGCTTTTTCATTATTATTAATTAAAGGGCATCATGGTGGGGTCTGCTGACCCCCAGAAACCTCCCTCCCAAGTGCAGATGTGGGGTTTTAATCTGGAATTAAGTGCGGCAGGAGAAGGAGATACCATATCGTAATCCTGTACTGCAAAGGATTGGAAAGAGGATTTCTCCCCCACGAGCAAATGCTCAGACCCTCTTTACCAGTAACAGGCTCAACTTTCTATCCTGGCACAGAAGAGATTCCCCATCAGCTGGATCCCTTCTGGCATCTCTTCTCACACCAGCATTAGGAAGATGCAACATCTGGATGGAGCCCTCAAGCACAAGGGATTATGGAAAACATCACCTGGGATGAAGGGTCACATCTCCAGGCAGTGCTGGAAGTGTTGCCGAGTAAAAACCATCCCGGAGATGGAATTCGGGCGTAAAAAAGATAAATTATTTGTATCCAGACAGGTTTGTTACAGCTCCAGACTGAAGGTAATGGATTAGATACAGATGTTGAAACTTGGGAAAAAAGGTGCTGAGCCCCCAGCAAAGACTCTTCTCCTTCTTGGGTGAAGCAAGGAGGGACCTGCTGGCAGCAGCTGAGGCTTTTGCAGCTGCTTTGGGGTGAGGATGGTGACACCAGCAGCTAATTATTTGAAACCACAGCTCATGGCATTAATCTAGGCTGAAGCATAATCCCAGCCAGGACTAATTAGCAGAGCTGGAAGCAAAGGATGAGTTTTGGAGTAAGTGCCACTCTGTGCCTCAGGTTCCCCACTTGAAAAGGGGGGCAAGACGCTTTATAAACCCAAGTAAGATCTAGCAAAAATCTCATTCTGGAGTAATAGCGAGAGGTTATTAGAGACGCTGCTCCTCTGAAAAACAAGTCACCCTTGAATTTTCTCATCCCAAACCTCCACGAACCATCTCTTCTTAGAAGACGGGTCCAGTTGGAAGAGCCCTCAAAGTTCACCTAGTCCCACCCCTGGCATGGGCAGGGACACCTCCCACTGGATCAGGAGCTCCCAGCCCCATCCAACCTGCCCTTGAACCCCTCCAGGGATGGGGCAGCCACCCCTGCTCTGGGCAACCTGGGCCAGGGCAAAACATTTCTCCCTGAGATCTCATCTCAATCGTCCCTCTTGCAGCTCAAAATCCTTCCCCTCATCCTCTCCCTGCCCTCCCTGACCCAGAGCCCCTCCCCAGCTTTCCTGGAACCCCTTTCAGCACTGGAAGCTGCTCTAAGGTCTCCCTGGAGCCTTCTCTTCTCCAGGCTCAACAACCCCAACTCTCTCAGCCTGGTCTCATACAGGAGGTTCTCCAGTCCTCACATCATCTCCGTGGCCTCCTCTGGATTCGCTCCAGCAGCTCCATGTCCTTCCTATGCTGAGGCTGCAGCTTTAGTGGGATATGTGGGCTTGGGGTGGGCAGAAGGCTCAAAAATACCCAATTTCAGTGAAGAACACATATGAGAATTTAGGTTTTGATGCTGCCATCAAGTTCCTCACCAAGTTAAGAGCCCTAGTGAGGTGCTGATGGGGTTTTGCTGTGCTAAGGTGGTCCAGGAGAAGCAGTTGGCCGTGACCCAGAGGATGAATTTGCTTATTTATTTCTCTATTTGCAGGAAATCCAATTATCCCATATTTCTGATTGGTGACAAACGAGGGAGCCATCGATTCCCCCACCCGCTCCAGGTGTTTGCTGTGAGTGATCTCTGCCTGCACCATCGATTCCTGCACTGTGGAGCTGGAAAGGGATTATTATTAATAATTTCTTTTTTTTTTTACTCCCCTTTTTCTTCCAAACAACTTCTCCAAAGGCAGAACCTCAGGTAGAGGAAGGGGGGGGGGAACAGTGCCTGGTGCCAAGCAGAAGTCCCAAGTGCTACGAAATCCACTTTCTGTTTGCAATTTAAGGAATGATGTGCAGCTTTTTAGCCCCAAAATGACCTGGGGGGAGCCTGGGGCAGTCAGATCAGCGCTGCTGGAAGATGAGTTGGGAGCTAAAAAGCAGTCAAAGCCGTCCTGCTCCTTTCCTGCACTGCTGCAAAACCCTCCGTGATCCCACCAGGAGTGGTTGGTGGCTTCTACTGGTTCTACAAGGGCTTAGGGGAGGGAAAGAGGGAAGAAGAGAGGGAATGAGGAAGGAGGAAAGGAAAGAAAGAGGAAGAGAAAGAGGGAGGAAGAGAAGGAAGGAGGAAGAGAAGGAAAGAGGAAGAGAAGGAAGTAGAAAGAGAAGGAAATAGGAAGAGGAGGGAGGAAGAGAAGGAAGGAGAAAGAGAAGGAAGGAGGAAGAGAAGGAAAGACGAAGAGAAGGAGAGAGGAAGAGAAGGAGGGAGGAAGAGAAGGAAAGAAGAAGAGAAGGAAAGAAGAAGAGAAGGAAGGAGGAAGAGAAGGAAGGAGGAAGAGAAGGAAAGAGGAAGAGAAGGATAGAAGAAGAGAAGGAAAGAGGAAGAGAAGGATAGAAGAAGAGAAGGAAAGAGAGAAGGAGGGAGGAAGAGAAGGAAAGAGGAAGAGAAAGAAGGAGGAAGAGAAGGAAAGAGGAAGAGAAGGAGGGAGGAAGAGAAGGAAAGAGGAAGAGAAAGAAGGAGGAAGAGAAGGAAAGAGGAAGAGAAGGAGGGAGGAAGAGAAGGAAGGAGGAAGAGAAGGAGGGAGGAAGAGAAGGAAGGAGGAAGAGAAGGATAGAGGAAGGGAATGAGGAAGGGAGAGAGAAGGGAGGGAGGGATGCAGGATGGATGCAGGAGAAGAGGGAGGGAGTAGAGGGATGAGTAGAGGGTCAGATGAGATGTGGAGCGATGGATGGAGAGAGGGAAAGGTAGAGGGAAAACCAGAGAAATGACGGGACAACCAACTGGGTTGGTGGGATAGACACCTGCACACTCTGTGTTTCCAGAGACACAACCTACAGAGATTTCCAGCTCCAGGTTCTGGCACCGGCCCCGAGGTGCCTCCCCCAGGCACTGATTTGGCCACATGTCCCAGCCTCAACCTCACCTCCTGAGGAGTGGCTGAGAGAGCTGGGGGTGTTTATCCAGGAGAAGAGGAGGATGAGGGGAGACCTCATTACTCTCTACAACTACCTGAAAGGAGGTTGTAGAGAGGAGGGAGCTGGGCTCTTCTCCCAAGGGACAGGGGACAGGACAAGAGGGAATGGCCTCAAACTCCACCAGGGGAGATTTAGGCTGGAGATTAGGAGGAAGTTTTTCACACAGAGGGTGATTGGGCATTGGAATAGGCTGCCCAAGGAGGTGGTTGATTCCCCTTCCCTGGAGGTGTTTAAGGGACGGGTGGATGAGGTGCTGAGGGACATGGGTTAGTGTTTGATAGGAATGGTTGGACTAGAAGATCTGATGGGTCCCTTCCAACCTGGTTGTTCTATGATTCTATGATTCCTGCCATGGACAATTTGCCCTTTCCCTTGGGCTCCTGCCCCCAGCCTCCGCCTCCATCCCTGGCCTCCTCTCCTCCCTCCCCACCCCTCCTTTCGCTGACCAAAAGCAGGATTGCTAATTTGAAGCTACCCTTTTCTCCCCCATTTACGCTTTGTGATTAATAATCCCTCCGCTCCCTCACTAATGCTGCTCTGCTAATAAGATTAAAAAATATCTCCCTCTTACAGCAGCGATTCATAACGCTGATTTACCGTTACTTCGCCGCTTTTACAGAGAGGATGCACATGGCTGTTACCTTAATCCCTATCCATCTCCGCACCATTGAGAAATAACTGCTAATTAATACCTTTCTGTCTCCCAACTGCTTCCAGATATGCTCAGCTATCAATATTTGTCTGGCTTTTCACTGCTGGTCTTGAAGGATGAGAGAGCAAACTCCCAGCCCTGCTCCCTGCTTTATCTCTAGGGAGGATGGTTGTCCCGGAGGGGAGACCTCATGGGTCTGTGCAGCTCCTGGAGAGGAGGATGTGGTGAGGAGAGAGCTGGGCTCTTCTCCCAAGGGACAGGGGACAGGACGAGAGGGAAGGGCCTCAAGTTCCACCAGGGGAGGGTCAGGATGGACATTAGGAAAAAATATTTCCCAGCAAGAGTGATTGGGCAGTGTCAGAGGCTGCCCAGGGAGGTGATTGAGTCCCCTTCCCTGGAGGTGTTTAAGGGATGGGTGGACAACTTGATGAGGGACATGGGTTAGTGACTGATAGGATTGGTTGGACTTGATGATCCAGTGAGTCTCTTCCAACCTGGTGATTCTATGATTCTATGATTCTATGGTGGCATTTTGGGGGTCTCTTCCCTCCTGGGGTCTCTTGGCCATAGCCAACCACAAGGCCTTGAACAAGGGAACATGGCAGATTTTGAACCCAGGACACGGCAGCCTGGGGAAGCGAGGGGCTGGAGAGCTGCCCTGCAGCAAGGGATCAGGCGTTCAACCTGAGGGCAAGTGGAACACGAGCCAGGAGGGTCCTGACAGCCAAAGGTTGACAGTGCCCTGGGTGCATCCAGCACAGCATCACCAGCCAGGAGAGGGAGGGGATGGTCCCGCTCTGCTCCACACAGGGGTGACCCATTTGGAGCACTGGGGGCAGCTTCGGGTGCCACAGGGATCTAAAGGTGCTGGAGAGTATCCCGAGGAGGGCACAGAGCTGAGGAGGGTTTGGAGGGGAAGAGCAGCTCAAGTCACTGGGTCTGTTCAGCCTGGAGAAGAGAAGACTGAGGGGAGACCTCATTGTGATCTGCAGTTTACTCACAAGAGGAGGAGGAGCAGGCGCTGAGCTCTTTTCTCTAGACCCGAGGGAACAGCAGGAAGATGCCAGGGGAGGGTTAGACTGGACATGAGGAGAAGGTTCTTTGTACCTTCTTTGTGGTGGAGCACAGGAACAGCTCCCAGGGCAGCAGTGACAGCACCTGACAATATTCCAGAAGCATTTGGCCAATGCCCTCAGCCCCACGGTGTGAATGTTGGTGTGTCCTGTGCAGGGACAAGAGCTAAACTCAATGAGCCTTGTGGGTCTGTTCCAGTTCAGGACATTCTATGATTCTATAAAACCATCATTATCCTTAAGGTCCTACCACCCTGGGCTTTATAACTCTGACATGGAGCAAAGTTGAAAAATGGGGAGAGACTTTTCCAGGCATATTCTTATGGGGATGTGCTCATCTCCATCCTGGACTCAATTCCCTCCCTGGGGTGACAACTCATTGGGCATTGGAACAGGCTGCCCAGGGAGGGGGTTGACTCACTTTCCCTGGAGGTGTTTAGGGTGCAGGTGGAGGAGGTGCTGAGGGACATGGGTTAGTGACTGATGGGAATGGTTGGACTCGATGATCCGATGGGTCTCTTCCAACCTGGTGATTCTATGATTCTATGATCCTATGATTCCCCTTTCCCGCATCCGTCCCTATTCCTGCATCCACCAGCTATTTCTGCAGCGCAACTCCACACCCTCCAGCCGGTTTGGATAAAAAGCATTCTTAGCTACACTAACCAGCCACATTTTCCTCCCCACTGCATATTCTCCTCCTCCACCAGGAGAGCCTGGACCAGCCCTAGAGCCGATCCAAGCAGACAGATGCTTTGGGAACAACAGTGACGGCAGCGAGAACCTGGGAGGGAGGGAAAAAAAAAAAAAGAGAAAACAGCAGAGGCTCTGATCTGATGAATGTGGCAGGGGAGGCCGATGCTCTGCTTTTAATAAAACATAACGAAGCGTAGGATCATAAAATATTTCCTTTAATTCAGTGCTCCCGTGAGGGTGGGTAATAGAGGTTGGGTAATGCGGTAGGCTTTCCTCACAGCTCGCCGGCGGGGAGAGCGCTGCTCAGCTTGTTAAAGAGCCCATTTACAAGCCTGGAACTGCTCTTCTTCCCATCCCCATCCCCACCCCCACCCCCATCCCCATCCCATTTTGAGGGATAGAAAGACAAGAGGGGTTGTGCACACACCCTTAGAGTCAAAGCGCATCCCTCCTGCTGCGCATTTCAGCGTATTCCCGTCTCCCAGAGCTGCGTTGCTTCGCCACACTGGGATGGACTGGAAAAAGGTCAAGAAGCAAATCAAGGAGGGATGTTTGAATCCCATCCTCACCCTCAGAGATGACACGGGTGACCAAACGAAGCAACGATGATGGTGAAGGGGCTGGAGGAGAGGCCTTATGAGGAACAGCCGAGAGAGCTGGGGGTATTTATCCTGGAGAAGAGGAGGCTGAGGGGAGACCTCATTGCTCTCTCCAACTCCCTGAAAGGAGGTTGTGAAGAGGAGGGAGCTGGGCTCTTCTGCCAAGGGACAGGGGACAGGACAAGAGGGAATGGCCTCAAGCTCCACCAGGGGAGGGTCAGGATGGACATCAGGAAAAATTATTTCACAGAAAGGATCATTAGGCACTATCAGAGGCTGCCCAGGGAGGGGGTTGAGTCCTCTTCCCTGGAGGGGTTTAAGGGACGGGTGGATGAGGTGCTGAGGGATATGGGTTAGTGATTGATGGGAATGGTTGGACTCGACGATCCGGTGGGTCTCTTCCAATCTGGTTGTTCTATGATTCTATGAAACACATGTATGTTAGAATCACAGGACTGCCAGGTTGGAAAAGACATTTGAGATCATTGAGTCCAACCATCCCTGTTCACCACTGAAACATTCCCAAGCAACCTCGTCTGCCCAGCTTTTAAACCTCTCCAGGGATGAGGACTCCACCACCGTCCTGGGTAGCTTCTGCCAGGGCCCAAAAGCCCCTTCGTTGAGGGAATTTTTCCTGATGTCCAGCCCTGGTGCAGCCTGAGGCCATTCCCTCTCGTCCCATCACTGTCCCTTGGGAGCAGAGCCCAGTACCCACCTCACCACAACCTCCTCTCCAGGAGTTGCACAGAGCCATGAGTTCTCCCCTCAGCCTCCTCTTCTCCAAGATAAACACTCCCACCAGGTCCCTCAGTCACTCGCACAACCCCTGTTCTCCAGTCCCTTCCCAGCTCCATTCCCTTCTCTGGATGCACTCCAGCCCCTCCAGGTCCTTCTTGGAGTGAGGGGTCAGAACTGACCCCAGGATTCGAGGTGCGGCCTCCCCAGCACCGAGTGCAGGGGACGATCCCTTCTCTGCTCCTGCTGGTCACCCCTCGTCTGAACCAAGCCAGGATGCCACTGCCTACATATAAAAATATATACATCCCCCATCTCCGAGGCAGTGTGGCATAAGTGATTAACATTCTCGCGCTAAAAATCTCTCTGCATCTGCTTTTGTCCTCCACCCGGCACTAAATATAACCATTCAATATGCTCTCTCCCTTCAGCAGAGAGATAACATTGTTTAAATAAGCCCTTTCAATTTTCGAGAGTCGGGTTGTTTTCTGGTGGGGGGGAGAGCATTTAACAGATCAGGAGGCAGAGGAGGGGGGTCCATGCAAACAAACTCAGAGGCACGAGCAGCCGAGAACCCAAATCCTGCTCCCTACTAATCATGTCCCACCATGAAAGTCACCTAGATATATTTTCTGCTCATAAAACAAAAAAAGAAAAAAAAACCCTAAAGACACATTTCTAGGACTTGAAGGGTTTAATTTGGAAACTGGGCTTGCCTGTGCTTCCTCGAGCATCACTCTGCTCCCACGCTGCTGCTAAACTTACTTACGACGGCGTAAATTCACCCTCCATCAGGAGGAAACCCAACTATCTCCAGCCAGTTTGCATTTGTCAACCACTTGTGAAGAAATTCCTTGGAGAAGCAAAAATAAAAGCTATAATCATAGAATGGTTTGGGTTGGAAGGGACATCAAAGCCCATCCAGTCCCACCCCTGCCATGGGTAGGGACACCTCCCACTGGACCAGGGGCTCCAAGCCCCATCCAACCTGCCCTTGGACACCTCCAGGCTGAACAGCCCCAACTCTCTCAGCCTGGCCTCCTACAGGAGGTTCTCCAGCCCTCGGATCATCCCTGTCACCTCCTCAGGACTCACTCCAATGGCTCCGTGTCCTTCCTGTGTTGAGGACTCCAGAGCTGGATGCAGGTCTCTGGGTGAGGTCTCACCAGAGCAGAACAGAGGGGCACAAATACATCTTAAGAACAGCCACCTCGGCCACCAGTTATGTGAAATATTTCATAGAATCATAGAATCATAGAATCACCAGGTTGGAAGAGACCCACCAGATCACTGAGTCCAACCATTCCCATCAATCACTAACCCATGTCCCTCACCACCTCGTCCACCCGTCCCTTAAACCCCTCCAGGGAATGGGACTCAAACCCCTCCCTGGGCAGCCTCTGACACTGACCAATCACCCTTTCCATGAAAAACTTCCTCCTGATGTCCATCCTGACCCTCCCCTGGTGGAGCTTGAGGCCATTCCTTCTTGTCCTGTCCCCTGTCCCTTGGCAGAAGAGCCCAGCTCCCTCCTCTCCACAACCTCCTTTCAGGGAGTTGCAGAGAGCAATGAGGTCTCTCCTCAGCCTCCTCTTCTCCAGGAGAAACACCCCCAGCTCTCTCAGCCTTCTCTTGATTATCAAGTCACAAGGGGAAGGTGGCCCAAGCAAGAGTTGAAGCACTGAAGGTTTTTCTCTGTGGATGATTCTCTCGTCTAGAAGCTGAACCCAGCAGTGTTATCAGCCGGCACTGTTCCTAGCAGCAATACATCATCTCCATCCCTTCTGGAGCGATATCTTCCCATTATATGGTATTTCATCAGCAGATCTAGTCTGTTATCCATCCTACATGGAAAAAAACCTGCTCCCCAGCAGCTCACTGGGGATATTGTGGGGTGCTGGGCAAGGCAAAGTGGCCCAAATCTTCCCACCCTGCTCTGAGTCACCACGTCCTTCTGCAATACAACTTGGCAGGAAGATCTTCAGGAGAGCAGCCAGAAAAGCAGCCTTATTCCACCACCAGCTCCTGGGATGCTCTCAGTGCTGCAAGCAGGGCATGGGGGTGGAGTGCCAAAGCCTGCGCACGTAGCCCCCGTCTTCTCACAGCTCGTCCAGAAGCTGAATCTGCAGGGAATGGGGCTCTTCTGGGCTTAGAATCATAGAATCATAGAACAACCAGGTTGGAAGGGACCCATCGGATCTTCTAGTCCAACCATTCCTATCAAACACTAAACCAAGTCCCTCAAGACCTCATCCACCTGTCCCTTAAACACCTTCAGGGAAGGGGAATCAACCACCTCCCTGGGCAGCCTATTCCAATGCCCAATGACCCTCTGTGTGAAAAACTTCCTCCTAATCTCCAGCCTAAATCTCCCCTGGCCTGGTGGAGCTTGAGGCCATTCCCTCTCGTCCTGTCCCCTGTCACTTGGGAGAAGAGTCCAGTTCCCTTCTCTCTATAACCTCCCTTCAGGTACTTGTAGAGGGTAATGAGGTCTCCTCTCAGCCTCCTCTTCTCCAGGCTTGGATGATGGTATATCAAGGGATTGCCCAAATTCAGCCTGGAAATCTTCCTAAGTGTGATTTAGAGCTAAGATTCGAAACTTGTTCTCTGGAAGTGCAAAGCCAGGATGGAAATCTAACTCACTCCTGCCTGTTATGGTCCACCTCGGCCTCGCAGCGAGGAATCAGCAGCTCCCAAAGCAATCACGTGGCACCCCTGACGATGACAATTGTAGGCTGAAATCACTCCTTTCCTAATCTTCCTCTTTTCAAGCATTATCAGTGCCGACAGAAAAACACACCTTGGGGACCAGCTAAGCATCCTCCTCGTCAAAAGCAATATCGTTACCAGCAAATCCAGGGTTATCCGTTAAACCCAGCCCCCCGGAATGAATCCCCATGGATCTCAGTCCACCTAGAAGCAAATCCAGGTCCTGAGGGACATGGGTTAGTGTTTGATAGGAATGGTTGGACTCGATGATCTGGTGGGTCTCTTCCAACCTGGTGATTCTGTGATTCTGTGATTCTGTGACTTGCTGCATCTCACACATCCCTTTGCTCCTTTGGGGAGAACCAAACTTCCATCACGGCGATCACTCCAGCCCATCCCCATCCCTACCGATCCCTTTGCAAATAATCCACAAGGTATAAATGCACGTGCAAAGCAGGTGTATCCCAACGGAGGGGTCTCAAACCTCTATCTGCCCTGTCCTGGCTAGATAGGCTGCAGCATCAGGATTTATCTACAAGCAGAAGGCGGAGCAGGGCTGGAATAACCACTGCTAATCCCTTTCACCCTCCCCTCCAAAGTATATTGTTGAAGGCATTATATAAATGGGAAATCAGATAGAGGTCTGGGCAGGAGAGGAGCTAAATCCCTGCCTCTCCTGCTCTGCTTTGCAGTGCCTCCGAGACACCCAGTCTTCTAGCCAAGAAGGACTTTGCAGATGGAGATGAACTCCCAGCACCAGAAGAGATGAAACGTGTGGTCTGGAGGCCGGCAAGCGCTCAGCAATGACATATTTACACCGCGACGACCCCTTCCCCTGGGTTGTAATATCTAATTACTGGGAATGTGGTTCTTCCTGACCGCTCAGCTGAGTCCAGTGGGATGAGGTTTAATAAGGCCAAATGGTGGGTCCTGGACTTGGGGCACAACAACCCTGAGCAGCTCCAGACTAGGAGAAGTCTGGCTGGAAAGTGCCTGGAGGAGAAGGACCTGGGGGGGTTGGTGACAGCAAATGAACATGAGGCAGCAGTGGCCCAGGTGGCCAAGAAGGCCAATGGCATCTTGGCTTGGATTAGACCTGGTGTGGCCAGCAGGGTCAGGGAGGTTCTTCTCCCTCTGGACTCGGCACTGGGGAGACTGCTCCTCGAATCCTGTGTTCAGTTGTGGGTCCCTCAGCACAAGAAGGATGTTGAGGCTCTGGAGAGAGTCCAGAGAAGAGCAAGGAAGCTGGTGAAGGGTCTGGAGAAGAAGAGGAGCATCTGAGAGAGCTGGGGGTGTTTCTCCTGGAGAAGAGGAGGCTGAGGGGAGACCTCATTGCTCTCTGCAACTCCCTGAGAGGAGGTTGTGGAGAGGAGGGAGCTGGGCTCTTCTGCCAAGGGACAGGGGACAGGATGAGAGGGAATGGCCTCAAGCTCCACCAGGGCAGGGTCAGGATGGACATTAGGGAAAACTTTTTCATGGAAAGGGTCATTGGTCAGTGTCAGAGGCTGCCCAGGGAGGTGGTTGATTCTCCTTCCCTGGAGGGGTTTAAGGGACAGGTGGACGAGGTGGTGAGGGACATGGGTTAGTGATTGATGGGAATGGTTGCACTAGATGATCCAGTGGGTCTCTTCCAACCTGGTGATTCTATGATTCCCCAAACCTCCATGTAGACTGCGGCTAAACGCCTGCAAAGGCAGCAGCCAAAATCCCCCTCAAATGGTTTCCAGCTGTGGGCTCTGCTGTGGATTCAGCCCAGTACTGGGAAAACTTCCTTCCCCACTTCATACCTTCCTTGCCAGGGTGGCCAGGACCCCATTAATGGCAGTTTTGCTTCTAGCTGCTACAAGCACTAATCACATGGCAAAGGATGGGCTCCAGCGCTGGGCTCTGCTGCACAAACACGGGTAGCCCAGGTGAGAACCCTGTAAGATGGGATGCAGCAAGGTCACCCTAAAAGCTGGTGAAGGGGCTGGAGAACAGGTCCTATGAGGAGCGGTTGAGAGAGCTGGGGGTGTTTATCCTGGAGAAGAGGAGGATGAGGGGAGACCTCATTACTCTCTACAACTACCTGAAAGGAGGTTGTGGAGAGGAGGGAACCGGGCTCTTCTCCCAAGTGACAGGGGACAGGACAAGAAGGAATGGCCTCAAGCTCCGCCAGGGGAGATTTAGGCTGGAGATTAGGAGGAAGTTTTTCACACAGAGGGTCATTGGGCATTGGAATAGGCTGCCCAGGGAGGTGGTTGATTCCCCTTCCCTGGAGGTGTTTAAGGGACAGGTAGATGAGGTCCTGAGGGACTTGGTTTAGTGTTTGATAGGAATGGTTGGACTCGATGATCCAATGGGTCTCTTCCAACCTGGTTGTTCTATGATTCTATGAAAAGGTTTTGAGGCCACTCTACCAGACAAGCACACCAGGAGGGCTCAGACACAGGGTTTAGGGAGGATGAACCCCATATCTCAGCCAAACAAGAATGAAAACAAGCACCTCCCCTGCTCCAAATGGTTCAGCAGGCTCTGAAAAATCTTAATTTTGTATAATAACTTCATTGAAGGAGGGACAGCAGTGGGCTATTGTCTCCACAGTTTGCTCGGAGCCCTCCTGCCCTTGGCATTCGCGCGGCAAATCCAATCCCAAAAGCGTTGAAAACAAGCTCGTAATTGACAGTTTATTTTAGGCAGGAGACAGGAAAAGTGGGAAGGAGATAATGCTAGGGAGAGATAATGTGAGCGCCAGTCATTAGTTAAAAACAAGCCCATCAGTACTCCAAGTGCCTCGGCAGAAAGCAAACAAAAGGGCAAAGAGAGCAGCTTGGCAAGGGAACAAGAGCAGCCACATCAGCTGCATCCTCCCCGCTCGCTCTTTGCAGGCGGATTTATGAACCGGGAAGTTTGTCAAGGCAAAGAGCTGCTCCTCCTGCCTCCAAAAACAGGGATCGGGGGGATTTTTTCCCCTTGATTTTCCTCTTTGCTCATGTCCGAGCGAAACCGAGTGATGCCAAGTCCGGCTCTTTGCTCAGACATGAGCAAAGCTCATGTCTGAGCAAAGAGCCGGACTTGGCATCACTCGGTGTTGTCTGAGAAGATAGAGGGGAAAACCCCCAAAGCACCCAATGGCGCTGGGGACAAGGGCACGATGCTCGGTCATCCCCGTACACGCTCCCTGAGCATCTCCATCCGTGCCAAGAGAAGGTTTCGGCTCCATCCTCACCTCCCCGCGAGGCTTTTCCCTCGGCAAGCGCTGCAGAAGCCTTAGCATGATCCTTGTTCTTGTATCAGCTTAATTCCCAAACCATTAAGGCATCTGGATTAAATAAAACCTGCTCTTATCCAAAAACGGTGGAGAGCTGCTCATCAGCGGATCTTAAAGCGCTTGGCGGAAGGAGCAAGGAGAGAGCCAGTCAAGCGTTCCCAGACAAGGATTTTCTGCCACAAAAGACCATTTCTGCTACGATAATCAGGGGAAAAAAGACAAGTGGGGGCAATGCAAAGCCCTGAAACATCTCGATGGGAAGGGGAGGCTTGGGAGAACAGTTAACCTCATGTCTGGATGCCCCATCAAAGCCCATCGCTGTAGGAGATGAGCTGCATTTCCATGTTGCTCCAGCCTGGATGCAATGCCAAGGTAGAGCTTGCCTGGAATTGCTTGAAGGCATCGGAGAATCATAGAATCATAGAATCACCAGATTGGAAGAGACTCATCGGATCATCGAGTCCAACCATTCCTATAGAAGCCACAGGGCATAGAGAAGAGGTAAGATGTCTGGAGCATTTAGGGTGTTACATAGAGCAGTTAGCATATCATCCGCAGCGCCTGGCATTTAGCTCATTGCAAACAGCAGAGACACCTCCAGCTCAAGGCTCAACCAGGACCTGTAACCCAAGTCCTTTTTCAGCAGAGAAGGGAGTAACATGAGGCAGCAGTGGCCCAGGTGGCCAAGAAGGCCAATGGCATCTTGGCTTGGATCAGACACGGTGTGGTCAGCAGGGCCAGGGATGTTCTTCTCCCTCTGGACTCGGCACTGGGGAGACTGCTCCTCAAATCCTGGGGTCAGTTGTGGACCCTCAGCACAAAGAGGATGTTGAGGTTCTGGTGTGAGTCCAGAGAAGAGCCACAAAGCTGGTAAAGGGGCTGGAGAAGAAGAGGAGCGTCTGAGAGAGCTGGAGGTGTTTCTCCTGGAGAAGAGGAGGCTGAGAGGAGACCTCATTGCTCTCTCCAACTCCCTGAGAGGAGGCTGTGGAGAGGAGGGAGCTGGGCTCTTCTGCCAAGGGACAGGGGACAGGATGAGAGGGATTGGCCTCAAGCTCCACCGGGGGCGGTCAGGATGGACATTAGGAAAACATTTTTCATGGAAAGGGTGATTGGTCAGTGTCAGAGGCTGCCCAGGGAGGGCGTTGAGTCCCCTTCCCTGGAGGTGTTTAAGGGACGGGTGGATGAGGTGCTGAGGGACATGGGCTAGTGACCGATAGGAACGATTGGACTGGATGATCCAGTGGGTCTCTTCCAACCTGGTGATTCTGTGATTCTATGAACATCACCAACCCAAACCCTACAACACCCCTTGGGGAGGGAGCTAATAATAGAGATTATTCATTACAGGAAGGGAATTCGGGGGGATACATGCCCCAAAACTGAGCTCTGACACATGGGGGAGCTTCAGGAACACTCAGAGGTAGCCAGGGACGAGCTATGATTTAATATATGAGGGTTTCCACGGAGAAACGAAGCCGGGAGTATCTCCGCACCCTGGAGATGCTTATTAGCTTGGAAAGGTACAAGGCGAGGGGAAGATCCTTGCCTGCGTTAAAGCTTTTTTTAAGAGCTCTGGATTCAAACTGGCAGCTCTAAACTGCTACAAAACGCAGCTGGTGGGAAGAGGAAAAACTGGGCTAATTGGGGAAGGGCAATTAGCACAGTTAGGAGGATTTTCAGAAGGGGCTTCGGCCGCTCGCGTGGCCTGGATTTACCCAGAGAGCAAAGCCCGGGCTTCTCGGAAAGGCAGAATTCATAGAAACAGCAGGAAAGGATTGAAAAAGAGATGACCCTGAGCTGAATGCAAGATTTGCCGGGGGAAAACATGAGTAGCAAAGGATGGAGGGAGCGTGGGTCGGCTTTCCAGGTCAGCGCTGTGTACCTGCAGGTGAATTAGAGCAGGTTTTGCTCCCACGTGGCGCAGAGGATGCTCCTCCTTTCCCCTCGCTCCCAGCACACGAACTCCCACCCAGCACCTCCTGCCTGTAAATGAGCTCAGACGAGACCCAAGCAGGTGGCTCCCATCACCCCAGCGAGAGCCACATGCCCTTATTTTCCTGGGGAAAGGAGAAAAAAGAGCTTTTCCAGGCCTTCAGGAAGGAGCTGCCCCAGGGGCTGCATCCTCTTGATAGGAATCATTTTGATCAATTTGCATCATTTTGATCAATTTGCATCATTTTTGATAGGAATGGTTGGACTAGAAGATCCGATGGGTCCCTTCCAAGCTGGTTGTTCTATGATTCTATGATCCAACTTGGAAAAAATCCCTGCAAAGCAAAACCTTAGGATAGGAGAGGCAGGAGAAATTTAGCTTGCGGAGAGAATTCTGAAGTGTAAAGAGATTTTTCCAGGCTAGTTTTTTTGGGGAAGCAGCATGGGGACATCCCCGATGGCAGCTCCAGTAATCTTGTCCTTTTGGGGCAAAACCCCGAAAATCCATCAACAGCTTCAAATAAGGAGCGACACTGGAATTCTCCCGTTTTCCCACTGCAGCAGGTGCCACGGGGAGGGCGGAATAAAGGCTCTAAAGCAAACCGCTCCGACGAGGACTGTCTAAATATCTCACCGAGATCAAAACTCGACATATTTCGCCCTCCTTTTCATGTTGGCAAAACACGGCTCCGCTTTACCGCAGCTGTAAAACAACCCCCGATGAACATTTTCTGGGAAGGCGGCTCAGGCGGCAAGCTGAGCGCCGGTTTAATCAGCCAGCCCCCGATGCCAAGAAGCCATCGCCCTGCTCGCAGATGGGGCTCTCTGGCTTTCCAAAACCCACAGAGGGGGCCTGGGGCTACACGGCTCCGTCATTATCCGCGTTCCAGCCGCTCGGCCTCGTTTCTTCATCTTTGACGGCTCCTTAACCCACTTAGCTTGTCCCTGAGCGGCTTTTTTTATTCTGGCCGAGGGGAGAGATTGAGCTTGTTATCCGGAAAACGCTGTATTACAAGGGGAAACACATTGGGTAGGATCCAGCCAACCGATCACGCAAGCTTTGTTTTGGGGGAAATGAAAGAGCTTTTTCATGACAAGGATGGAAACGCTGAAAAGGCTCCCATGAAGGTGAAGGATGGGAAGGACGGATGCTCTTCGACATGGCTGGGACCTTGTTGCTCCTCTTGGATGCAATAAAAATAGATTCCGCCCCCAAAAGGGCTTCGGAGGTGTAGAGATGCCAAAGGCAAACGCATTTTTAGGGAAGAACATGCAGTTTGCACCTTGGGAACGTGTCTCCCCGCATCATCTTCGATGATGCGGGGGGACACGTTCCCAAGGTGCAAAATGATGATGCAGTAGGATCCTGCTTGATCCTTTGGGCATAAAAATCCAAGAAAGGGGACAGGACGGACCTCAGTGCCACCACAATGCCGGCAGCTCCGGCCAAGGATGCTGTCAGCCACGGGAAAGCCATCTGGCCACCGAATTTTCACTCAGCCTCCTCCGCAGCCTCCTGCTACCCGGAGCAAAGGGAGGCATCAGGACGGATGCTCTCGCCCCCAAACGCAGGATTTTTGGAACCGTTTGCTGAAAAAGCAGAGAGCAAATGGGCTTTTGGGGACGGGATTTCTCTGCCGAAGGGTAGGAGGTACTTAACGCAGGATCCGCAGAATCCAAGCAGCAAAGTCCCAACATGGTTTAAGAGCCAAATTCCAGCTCATGGATGTCCAACCATTGACTCTGCCCACGAGACGCTGCTGAACACCAGTGTCCTCCTCCCACGTTGCTTTCTAACCCACTCCCAACCCACCAGCTCCTTCCAGATCCACCGCAAACCAACTTTTCCTTCTTTCTTCTCCCCGAAATACACATTACATACGCGGATTTACCCACACTCGCTCTCCCACTCTCACAAAGCAGCAGATGAGCAATCACCCAAGTCACGGCGATAAAAAAAAAACAGGAGAAAGAGAAGAAAAATGATCCACACGTTGGTGACGGAGAGCTTGTCACCAGGGAAAAGCCAGGGGGACGCGTTGTTCCTCGAACGTTATCTACCCATGACCTTAAAACCGCGGTGGAGGCGGAGAGGAGATCCAGGTGGGAGGCAGGATGGGATCTGGCACAAGTTTCCCCCACAGCCCAAGCCACACGGGTTTTGTTATCGACTGTGTGTTTGGATGCTGGTGGGATGCTCGTAGGGAAGAAGGGAGGGGAGGAAAGGGCAGCAGCCGCAGCCTAGCGGCACATCAACCCGAGAGAGGGATGCGAAGAGGGACGGGAAGAGGGATGAGAAGAGGCATGAGAAGAGGGATGCAATGAGGGATGAGAAAAGGAAGAGAAGAGGGATGAGAAGAGGGATGAGAAAAGGGAGGTAAAGAGGGATGAGAAGAAAGAGGGATGCAAAGAGGGATGAGAAGGGGGATGAGAAGGGGGATGAGAAGAGGGATGCGAAGAGGGATGCGAAGAGGGATGAGAAGAGGGATGAGAAGAGGAAAAGAGGGATGAGAAGAGGGATGCAAAGAGGGATGAGAAGAGGGATGAGAAAAGGGATGAGAAGAAAGAGGGATGCAAAGAGGGATGAGAAGGGGGATGAGAAGGGGGATGAGAAGAGGGATGCGAAGAGGGATGCGAAAAGGAATGAGAAGAGGGATGAGTAGAGGGATGAGGAGAGGGATGCGAAGAGGGATGAGAAGAGGGATGCGAAGAGGGATGCAAAGAGGGATGCAGGAGATGCATGATGCTTCGGGGCAGCCAAATCCAAGGCAGGCTCTGGTTACCCTCAGGGCTTCCCAAAGGGATGATTTCGGAGCTGCTCGCGATGCCAGGGGAAGAATCAGCTCCTTTGTGTCAACCTCTCAACCCCGCAGAGCGCGGCTGCTGCTCCCCCTCCCCACACCCTGCAGCAGCTGAGGGCGGCATTCCGGAGATGGAAAAAGTACATTAGACATGGGAATAAAAAGGAAGACAGCGAGCAAGCTCCGCTCGTCCTTCCATCACCCAGCGCTCGGCAAAGCCTCAGCCTCCAGAGAGCAACCAGGACTCAAAGAGCAGCAATCAGAGACCCCACAGGGGGTGATTTGGGGGGCAAGGGGAAAGGGACATGTAGGGTAAAGAGGGCAAAAGGAGGAAAAATGCATTCAAATACACAGGAAATTAAATTGCACATCTACCCCTCAGTCTCCGGGATGTGGGGAAGGGAAAGTTTCCTGTCTTGCTAATTTTCATCTCTCGGGAGCTTTGCTTTTGGGGAGGGGGTGGGGGGGTTCCTATCTAAACCTCTGCAGGAGAAGGAAGGAATGAAAATGTTCATTTAGGGACTCGGCAGCTGCAAAGCTGTGGGATGGCAGGGATGGGGGTCTGCTTCTCCCTGCTGGGCACCCCCTCCCTCCCATCTGTGGCGTTTGGAGCACCCCAAAGGATGCAGGGCAGGCTGGGGGGGGCCTGGGGGCTGTAGCCACAGAAAAAGTTGGGGTTCACGGGGGGTGCCCAGGGCAAAGAACACCCCTCCCTTGCAGAACCAGAGTGGAGGCAGGACTGGGAGTTGCAGCCGGAGTAGCAGGGAAGGGGCTACGGACACCCCAGAGCGATGGTGAGGGAAGAGCATCCCCCACCTTCTCCCCCAGCACTGGTCCCCCAGGTCCCGCATCCAAAGCAAACAGATCCCCGTTACAGTCGCCCTCATAACGAGTCCCCTGTTAATGAGCCAACCCCGTTAATTGGCCCAACACCAGCAACCCATGAGTGGGTTTCAAACCAGTAGCTCCTTCAGGGGTGTCCCATTAAGAGGTCCCCTATGAATGGGTTTCAAACCAGTCACCTATTGGGAGGTGCCCCACTGACAGGTCCATACCCGCATCCTATCACTGGGTTTCAAACCAGTAGCCCTGTAAGGGTGACCCATTAACAGGTCCCCAGTTAAGGGGTCTCAAACCAGTAGACTGCTTGGGTGGGGTGGGGGGGTCCCACTAACAGCTCCAACACCAGCATCCTATGAATGGGTTTCAAACCAGTAGCCCTGTAGGGGTGACCCATTAACAGGTCCCCAGTTAAGGAGTCTCAAACCAGTAGACTGCTTGGGGGGGGGTCCCACTAACAGCTCCAACACCAGCAGCCTGTGAATGGGTTTCAAACCAGTTGCCTACTGGGGGGTGCCCCACTGACAGGTCCAACACCAGCATCTTATCACCGGGTTTCAAACCAGTAGCCCCATAGGGGTGTCCCATTAACGGGTCCCCAGTTAAGGGGTCTCAAACCAGTAGACTGCTTGGGGTGGGGGGGGGGGGAGTCCCACTAACAGCTCCAACACCAGCAGCCTATGGATGGGTTTCAAACCAGTAGCCTCTTTGGGGCTGGACCGGTGGGTCCTTTGTTCCTTGGCGGGGGGGGGGGGTCCCCTGTTCCTGGGGGGACTGGAAGGGGGTGTCCTTGATCCTTGGGGGCTCCATTGTTCCTTGGTGGGGGGGGTGGAGGGTGGTCCTTGATCCTTGGGGGCTCTGCTGTTCTTGGAGGGACCGGAGGAGAGGTCCCTTATTCCTTTTGGGGGGTTCCCCTGGTCTTGGGGTGGGTTCCTCTGTTCTTGGGGGAGGGGGCTCAGCTGTTCTTGGAGGGTCTGGAAGGGGGTCTCTTATTCCTGGGGGGGGGGGTCCCTTGTTCCTTTGGGGGTTTCCCCTGTTCCTGGGGGTCTGGAGGGGGGTCCCCTCTTCCTAGGAGGTTGATCCTCTGTTCTTGGGGGGTCTGGAGGGGGGTCCCCTGTTCCTAGGGGTCTGGAGGGGGGGTTCCCCTGTTCCTGGGAGGCTGTTCCTCTGCTCTTGGGGGGGGCTTGAGGGGGGGTCCCCTATTCCTGGAAGGCTATTCCTCTGTTCCTGGGGGTCTGGAGGGGGGGTCCCCTGTTCCTGGGAGGCTATTCCTCTGTTCCTGCGGGGGCTGGAGGGGGGGGTCCCCTATTCCTGGGAGGCTGTTCCTCTATTCTTGGGGGGCTGGAGGAGGGGGGTCCCCTGTTCCTGGGGGGGCTGGGGAGGTCCCCTGTTCCTGGGGGTGTTCCTCTGTTCTTGGGGGGCTGGGGGGGGGTGTCCCCCGTTCCCGGGTGGGTCAGGGGGGATGTCACTCACCCAGCGCCAGGTGGAGGAGGTCCGAGAGCAGCAGGCAGAGGGCTAAGGGGCTCATGTTCCGCATGATGCCCGCGGGGGGGCAGCCCCATGGGCTCAGCGGCCCCCCAGCCCCCTGCCCGGGGGGCGGCAGGGCATGGCAGAGCTTGAGGGGGGTGTGAGGTTCACCCCTGTCGCCGCCGATCCCCCCTTCTCCTCCTCAGCTGCAGCCTCCGCCGCTCCCAGCCGAGTGATGGAGCCAGAGCAGAGAGGCCACCGCCCCCCCCGGGCTGGGACCGCCCCCCCGGACACAACGAGGGAGGGAGGGGGGATGGAGAGATGGGGGAAGGGATGGAGGGAGAGGATGGAGGGAGAGGATGGAGAGGAGAGAGATGGGGGAAGGGATGGAGGGAGGGGATGGAGGGGAGAGGATGGAGAGGAGAGGATGGAGGGGGGAGAGATGGGGAAGGGATGGAGGGAGAGGGTGGAGGGGAGAGGATGGAGCGGAGAGGATGGAGGGGGAGAGATGGGGAAGGGATGGAGGGAGAGGATGGAGGGAGAGGATGGAGGAGAGAGATGGAGGGAAGGGATGGAGGGAGAGGGTGGAGGGAGAGGATGGGGGAGAGGATGGGGAGAGGGTGGAGGGAGAGGATGGAGGGAGAGGCTGGAGGGGGGAGAGATGGGGGAAAGCAATGGAGGGAGAGGGTGGAGGGGGAAAGGATGGAGGGAGAGGATGGAGGAGAACGGATGGAGTGGGGATAGATGGAGAAGGGATGGAGGGAGAGGATGGAGGGAGAGGATGGAGGGGAGAGAGATGGGGAAGGGATGGAGGGAGAGGGTGGAGGGAGAGGATGGAGGGGAGAGAAGGATGGAGGGGAGAGGATGGAGGGGGGAGGATTGAGGGGTGAGAGATGGGGAAGGGATGGAGGGAGAGGATGGAGGGAGGGCATGGAGGGGAGAGAAGGATGGAGGGGAGAGGATGGAGAGAAGGGATGGAGGGAGAGGATGGAGAAAGAGGATGGAGAAAGAGGATGGGGAAAGAGGATGGTGGGAGGACATGGTGGGGAGAGAAGGATGGAGGGGAGAGATGGAGGAAGAGGGGATGGAGGGGAGAGAGGGGTGAAAGGGGACAGAGGGACAGAGAGGGATGGAGATGAGAGGGAATGGAGGGAGGGAGGATGGAGGGGAGAGGGGATGGAGGGAGAGGATGGGGGAGTATGGAGTGGACAGGATGTGGGGAGAGCAATAGAGGGGAGAGGATGGAGGGGAGAGAGGAGTGGAAGGGGACAAAGGGAGAGAGAAGGATGGAGAGGAGAGGGGATGGAGGGGAGAAGGTGGAGGGAGGGGACTGAGAGAGTATGGAGAGGAAGAGGAAGGAGGAGGAAGATGGAGGGAGGGCATGGAAGGGAAAGAAGGATGGAAGGAGGGAGGGGAGGGAGGGGTTAGAGGGAGAGGATGGAGGGGCGAAGATGGAGGGGAGCAGATTGAGAGAGAGGATGAGGGAGAGGATGACATAGGGGGATAGAGGGGAAAGAGGATGGAGGGGGTGAGGATGAAGGGGCAAGAGGGATAGGGTAGAGACGGATGGGGATGTAGGGAGGGGGAAGGCTGTAGGGAAAGATGATGGAGGGGGAGAGGATGAAGGGGAGAGAGAATGAAGGGGTGAGAGGGATAGGGTAGAGACAGATGGGTGATGTAGGGAGGGGGAAGGATGGAGGGGGAGAGGATGGAGGGGAGAGAGCATGGAGGGGAGAGAGGGATAAGGTAGAGATGAATGAGGAGGGAGGAGGAAGGATGGAGTGGGAGAGGGACGGAGTGACAAATGGAGGTGGGGAGAGGGACACACATTGTCATTGGGGGGGGGAGTGGGGTGTGTGGGGAGGGGAAAAGAAGGGTATAGGGGGAATGGGGTGTTTAGAGTGGGGCTGAGCTGTATTGGGGGGGGGGTAACGGGGTGTATAGAGGGTACCAAGGTGTAGAGAGTGGCTGTTACCCTCCTCTATGGAGGTGGAGAAGGGAATACACAGTCCAGGATGGGGGGAGGGGGGGGTTGTAGTTGCATGGTGTAATGGGGGGTAATAGGGTGTATAGAGAGGGGTGAGGCATAATGAGGGGGAACAGGGTGTATGGGGAGGCCATGGGGTGATTAGATGGGGGTTTGCTGTGTAACAGGGCAGGTAACGAGGATTACTGAGCAGGTTTGTGGTGTATGGAGGTGGAGAAGGGGATGCAGCATCCGGGGGAGGGGGATGTGTGTGATGCAGGGAGGGTAATGAGGAGGGCGAGGAGGGGGGCAGCGTGTGGGGAGCACAGGGTGTGCAGTTGAGGGAGGGGGTGCAGGAGGGGTTGAGCGATCCAGGCAGGGGGGAACTGGGGGGGGTGGGAGGGCAGAGGAAAGATGCTGGATGCAGGCAGGATTGTGAGGTGCAGGGGAGGGAGATGCAGGCAGGGATGCAGGATGCAGGCAAGATGGGAGGTGCAGGGGGGCTCCAGGCAAGGGTGTGGGGCACTGGCAAGGGGGTGGGATGCAGGCAGGGGTGTGGAGTGCAGGGTTGAGCTGCAAGGGGGGATGAAGGCAGTGTGCCCAGGTGGCCAAGAAGGCCAAAGGCATCTTGGCTTCGATCAGAAATGGTGTGACCAGCAGGGCCAGGGAGGTGATTCTCCCTCTGTACTCGGCACTGGTGAGGCTGCTCCTTGAATCCTGGGGTCAGTTGTGGGCCCCTCAGCACAAGAAGGATGTTGAGGCTCTGGAGCGAGTCCAGAGAAGAGCAACGAGGCTGGTGAAGGGGCTGGAGAACAGACCCTATGAGGAGTGTCTGAGAGAGCTGGGGGTGTTTCTCCTGGAGAAGAGGAGGCTGAGGGGAGACCTCATTGCTCTCTGCAAGTCCCTGAGAGGAGGTTGTGGAGAGGAGGGAGCTGGGCTCTTCTCCCAAGGGACAGGGGACAGGACAAGAGGGAATGGCCTCAAGCTCCACCAGGGGAGATTTAGGCTAGAGATTAGGAGGAGGTTTTTCACGGAAAAGGTCATTGGGCATTGGAACAGGCTGCCCAGGGAGGTGGTTGATTCACCTTCCCAGGAGGTGTTTAAGGGATGGGTGGATGAGGTCCTGAGGGACATGGTTTAGTGTTAGATAGGAATGGTTGGACTCGATGATCTGATAGGTCTCTTCCAGCCTGGTTGTTCTATGATTCTATGACTGTGGAGTGCAGACAGAGATGTGGGGTGCAGGAGAGGGAGGGATGCAGGTTGCAGGTGTGGCATGGATGCAGGCAGGGATGCCGGGTGCAAGCAGAGGTGTGGGGTGCAGACAAGGCTGTGGGGTGCAGGAGAGGGAGGGATGCAGGCAGGGATGCAGGAGAGGGAGGGATGTGGGCAGGGATGCAGGGTGCAGGCGAGGGGATGGGATGCAGGCAAAGGGGTGAGGTGCAGGCAGGGCTGTGGGGTGCAGGAGAGGGAGAGATGCAGGCAGGGATGTAGGGAGGGATGCAGGATACAGGAGAGAGAGGGATGCAGGAGAGGGAGGGATGCAGGCAGGGATGTAGGATACAGGAGAGGGAGGGATGCAGGCAGGGCTGTGGGGTGTGTGCGAAGGAGGGATGCAGGTAGAGATGCAGGAGAAAGAGGGATGCAGGCAGGGATACAGGATGCAGGAGAGGGAAGGATGCAGGCAGGGATGCAGGAAAGGGAGGGATGAAGGCAGGGATGCAGGATGCAGGAGAAGGAGGGATGGGATGCAGGCAAAGGGGTGGGGTGCAGGCAGGGCTGTGGGGTGCAGGAGAAGGAGGGATGCAGGAGAGAGAGGGATGCAGGAGAGAGAGGGATGCAGGCAAGGATGTAGGATGCAGGAGAGGGAGGGATGCAGGCAGGGATACAGGATACAGCAGAGGGAGGGATGCAGGCAGGGATGCAGGATGCTGGCAAGGGGATGGGATGCAGGCAAAGGAGTGGGGTGCAGGCAGGGCTGTGGGGTACAGGAGAGGGAGGGATGCAGGAGAGAGAGGGATGCAGGAAGGGATGCAGGATGCAGGAGAGGGAGGGATGCAGGTAGGTATGTGAGATGCAGGAGAGGGAGGGATGAAGGATGCAGGAGAGGAAGGGATGTGGGTAGGGATGTGGGATGCAGGAGAGGGAGGGATGCAGGCAATGGGGTGGGGTGCAGGCACAAGTAACGAGAGGGAGCCCCGATACAGCAGTTCCCGTCTGGCAACAGCCCTTCCTTCAGCAGTGCCCCTCTCCCCGCAGCCCCCAGCTGCAGGATCCTGCCCTGGAGTGATTCCATCCCCTCCAAAAATCATACAGAGGCTGGGGCTGCACAGCCTCCCCTGGCCTTGCTTTGCAAATGACCTTCTTTTCCTTCAACTCCCCAGATTTAATTAGTTTACGGATATGGGGGAAGATGTGAGTATTATTTATGAAGAGCCCAGGTAGGGAGCGGGATGGCCTGGGGCTTGCAGCTATCGAAGGCAGAAGAAGAGATTAGGGGATGGAGGAAGATTTTCCTCCAGGTTGGAGGCCTCTTTCTATTGCTATTCAACCTTAGAAGACACACTTTCCCCCAAAACACTTCTTTCCTTTGCAAAATCAGCTGGTTTTTCCATTGCATTTGATATTTTTCCAGCCTCATGTGGTTACCCTGCTCCCCAAACACCTTTTCTTCCAGCCCTTAAGCCCAGCTCAACCCTCCCAAAATTCCCAAAATTCCATGAATGCTCCTCATGCCAGCAGCACAAAGCCAGCCCCACACCAAAAAAGAACCCAAACATCCTAATTTTGAGGCTTGTATTTGCAAGAAAAAATCATCAAGGCAACAGGTTTTCCTGGAATGGGGTTGGGGAACAACTAGCGACACCAGTTTGATGAAAACCGATGGGTTATGGCTTGTTTCCTAAATAAATGCCCCCCAAAAAATCAGGCTCTGCATAGATCAGAGTGAACTCTTAAATAAAACCAATTAGTTGTTGAAATTCCTTTGAGGGAGCTGAATTTTCTCTCCCTTCACCCTCTGCCTTTGATTTGCTGGGAAAAGCCACAGCTCATTCTTAGAATCACAGAATCATGGGATGGTTTGGGTTGGAAGAGACCTCGAAGCCCATCCAGTCCCACCTCTGCCATGGGCAGGGACACCTCACACTGGATCAGGGGCTCCAAGCCCCATCCAACCTGTCCTCGAACCCCTCCAGGGATGGGGCAGCCACCTCTGCTCTGGGCAACCTGGACCAGGGCTTCCTCACCCTCACAGCAAAATATTTCTCCCTAAGATCTCATCTCAATCTCCCCTCTTGCAGCTCAAAATTTTCCCCCCTCAACCTGTCCCTGTAACGGGTAGTGATGTGCCTCCATCCGGCATGGAGATATCAACAAATCAATTCTCACTTCATTTGCTTGTGGGTTTGATAGATCCTGCAGAGACATCACCTTTTCTTTACTCTCTCTCTAACACTCATAGAATCATAGAATCACCAGGTTGGAAGAGACCCACCGGATCATTGAGTCCAACCACTCACATCAATCACTAACCCATGTCCCTCAGCACTTCGTCCATCTGTCCCTTAAACCTCTCCAGGGAAGGGGACTCAACCACCTCCCTGGGAAGACTCTGACACTGACCAACCACCCTTTCTGGGAAAAAACTTCCTCCTAGTGTCCATCCTGACCCTCCCCTGGTGGAGCTTGAGGCCATTCCCTCTCATCCTGTCCCCTGTCCCTTGGCAGAAGAGCCCAGCTCCCTCCTCTCCACAACCTCCTCTCAGGGAGTTGCAGAGAGCAATGAGGTCTCCCCTCAGCCTCCTCTTCTTCAGGAGAAACACCCCCAGCTCTCTCAGATGCTCCTCTTCTTCTCCAACCCCTTCCCCAGCTTCGTTGCTCTTCTCTGGACTCTCTCCAGAGCCTCAACATCCTTCTTGTGCTGAGGGGCCCACAACTGACCCCAGGATTCGAGGAGCAATCTCCCCAGTGCTGTGTCCAGAGGGAGAAGAACCTCTCTGGCCCTGCTGGCCATGCCGTTCCTGATCCAAGCCAAGATACCATTGGCCTTCTTGACCACCTGGGCCACTGCTGCCTCATGCTCAGTCCCTGTCACCAACACCTCCAGGTCCTTCTGCTCCAGGCACTTTCCAGCCAGACTTCTCCTAGTCTGGAGCTGCTCAGGGTTGTTGTGCCCCAAGTGCAGGATCTGGTGCAGGAAGGAGCGGTACTCGCAGAGCTGTATCTCAGCAAACCCAGCAACCCCTTCCAATGCTTCAGCCCAAGTATCTGGCTCCAATGTGAAGCCGAGTTCAGCCGAGCCGAGGTCCCTGTTGTTGTTTTAAAGCTGCTCTGCCAGGTTAACAGTCTGTGCTTGACCCAAATGGTGCTGTCAGCTCCTGTAAGTGCTGCTCCTCCAAGATGTCTCTGCTTACATGGGATTTTTATCTTTTTTTTTCTCTGCCTTGTTGAGTTGCAAACCCCTGGCTTCATCATTCACCACCCCCTTCTTCTATTCCCATCCCAAGCAAGGAGGAACAACCCCATTTTAATTTTTCCCAAGGATGTACATGGGGTAATTCTTTTTTCCACCCTGAGATCCAGTAACCCATAGGCAAGGGAGGCAAAGGTTTTAGGCTGGAAAAGGGTCATAAAATCTTGAAATCATCAAAGTTGGAAAAGCCCTCTAAGCTTATCCAGTCCAAATATTAGCCCAACTCCACTGTCCTGGCTAAACCACATCCCAGAGCGCCACAGCCACACATTTTTTTGAACCCTTTCAGGGATGGAGAATCCACTGCTGCCTCTGCCAGGGCTTCATCACTCTGCCAGGAAAGACACTTTCCCCACTATCCAATCCAACCTTCCCCTGGCACAACTCGAGGCGATTCCCTCTCATCCCATCCCTGTCCCTTAGGAGAAGAGCCGAGCACCCACCTCACCACAACCTCCTCTCCAGGAGTTGCACAGAACCATGAGGTCTCCCCTCAGCCTCCTCTTCTCCACGATAAACCCCCACAGGTCCCTCAGCTGCTCCCACAACCCCTTCCCAGCTCCGTTCCCTTCTCCAGATGCGCTCCAGCCCCTCCAGGTCCTTCTTGGAGTGAAAGGTCAGACCTGACCCCAGGATTTGAGGTGTGTCATCCACACAAAAGCAATGTGGAGATGTTCAATAGCTGCACTCATATCTCCTTGCCCAAGAAAAACAAATAAAAAATAAAATCCCATCCCTTTCAACCTGGTTTTTAGCCCCTTGCAGTTCCAGCTCAGTCTTTTGGCTGCACAATCTTCCCCTGGAGCAGAAGTGCTGACCTGGTGGAAGAAGCATAAACTGAAAATCCCAAAACATTTGGAACAGGACTTGTTTTCCAGTGGCAAAGTGTCCTTGGCAGCCTCCAGATTTAATATCTGAGTGCAGGAAGACCCAGGGAGAAGCACGCAGGCCATCAACCGCATCCCAGGACATTGAAGGAGACAGTAAGTGATGTAAATTGTTGGATAAAAATATTGCCGTTTGTATTGGGTGTCTGGCTCAGTTGGGTTTCGCCTGGGTTTTAATTTCGTGTGAACACAGCGGCTGGTAAAAGCTACTCAGTTGTCAGCCCTGGAGGCTTCGCTCCCCTGGAAAGGCATGAAAATGAGCCAAGACGATGGGGACTGATGCTCCTTTCCCAGCCGAGCACCAGCACCCGGACCATGAAGGGTTATTCCCCATTTTTATATTAAATAAGCCCTTTTCCGCAGCCCCATCCCATTGCGAAAGGCTGGATCACTTCCTCCAGGTGTCATACCCTTCCCCCCCCTCCAAAAAAAATAATCACTATTTTGGGATGGAGCTGTCGTCCTCCAGCTCTGTCCTTCCCAGCCTCAGAAAGGATGGATCCAGCCTGGAAAACTAGGTCCAAAGCCTCATCTCCGACATCCTTCAGGAGCAGCTTCTATCCAGGGCACAGTATGGCACAAGAGTCTCCTCCATCTGTCCTCGGTGACCCCGATTTGGCACAAAAAAGGCTCCCAAAGCCAAAATTTCTCCGCTCCTCTCTCCTGACCTTTCCAGAAGAAGCCCGTGTACTAATTAGCAGAGTAATAACGTGGCGAGGATGCGGTTCCTCATTAGCTTTTGAGAGATTCCTAGCTACATGACTGATATGCATCTACAAGAAAATTAACTCGGGCGCGAGGGCTCCGTAATCAAGATTAATGAGGGAACAGGCAACGAGTAGCATGCAGTTGGCCCCTGCCCCTTGCAGGGAGCCCAACGCCTCCCAAAGTGGGGGAGACACCCAAACTGGGGAGCAAAACAGTGACAAATGGGGTTCCCCAGGGCTCATTGCTGGGTCCAGTCCTGTTCAATGTCTTCATCAATGACCTGGATGAGGGCATTGAGGGTACCCTTAGCAAGTTTGCAGATGACACTAAGCTGTGTGGAAGTGTGGATCTGCTGAAGGGTGGGGAGGCTCTGCAAAGGGACCTAAACAGGCTGGATCCATGGGCTGAGTCCAATGGGATGAGGTTTAACACGGTCAAATGCCGGGTCCTGCACTTGGGGCACAACAACCCTATGCAGAGCTACAGACTGGGAGAAGCCTGGCTGGAAAACTGCCAGGAGGAGAGGGACCTGGGGGTGTTGGTCGACAGTGACTGACCATGAGCCAGCAGTGTGCCCAGGTGGCCAAGAAGGCCAATGGTATCCTGGCTTGTATCAGAAATGGTGTGACCAGTAGGGCCAGGGAGGTGATTCTCCCTCTGGACTCAGCACTGGTGAGGCCGTTCCTTGAATATTGTGTTCAGTTGTGGGCCCCTCAGCACAAGAAGGATGTTGAGGCTGTGGAGCAAGTCCAGAGAAGAGCCACGAAGCTGGTGAAGGGGCTGGAGAACAGACCCTATGAGGAGCGGTTGAGAGAGCTGGGGTTGTTCAGCCTGGAGAAGAGGAGGCTGAGAGGAGACCTCATTACTCTCTACAACTCCCTGAAAGGAGGTTGTAGAGAGGAGGGAGCTGGGCTCTTCTCCCAAGGGACAGGGGACAGGACGAGAGGGAATGGCCTCAAGCTCCACCAGGGGAGATTTAGGCTGGAGATTAGGAGGAAGTTTTTCACGCAGAGGGTCATTGGGCATTGGAATAGGCTGCCCAGAGAGGTGGTTGATTCACCTTCCCTGGAGGTGTTTAATGCACGGGTGGATGAGGTCTTGAGGGACTTAGTTTAGTGTTAGATAGGAATGGTTGGGCTCGATGATCCGATGGGTCCCTTCCAACCTGGTTGTTCTGTGTGATTCTGTGATTCTGTGGTCCTCAATCTGCAAAATTCTGTTGTTTATAAGCATCACAGAATCATCGAGGTTGGAATGACCTCTAAGCTCACCTAGTCCAACCATCAGCAGAACTCCACCGTGCCTGCCAAGGCATGGCTCCAAGTGCCAGCTCTGAACAACTTTTGAAACCCTCCAGGGATGGAGACTCCACCACCGCCCCGGGCAGCCTCTGCCAGGGCTTCATTACTTTGTTAGTAAAGACATTTTTCCTCACTATCCAATCTAACCCTCTCCTGGAGCAACTTGAGGCCGTTCCCTCTCATTCCATCCCTGTCCCTTGGGAGCAGAGCCCAGGACCCACCTCACCACAACCTCCTCTCCAGGAGCTGCACAGAGCCATGAGGTCTCCCCTCAGCCTCCTCTTCTCCACGATAAACACCCACAGATCCCTCAGCTGCTCCCACAAACCCTGTTCTCCAGCACCTTCCCAGCTCTGTTCCCTTCTCGGGACATGCTCCAGCCCCTCCAGGTCCTTCTTGGAGTGAGGGGCCAGACCTGACCCCAGGATTCGAGGTGCGGCCTCCCCAGCGCCGAGTGCAGGGGACAATCCCTTCCCTGCTCCTGCTGGCCACCCCATGGCTGAGTCAAGTCAAGATGTTGTTGGCCACCGGGGCCACTGTTGGCTCGTGTTCAGTTGCTCTTGACCAACACCTCCAGAGCCTTTTCCGCTGGGACTCTTCCCAGCTGCTCCTCCCCAAGTCTGGAGCTGCACGGGGTGATTGTGTCCCAAGTGGAGACTGGAGATTAGATTTAGGCTGGAGATTAGGAGGAAGTTTTTCCCAGAAAGGGTGATTGGGCAGTGTCAGAGGCTGCCCAGGGAGATGGTTGATTCACCTTCCCTGGAGGTGTTTAAGGGACGGGTGGACGAGGTGCTGAGGGACATGGGTTAGTGTTTGATGGGAATGGTTGGACTAGATGATCCGATGGGTCCCTTCAACCTGGTTGTTCTATGATTCTATGATTCTAAGTGCAGGACTCAGCTGTGAGCCTTATTGAACCTCATAAGACTGGCCTCAGCCCATGGATCCTTTATGAGCTAAAGTAACATCAATTCACCCCAAAAGCATCAGCATCCCTTGACATCCCAGCACCTGCATCCCACGATCTCTATTGCAAAACCATCAGGAGGGAGAGGAGATGTTTCTCCCATTACCTGGAGAGCAAAACCTTTCCTTCTCCCATCCGCTTTCCCATTACTGAAGGGGTAATTAGGCACAGATGATTCCCATTAGTGTTAATGGGGATTTATCTTTGGCTAATTACCCCATGGAAAAACCCACCCCACCACTGCGCTCCCAGGCCCCGGCTCATCCCTTCATGGCAAAATTAGATCAAATCGCAGGTGCTCTCCTTCAAATAATCCATTTTTCTCCTTGCAAGCGCTTTCCCATCGAAAATTGAAATACCAGCAGCCAGAAAACAAAACCCCATCATCACAGGGTGATCCAAGACGCTGTCTCTAACCCAAAGCCTTTCTCTCCACTGCAGCAGTCCAAGGTCTTGCTTTTCCTTCCTGCAACATCCGTTTTCTGACAATACAAACCCCTTATTGAATCACAGAATCACCAGGTTGGAAGAGACCCACCGGATCATCCAGTTCAATCATTCCTATCAAACACTAACCCATGTCCCTCAGGAACTCGTCCACCCATCCCTTAAACACCTTCAGGGAAGGGGACTCAACCCTCTCCCTGGGCAGCCTGTTCCAATGCCCAGTGACCCTTTCTGGGAAATATTTTTTCCTGATGTCCATCCTGACCCTCCCCTGGTGGAGCTTGAGGCCATTACCTCTCGTCCTGTCCCCTGTCCCTTGGCAGAAGAGCCCAGATCCCTCCTCTCCACAACCTCCTCTCAGGGACTTGCAGAGAGCAATGAGGTCTCCCCTCAGCCTCCTCTTCTCCAGGAGAAACACCCCCAGCTCTCTCAGACGCTCTTCTTCTCCAGCCCCTTCACCAGCTTCTTTACTCTTCTCTGGACTCGCTCCAGAACCTCAACATCCTTCTTGTGCTGAGGGGCCCATAACTGAACACAGGATTTGAGGAGCAGTCTCCCCAGTGCCGAGTCCAGAGGGAGAAGAACCTCCCTGGACCTGCTGTGTCTGTTCCAAGCCAGAATGAAACAACCAACCCTTCCAAATGCAGCCTCTCTGCCTTCCCTGCCAGAAGTTTTGCTTAACAAAGCAGCAGGAGCCGAAACGCCGTCTCCCTGCTTAGAAAACCTCGTTGTATCTATTTTTAGTGGATTATTTGCCCTCGACCGAGCCTGCTCCAGCCAGGTAATGTGAAGCATCCAAGCTCTGTAAGACAGGAGGGGAATTAAAGTGATTTTTTTCCCAATGTTTTTCTCCTCCCTTGACAAGCCGCACGGTGGAAAACCACGAGGAGCAAAAGAGCATCATCGTGTTAGCGGAGGGCTTTGCATAGCAGGCATGCTGTAATTAATAAACTATAATTAATACACGCTGGCCTTGGCGCAGAAGAGCAGAAGCAAAGCCCAGAGTCCCTGAATCCACAGCCTAAGTGAGCTTTTATCCCCCAATCTCTCAAAATTAAGGTATAATTCAACCCAGCCTCTTACTTCAGCTCTGCCTTGCGAGGAAAAATTCCCAGGGAGGGTGTTTGGGGCCATAATTATTCCATTATTATTTATTATAATAATTATAAATCCATGCTGGTGGCTAATAAATATTAAAAGTCCTTATTTCATTCATCAACGCACCAAAACAGGATCCTAGGGCTAAATATATTCTTACGTGAGAGGGAGAAAAATCCCTTATATATGGAAAAAATTCAGAATATAAATCCGGCTCTCTCTGTCCCTCGAGCTTGTGAGTCAATATTAAGGCTGGATCTGCTGCTTTGCACCAAAATGAAGATCTGGGGGAGTGAAAAAAACTCAATTTAAGAAAAAAACCCCAACATTGCAGTATTTCATGCCTGTAAGTCACTCAGAGAGGGGTTTGGGGCTTGAATATCATGTTTTCAGAAAAAAATGGGAGTATTTTGAAAGGATTAGAGCGGCCTTTCCCTCCCTCTCTGCAAATGGAGGGTTTCAGTTTTTTTCAGCTGGAAAGAACATTTTGTTACCGAAATCCCTTCATTTCTGCCTTGAAAATAAACCCAAATTGAAACATTTCAGCTGCCTTTGAGACCAAACATCTCAACTGCTCGCGTTTTCCCCCAAACCCGTGATTTGCCAGAAACTTTAATGATAGAATCATCATAGAATCATGGAATGGTTTGGGTTGGAAGTGATCTCAAATCCATCCAGTGCCACCCCTGCCATAGGCAGGGACACCTCCTACTGGATCAGGGGCTCCAAGCCCCATCCAACCTGCCCTTGAACCCCTCCAGGGATGGAGCAGCCACCCCTGCTCTGGGCAAGCTGTTCCAGGGCCTCCCACCCTCACAGCAAAATATTTTTCCCCAAGATCCCATCTCAATCTCTCCTCTTGCAGCTCAAAACTGTTATGTTCATCCTTTCCCTGCCCTCCCTGATCCAGAGTCTCTCCCCAGCTTTTCCAGAGCCCCTTTCAGCACTGGAAGCTACTCTAAGGTCTCCCCAGAGCCTCCTCTTCTCCAGGTTGAACAACCCCAACTCTCTCAAACCTGTTCTCATAGCAAAGGTGCTTCCATCCTTGGATCATCTCTGTGGCCTCCTCTGGACTCGCTCCAGCAGCTCCATGTCCTTCCTGTGCTGAGGACTCCAGAACAGGACACAGGACTCCAGGTGAGTCTCCCCAGAGCAGAGCAGAGGGGCAGAATCCCCCCTGTCCCTGCTGGTCCCAAAGCTCTGGATGCAGCCCAGGACATGGTTGGGTTTTCGGCTGTTAGCACATGTTGCTGACTTCTGTTGAGCTTCTTCTCCCCCAGCACCCCAAGGCCTTCTCAGGGCTGCTCCAAATCTGTTCTCTACCCAGCCTGGATTTGTGCTCAGAATTGTCCTCACGTGGGTGCAGGACCTTGTGCTTGGCCTTGTCGCACCCCATGAAGTTCAAACAACCCCACCTCTCCAGCTTGTCCGTCTCCCTCTGGATCCATCCCTTTCCTCCAGTGTGGCAACCGTGCCACACAGCTTGGTGTCACCAGCAAGTTTACTGAGGGTGTAACCTTGCAGGCTGAGCTCTTGATCACAACCATCCAACTAATTCCTTACCACCAGGTGGTCCACCCATCGTAGAGTCATAGAACAACCAGGTTGGAAGAGGCCCACTGGATCATCAAGTCCAACCATTCCTATCAAACACTAACTCATGTCCCTCAGCACCTCATCCACCTGTCCCTTAAACCCCTCCAGGGAAGGTGAATCAACCCCCTGACTCAACCCCTCCCTGGGCAGCCTCTGACACTGCCCAATCACCTTTCCATGAAAATTTTTTTCCTGATGTCCAACCTGACCCCCCCCTGGTGGAGTTTGAGGCCATTCCCTCCTGTCCTGTCCCTAAACACCCCCAGCTCTCTCAGACACTCCTCTTCTTCTCCAGACCCTTCACCAGCTTTGCTGCTCTTCTCTGAACTCACTCCAGAGCCTCAACATCCTTCTTGTGCTGAGGGGCCTACAACTGAACACAGGATTCGAGGAGCGGCCTTCCCAGTGCAGAGTCCAGAGGTAGAAGAACCTCCCTGGCCCTGCTGGCTGCACCATTTCTGATCCAAGCCAAGATGCCATTGGCCTTCTTGGCCACCTGGGCACACTGTTGGCTCTTGTTCAGTTGGCTGTCGACCAACCCCCCCAGGTCCCTCTCCTCCTGGCAGTTTTCTAGACCCTAATTGAGACACCCCCAAAGCCAGCAGGGTTTTGGCCGTCACCCCACAGTGTGGTCCCCTGTCTCCCTTGTCCCAGATGCAGATGGGTAGTGGGAGAGGAGGGTGATGACCATGCTCTGCTCTTATTTCTCCATTTTATAGTGATCATCTTTTATCCTACTCATCCCATGGGGGAAAAAGAGCTGAAGTGAACAGTTGGTGTTGCTGTCGGTATTGAAAAAAGATCGTAAAATTGTTACTTAGCATTTTTTTTACTTATTTCCAAGGCTGAGAGACCCTGATTGGGTATTAGTGGGAGTTTGGAACTGGGAATATTGAGGGGAGAAGGGGAAAAGGATCATTTTTTGCTACATCTGGCATTGTTTGGTGGCAATTAGTTGGGTGAAGGTAGGGATGGATGTAATCATAGAATCACAGAATGGTTTGGGGTCGAAGGGACCTCCAAGCCCATCCAGTCCCACCCCTGCCATGAGCAGGGACACCTCACACTGCATCAGGGGCTCCAAGCCCCATCCAACCTGCCCTTGAACCCCTCCAGGGATAGGGCAGTCACCACTGCTCTGGGCAACCTGGACCAGGGCCTCCTCACCCTCACAGTGAAGAATTTCTTCCTAATGTCTAATCTAAATCGTCCCCTTCCCAATTTAAACCTATTCCCCCTCATCCTATAACTCCAGACCCTTGGAAAAAGTCCCTCCCAGCTTTTGTGTAGCCCTGGAAGCTGCTCTAAGGTCTCTCCCAGCAGTCTTCTCTTCTCCAGGCTGAAGAACCCCAACTCTCTCAGCCTGTCCTCATATGAGAGGCTCTACAGCCCTTGGATCATCTGGATCACCTTTTGAGCCTCCTTTGAACCCATTCCAAGAGTTCCATCTCCTTCTTATGCTGAAGATTCCAGAACTGGACACAAGACTCCTGGTGGGGTCTCACAGGAGCAGAGTAGAGGGTTCAGTCCACCACAGCCTAAGCAAATAAAGAAGCTGTCAGGTCCTGAGCAGGTTTTGAGGCCATTTAACACATCTGTGTGAAAACAGCATCATCTTAGTACAAAACTAGGACTCGGAGGAGGCTGGTGTATGGTATTTTCCATTCCATCTGGAAGTTGTGTGTGGATGGAGGTGGGAAAAACGCCATGGAAAGGGTGCCTGCAACTTTTCATCTTATTTATATCCACCCGGTGGTTGTCATCAGCCTATTTATACAGCTGCAAAGACGTCCTCTCAAACGTCTTATATGTATATATATCTGTGCTTGTGCACTTTTATATTTATATTGCTCCTCGGAGGATTCATTAGGCGATGGGAGATGCTTCTTAGAGGGTGTGTTTGGAGGGAGTTCAGGTGTTATTGGGATGACCATCCTAGAAAAATAAAGGGGTTGTTGAGATACAGCCCTGAGAGTGCCACTTCTTCCTACACCAGGTCCTGCATTTGGGTCATAACAACCCTGAGCAGCTCCAGACTAGGAGAAGTCTGGTTGGAAAGTGCCTGGAGGAGAAGGACCTGGGGGTGTTGGTGACAGCGACTGAGCATGAGGCAACAGTGACCCAGGTGGCCAAGAAGGCCAATGGCATCTTGGATTGGATCAGACATGGTGTGGCCAGCAGGGCCAGGGAGGTGATTCTCCCTCTGGACTCAGCACTGGGGAGGTTACTCCTCAAATCCTGGGGTCAGTTGTGGGTCCATCAGCACAAGATGGATGTTGAGGCTCTGGAGCGAGTCCAGAGAAGAGCAACGAAGCTGGTGAAGGGTCTGGAGAAGAAGAGGAGTGTCTGAGAGAGCTGAAGGTGTTTCTCCTGGAGAAGAGGAGGCTGAGGGGAGACCTCTAAGCTCATCCAGTCCAACTGTCAGACCAACCCCACTGTGCCAACGAAACCATGTCCCCAAGTGGTACAGCCTCATGGTTTTTGAACCTCTCCAGGGATGGAGACTCCACCACCACCCTGGGCAGCCTCTGCCAGGGCTTCACCACTCTGTCAGCAAAGAAATGTTTCCTAATGCCCAATCTACACCTCCACCAACACAACTTGAGGCCATTTCCCACCTGACCACAACCTCCTTTCAGGAATATCCCTCCACTGATCAAATCATAGAATCATAGAATCATAGAATCACCAGGTTGGAAGAGACCCATTGGATCATTGAGTCCAACCATTCCCATCAATCACTAACCCATGTCCCTCAGCACCTCATCCACCCGTCCCTTAAACCCCTCCAGGGAAGATGAATCAACCTCCTCCTTAGGCAGCCTCTGACACTGACCAACGACCCTTTCTGGAAAAAACTTCCTCCTAATGTCCAGCTTAAATCTCCCCTGGTGGAGCTTGAGGCCATTCCCTCTCCTCCTGTCCCCTGTCACTTGGGAGAAGAGCCCAGCTCCCTCCTCTCCACAACCTCCTCTCAGGGACTTGCAGAGAGCAATGAGGTTTCCCCTCAGCCTCCTCTTCTCCAGGAGAAACACCCCCAGCTCTCTCAGACGCTCCTCTTCTTCTCCAGACCCTTCACCAGCTTCATTGCTCTTCTCTGGACTCTCTCCAGAGCCTCAACATCCTTCTTGTGCTGAGGGACCCACAACTGACCCCAGGATTGGAGGAGCAGTCTCCCCAGTGCCGAGTCCAGAGGGAGAAGAACCTCCCTGGCCCTGCTGGCCACACCGTGTCTGATCCAAGCCAAGATGCCATTGACCTTCTTGGCCACTTGGGCCACTGCTGGCTCATGGTCAGTCGCTGTCAACCAACACCCCCAGGTCCTTCTCCTCCAGGCAGCTTTCTAGACAGACTTCTACTAGTCTGTAGCTCTGCATGGGGTTGTTGTGCCCCCAGTGCAGGACCCTGCATTTGGCAAATAATAATAAAAATAATAAAAATAATAAAAAATAATGCAAAAGGGGTTGCAACAGAGCATCCCTTGAGTGAAGAAATAACAGAGTTTGCAATGGAGCCTCACCTGGGTGAAGAAACAACGGAGGATTTTGCAATGGAGCATCCCAGAGCACACAAATAACAGAGAGCTTGCAATGGAGAACAAATAGCACAGAGTCTACAGTGGAGCATCACCTCAGTGAGCAAATAACGGAAGGTTTGCAATGGAGCATCTCTCCTTGAGCAAATAACAGGGAGGTTGCAATGGAGCATCACCTCGGTGAACAAACAAGGAGTGGTTTACAAGCAATATCTGACACAAGGAGTGAGGAGAGGGAGGGAATTCTTCCCCCGAGGTGAGCCTGTCGCCGTCTTTAGCGACTGGAACAAATCCAAAGTGTCGACCGAGACCGTGTTAAGCATTCAGGGAGACAAATGCCAGGCCCGGGAATAAAGATTGGCTGCTCCCATTTATTTCCATAAGGCAATAATAACCCGCGCCTTCGCTTTATGAAGTCGAATTTGTTACGGCAGATGAGCTGTAAAAAACTGTGGAGTTGGAGGGGAGGAAAAAATAGAGGCTATAAATAAATTTGTAATTTTAACATGCATTACCATGTAATTGAGAGGGTAAAGGATGGAGCCAGCGCTGGGTCGGAGCTACCTACATCCTCCCATGGGGTTGTTTGGCCGAGCTACAAGTCCCTGGGGATGGATCCTGTTCAAGTCTGATGGTGGCTTTGGCAGGGCACAGGGACGCCCAGAAAAGAGTAGGAAAAGGGATAATGAACATCTCCTGGTCGTGACAAGGCACAGCGCGCGATTAACAGGGAAACAGAGCCAAACAGCTGAGCCTCCAAGCTCCTGCGCTGCTGGGAAGGTGCATTTGGGATCCTGGGCTGCATCCAAAGCTGTGGGACCAGCAGGGCAAGGGAGGGGATTCTGCCCCTCTGCTCTGCTCTCATGAGACCCACCTGGAGTCCTGTGTCCAGTTCTGGAGTCTTCAGCACAGGGAGGACATGAGGCTGTTGGAGCAAGTTCAGAGGAGACCACAGAGATGATCCAAAGGCTGGAGAACCTCCCATCTGAGGACAGGTTGAGAGAGTTTGGGTTGTTCAGCCTGGAGAAGAGAAGGCTTTGGAAGACCTTAGAGCAGCTTCCAGTGCTGAAAGGGGCTCCGGGAAAGCTGGGGAGGGACTCTGGATCAGGGAGGGCAGGGAGAGGATGAGGGGGAATTAATTTTGGTTCAAAGAATGGGGACTGAGAGGAGATCTTGGTGAGAAGTCATAGCTGCCCCATCCCTGGAGGGGTTCAAGGGCAGGTTGGATGGGGCTTGGAACCCCTGATCCAGTGGGAGTTGTCCCTGCCCATGGCAGGGGTGGGACTGGATGGGCTTGGAGGTCCCTTCCACCCCAAACCATTCTGTGATTCTATGATTACATCCATCCCTACCTTCACCCAACTAATTGCCACCAAATGCCAGATGTAACCAAAAATGCTCGTTTTCCCCTTCTCCCCTCAATAATCCCAGTTCCAAAACCCCAACTAATACCCAATTAGTTATGAGACCCCTTCCAACCCAAACCATTCTATATTTTGCTCCAATATCTTTTGGGTGCATCTCCCCATCCCAACTTTGCTCATGCAGCTGCACTTCAGGGCTGTTGCTGTGCAAAGGGAGCACACGGCGACTCGGCGAATGTACAGACTTCCCTCCCATCACCACGTCCACCTTCCTATTGCTTATTTTTCCAATGTTTTATAAAGCCTTTTCCCCCCCAAGTAGGAATGATGCCAGGGTCAGCAGAACCTAGCCCTGCTGCCACCTCAACGCAGTGATCTCCGATATTTATTTAGACATAGTGTGATTATTGCTCGCTTGCAAGAGGCTGTCAGGACTTTTTTGCATCTGGTGCTTTGTTCCACCGACTTGCTTGTGTTCCGAGGGGTTAATCTGAGGCGTATCTAACCCAGATTGTGGTTTATGGAACAGTGACAAGTGGGGTTCCCTACGGCTCAGTGCTAGGTCCAGCCCTGTTCACTGTCTTCAACGACCTGGATGAAGGCATTGAGGGTACCCTTAGGAAGTTTGCAGATGACACAAAGCTGTGTGGAAGTGTTGTTCTGCAGGAGGGTCGGGAGGTTCTGCAGAGGGACCTAAACAGGCTGGATCCATGGGCTGAGTCCAATGGCATGAGGTTTAACATGGCCAAATGGCAGGTCCTGCATTTGGGGCACAACAACCCTATGCAGAGTTACAGACTGGGAGAAGTCTGGCTGGAAAACTGCCAGGAGGAGAGGACCTGGGGGTGTTGGTCGACAGCCGACTGACCATGAGCCAGCAGTGTGCCCAGGTGGCCAAGAAAGCCAGTGGCATCCTGGTTTGGATCAGAAATGGTGTGACCAGCAGGGCCAGGGAGGTGATTCTCCCTCTGGACTAAGCACTGGTGAGGCCGCTCCTTGAATACTGTGTCCAGTTGTGGACCCCTCAGCACAAGAAGGATGTTGAGGCTCTGGAGCGAGTCCAGAGAAGAGTAACGAAGCTGGTGAAGGGGCTGGAGAATAGACCCTATGAGGAGCGTCTGAGAGAGCTGGAGGTGTTTCTCCTGGAGAAGAGGAGGCTGAGAGGAGACCTCATTGCTCTCTGCAACTCCCTGAGAGGAGGTTGTAGATAGGAAGGAGCTGGGCTCTTCTGCCAAGGGACAGGGGACAGGACCAGAGGGAAAGGCCTCAAGCTCTGCCAGGGGAGATTTAGGTTAGAGATTAGGAGGAAGTTTTTCACACAGAGGGTCATTGGGCATTGGAACAGGCTGCCCAGGGAGGTGGTTGATTCCCCTTCCCTGGAGGTGTTTAAGGGACGGGTGGATGAGGTCCTGAGGGACATGGGTTAGTGTTTGATAGGAATGGTTGGACTTGATGACCCGATGGGTCTCTTCCAACCTGGTTGTTCTATGATTCTATGATTAATAGGACAATATATATATTTTTGCATGGCAAAGTTGCTCAGTTAAAGGACTGTGTCTCGGATAACAAGGTGAGTTCATATCTTCAGCAGTGTTTGCCCCCAAACAGGGATCAGGGAAGGATGTTGATGACAGCAGGGGCCTTTCCAGCCCTCCCTGCATCTGCTTTCCACCTCACCCCCTCTGCGGATGCTCGAAACCTTGGGAAAAGCCAAGGCTGGGGAGGCAGAGCTCACTGAGACACAGCCAAACGCGATGAGACAGGTCCCCTCCAGCCCTCACCCGTCTCCCTGGCACAGCAGGAGCAAGGGGGGTGACTGGCTTCTACCTCCCCTCCCTCCATTTCCCTGCCCTTAGCAAGGCAAACACCCCCCAAGATGTTTGCAGAGGGGTTTCCGCAGCGGACGGGATCTTCTGGGGGCAATCTGGGCTGGCAGAGGGTCAAGCGGTGTCTGGTCGCCCGTGTCCACAGCAGCAAACAGCGGCCGACGCCTGTTTAAACAGAGATGCTGCTGGGTGCGTCTCCCGGCTGTTTACACTCGTGCAAAAGCGATATCACCCAAGCCTCTCTCAGCTGTCACCTTATTTCACGTCTCAGCTATGCCTCCTAAATTTTGTTTGCGTCCCACATTACAAGGTTTGCTTTCTTTCACGGCGCACCTCCTCGCACCCACACCCCAGGGGATTGCTCCAGTCACCCAACCTGACCTTTCCCAGCAGGAAAATTGCTTTGTTTCCAACAACTTCCCTGCAATTCATAGAATCATAGAATCATAGAACAACCAGGTCAGAAGAGACCCATCGGATCATCGAGTCCAACCATTCCTATCAAACACTAAACCATGTCCCTCAGCACCTCACCTACCTGTCCCTTAAACACCTCCAGGGAAGGGGAATCAACCACCTCCCTGGGCAGCCTATTCCAATGCCCAATGACCCTCTGCGTGAAAAACTTCCTCCTAATCTCTAGCCTAAATCTCCCCTGGCGGAGCTTGAGGCCATTCCCTCTCATCCTGTCCCCTGTCCCTTGGGAGAAGAGCCCAGTTCCCTCCTCTCCACAACCTCCTTTCAGGGAGTTGGAGAGAGTAATGAGGTCTCCCCTCAGCCTCCTCTTCTGTAGGCTAAACACCCCCAGCTCTCTCAGCTGCTCCTCATAGGGCCTGTTCTCCAGCCCCTTCACCAGCTTCGTGGCTCTTCTCTGGACTCGCTCCAGAGCCTCAACATCCTTCTTGTGCTGAGGGGCCCACAACTGGACACAGGATTCAAGGAGCGGCCTCACCAGTGCTGAATTCAGAGGGAGAAGAACCTCCCTGGCCCTGCTGGTCACATCATTTCTGATCCAAGCCAGGATGCCATTGGCCTTCTTGGCCACCTGGGCACACCATCTCATCTCATTCTCCACTCTTGCAGCTGAAAATTATTCTTCTCATCCTATCCCTGCACTCAATGCTTGAGAGTCCCTCCCCAGCTTCTCAGCACTGGAAGCTGCTCTAAGGTCTCCCCAGAACCTTCTCTTCTCCAGGCTGAGCAACCCCAGCTCTCTCAGCCTGTCCTTGTACAGGAGGTGCTCCAGCCCTCAGATCATCTCCGTGGCCTCCTCTGGACTCACTCCAACAGCTCCATGTCCTCCCTTTGCTCGCGACTCCAAAACAGGAGACAGGACTCCAGGTGGGTCTCACAGAGTGGAGCAGAGGGGCAGAATCCCCTCTCTGGCCCTGCTGGAACTGCTGCTCTGTGTGCTGCTCAGGACACTTTTGCCTTTCTGGGCTGCAGATGCACATTACCAGCTCACATTGAGCTTCTCACCCCCCAGCAGTCACCCCCTGTATTAACACCACTGGGATATACCTCCACTGGCTGTAGAATCTAGCCTTCCCTCCTCCTCACTCACTTCCTGCATCCCTACACTTGCTCTGCTTTCACGCAGCTTTACTTCCCCAGCCCATAAATCTGCAGATTTGAAGCGGCTATAAATTTTTTAGCTACTGTCAGGGGAGCTCTTACAATGTCTGTATCACCTTGGGCATATAAGATGTTCTGCGGAGCGGGGAGCATCCATCCATCTCCGAAGGAAGCATGTGTTTTCTGCTCTAGATGCCGTCTTTAAGCACCGTCCGTCATCCAGCGAGAAATACTGATAACAGACATCACACGCGGATGCAAACAGGAGAAATTTGGGCACTGGGGGAAGTTCTCAGCCAAGTTTTCTATTTATTTCTGCATGTCTGAGGCTCCTTCCCAAAGGTGTAAATGGGATTTGCTTATTTGCTTGCATTTTTCTTCCCCCAGCAGCAACGTATTTGCTTTCTGCCTTAGAAGAAAGGTGAATTATGCAAGTTCTCCACTCAGCCGGGTTAGCAAGCACTACTGAAAGCAGGACAGAGAAAAAAAACTTAGTTTTCACCCAAACTGAAGACACATAAGTCGAAACGGTGTGACCAGCAGGTCCAGGGAGGTTATTCTCTCTCTGGACTCAGCACTGGAGAGACTGCTCCTCGAATCCTGGGGTCAGTTGTGGGTCCCTCAGCACAAGAAGGATGTTGAGGCTCTGGAGAGAGTCCAGAGAAGAGTAAGGAAGCTGGTGAAGGAGCTAGAGAAGAGGAGCATCTGAGAGAGCTGGGGGTGTTTGTCCTGGAGAAGAGGAGGCTGAGGGGAGACCTGATTGCTCTCTGCAAGTCCCTGAGAGTAGGCTGTGGAGAGGAGGGAGCTGGGTTGTTCTCACAAGGGACAGGGGACAGGACAAGAGGGAATGGCCTCAAGCTGCACCAGGGGAGATTGAGGCTGGACATTAGAATCAGTCTCCCCAGTGCCGAGTCCAGAGGGAGAAGAACCTCCCTGGCCCTGCTGGTCACACTGTGTCTGATCCAAGTCAAGATGCCATTGGCCTTCTTGGCCACCTGGGCCACTGCTGCCTCATGCTCAGTCCCTGTCACCAACACCCCCAGGTCCTTCACCTCCAGGTACTTTCCAGACAGACTTCTCCTAGTCTGGAGCTGCTCAGGGTTGTTGTGCCCCAAGTGCAGGATCTGCCATTTGGCCTTGTTAACCCTCATCCCATTGGTCTCAGCCCATGGATCCAGCCTGTTCAGGTCTTTTTGGAGCCTCCTGACCCTCCAGCAGGTCCACACTTCCACCCAGCTCAGTGTCACCTGCAAACTTGCTAAGGGAACACTTGATACCTTCATCCAGGTCATTGATGAAGACATTGTCCAGGGCTGGATCCAGCACTGAGCCTTGGGGACCCAGTTGTCACTGACCTCCAGTTGGAGTTAACTCCATTTCCCACCACTCTCTGGACCCTCCAGCCAACCAGTTTTCCACCCAGGAGAGTGTGCGCCTGTCCAGGCCAGAGGTGACAGTTTCCATAGCAGGATGCTGTGATTTTCCTTATGGAAAGTGGGTTAAAACAAGTTATCCAACAACTCTGGGCCCGTTAAACACCTCATGAGATGACTCATTGCTAACCAAGACCACAGCAAGAATGAAAATAAAAGTAAGTTTCTTTGGAGTAAGCCCAAGAGAACGCAGTTGCTCGTCACTGCTGCACTGGAAGATAGGAATTGCTGCCAAATTTGGGGGGAAAAAAGCCTGTTCTCCCACCCCAGGGGCTGCCCGCAGCCTTCACTGCAGCAGATGCAAGAGCAGCCGGAGGATGAGCTCAGACACAAAGCATCCACGTAGCTGGTGTCAAAAATTGAGCAAGATCAATCATGCTTTGATCTCTGAGATCTTCCTATCACCACAGGTGCTCTCCTTCTTCACTAAGGCCATGAGACATTCAGAGCACAGCACAGGTCATTTGAGCTTTAAAACATGACCTCAAGTGTTTTCTACACCTGCTCTGACTTCAAGACGGCTCCTTTAATCATGGAATCATTGAATGGTTTGGTTGGAAGGGATCGCAAAGCCATTCCAGTGCCATCCCTGCCATGGGCAGGGACACCTCCCACTAGATCAGGGGCTCCAAGCCCCATCCAACCTACCCTTGGACATCTCCAGGGATGGGGCAGCCACCCCTGCTCTGGGCAACCTGGGCCAGGACCTCACAGGAAAACATTTCTCCCTAAGATGTCCCCTCTTCTGCCTCAAAGTCATTCTCCTCCATCCTCTCCCTGCCCCTCCTGACCCAGAGCTCATCCCCAGCTTTTCTGGAGCCCCTTTCAGCCCTGGAAGTTGCTCTAAGGTCTCCCCACGGCCTCCTCTTCTCCAGGCACAACAGCCCAAACTCTCTCTTCATGTCCTCATACAGGAGGTTCTCCAGCCATTGGATCATATCCATGGCCTCCTCTGGACCTGCTTCAACAGCTCCATTACATAAAATCATAGAATCACCAGGTTGGAAGAGACCCACTGGATCATCCAGACCAACCATTCCCACCAATCTCTAAACCATGCCCCTCAGTACCTCATTAACACATGCCTTAAACACTTTCAGGGAAGGTTACTCAACCACCTCCATGGGCAGATTGTTCCATTTTCTAATGACCTGAATTTTTTCCTAATGTCCATCCTGACCCTCCCCTGGTGGAGCTTGAGACCATTCCCTCTTGTCCTGTCCCCTGTCCCTTGACAGAAGAGCCCAACTCCCTCCTCTCCACAACCTCCTCTCAGGGAGCTGCAGAGAGCAATGAGGTCTCCCCTCAGCCTCCTCTTCTCCAGGAGAAACACCTCCAGCTCTCTCAGATGCTCCTCTTCTTCTTCAGACCATTCACCAGCTTCTTTGCTCTTCTCTGGACTCACTCCAGAGCCTCAACATCCTTCTTGTGCTGAGGAGCCCAGATCTGAACACAGGATTCAAGGAGCAGCCTCACCAGTGCTGAGTCCAGAGGGAGAAGAACCTCCCTGGCTCTACTGGTCACACCGTGTCTGATCCAAGCCAAGATGCCATTGGCCTTCTTGGCCACCTGGACCACTGCTGCCTCATGCTCAGTCCCTGTCACCAACACCCCCAGGTCCTTCTCCTCCAGGCACTTTCCAGCCAGACTTCTAGTCTGGAGCTGCTCAGGGCTGTTGTGCCCAAGTGCAGGATCTGCCATTTGGCCTTGTTAACCCTCATCCCACTGGCCTCAGCCCAGTATGTCCTCGCTGTGCTGAGGACTCCAGAACTGGACACAGGACTCCTGGTGGGTTCTCATGAGGATGGAGCTGAGGGACTGAATCTCCTCCCTCCCTGGTGGTCCCACAGCTCTGGATGCAGCCTAGGACACATTTGGCTTTCTGGCCTGCAAACGTACATAGTGTTTGAGTTCTTTGAGAACACTGAGATGTTTCACTGCTCAAGGTTGAATAGAAATGAGGATATAACAGAGCAAATCAAGATCCTGACTCCTCAAGAACCTCTGCCTATTTTGCCTTCAATATTTTTTAATGTGCTCTTATGCGGTGGGTTCCCCCCCTCCCGTCACTGCCTCACCTCCCAGCGTCACCAGCGAGATGTAGCAATGCGGCTTGTGTATCCTGCTAAAAGATATTTAATAAATATGCAAATCACTCCCCGCATCTCCTCGGGCAGGTGAGGTGCGCGAATAGGCTGTAGTTAAGTATTAAATCCATCCACCGCCAAGTACCTGGAGAAGAGCAGAATAAACCAGAGCTGAAGTTTGCATGGAAACGGGAAAGAAATGTATTTGATGGCAGCAGGGGAGCTTTCTTCATTGGAAAACACATCCAATACAGTTTGCTGTAGCACCTACTGGTCTGGATTGAAGTGAGCTGGAAGAGGAAACAACTAAAACCACAGCATATACTCTCGTTACAGACCAGACGCGTGAAATTTTCCTTTTATCAAGTCAAGTTTTCCCCCATGGGGTTGTTGCAGTATTTCTCAGCTCCTGACTCCTCGTCCAGGGCTGGCGTCACCTGATTGCTCATCTTTACCTTGTTCTGTATTTCCCAAGACCATAATATCCTTCCTACCAGGCTCTCCTCCTGGATAAATAAGTCCAATCTTCACAATCGCTCTTCAGAGATGATTTTTTCCAAGCCAGGCAGACTTTATAAATGCTTCCCCTAAGGAACAAATCACTATTTTTCCGCCTAGGCAAGCAAGAATACATACACGTCTGAGCAAACCTTGATAGAGGAACAGACAGGCAAGTCCACGTAGGTATCGAATCCCTCCATGCTCTGGATTCCCCCTGTTTTAAAAGCAAAACCTCCCAAATCTAAGGAAAGTTGTAGTCGGTATAGAAGGTAGGAACCCACAGCTCAGGTTTGAAGGGTCAGTTTGCATAATGTTGAAACCAGTTCCCATGCTCAGGATTTTTGCTCTCAAAATCACCAGATTAGGGCAATGGTTGCAATTCACCAGCCTAGTATAAATGCTGAACCTCAGCACAGGGAGAACATGGAGTGATGCAGCAAGTCCAGAAGAGGCCACAGAGATGATCCAAGGGTTAGAGCACCTCCCACCTGAGGCCAGGCTGAGGGAGTCAGAGTTGTTAAGCCTAGAGAAGAGAAGGCTCTGAGGAGAACTTAGAGAAGCTTCCAGTGCTGAAAGGGACTCCAGGAAAGCTGGGGAGGGACTCTGGGTCAGGGAGTTGCAGAGAGCAATGAGGTCTCCCCTCAACCTCCTCTTCTCCAGGAGAAACACCCCCAGCTCTCTCAGACGCTCCTCTTCTTCTCCAAGACCCTTCACTAGCTTCATTGCTCTTCTCTTGACTCGCTCCAGAGCCTCAACATCCTTCTTGTGCTGAGGGGCCCATAACTGACCCCAGGATTCGAGGAGCAGTCTCCCCAGTGCTGAGTCCAGAGGGAGAAGAACCTCCCTGGACCTGCTGGCCACACCGGGTCTGATCCAAGCCAAGATGCCATTGGCCTTCCTGACCACCTGGGTCAATGCTGCCTCATGCTCAGTCACTGTCACCAACACCCCCAGGTCCTTCTCCTCCAGGTACTTTCCAGACAGACTTCTCCTAGTCTGGAGCTGCTCAGGGTTGTTGTGCCCCAAGTGCAGGATCCGCCATTTGGTCTTGTTAACCCTCATCCCGTTGGTCTCAGCCCATGGATCCAGCCTGTTCCGATCCCTTTGGAGCCTCCCGACCCTCCAGCAGATCCAGTTTCCACCCAGCTTAGTGTCATCTGCAAACTTGCTCAGGGAGCACTCGCTGCCTTCATCCAGGTCATTGATGAAGACATTGACCAGGGCTGGACCCAGCACTGAGCCCTGGGGACACCACTTGTCACTGGTCTCCAGCTGGAGTTAACTCCATTTCCCACCACTCCCTGGGTCCTCCAGTCAACCGGTTTTCCACTCAGGAGAGTATGTGCCTGTCCAGGACAGATGCAGAAGATCAGCCAGATCCTGCACATCTCCTCCACCAACCATAGGAACAAGCAGCGTTCACTTTTGCAGGGGAAAAGAAAAACGAATAAAGTTGGTTTTCTTAAAAGTTATTTTAAAAACAACAAATAATAATTCTAGTGTCGTGTGGAGTTTTCACTCCTCCACTGGCCCTGGTGGAATGAGATCCAGGGCACAACATTTCCCAGTGCTTTTGAGCAAGTCTAGCGATAATAAATCAAAACCAACCACCAGAACCTGCCGCGAAGCAACAAAGAGGCAAAAAGGAAAGAGCGCGACCCACCTCATGTGGGGAAAAAACCAAGAGGGGCTGGAAGCCAGTTGCTTTCCATGAGTGCAATTGCTTGCCTTGAGCTCAGAGAGAGAATTCTGCTTTTGAAGGGCTTTTTTTTTTTTTTTTTTTTTTTGAGTCTTTCAGGGGAGACCTTGCCCTCCTCCAGCAGTTTTACAGTGAACGTTGTGCTCGGTGCCTGTATCAATTCTGGGCACATCCACAAACCTGCGCAGCACATGACTGTTTTCTTTGGAGACCTGACCTTGGCCTGTAATGGGCACTTTTACGAGGAGGGAAAACACCTTGAGGAATTTGTGGAAAGCTGAGTTTTAACAAGGAGGTAGCTCACTTTCCTTTTGCTCTCTCTGTTATGAGCTCTTTGGAGATTTAGCCAGGCAGCTGCTCACACAGAGGCAGCTTTCGGGGATGTTGCAACACAGTGGAGAGCAGAGAGTCAGCGGCAATGTCTGACCCCGATCTTGCCTGCTCCTTTACATCAGCAATGGGATCCCTTCAAAACAAACCGTCTCCCAAAAGGATTTCCGACGAAAGAATGAGGGGAGGAGGGGATGTTACTACAGCCAGAAAAGGTGAGGATGAAAGAGAGAGCAAACAGAAAGAGAGAAGCAGCTGAATGCTCACAGAATCATAGAATGTTTTGGGTTGGGAGGGACCTTAAAGATCACCCGATTCCATGCCCCTGCCATGGGCAGGGACACCTCCCACTGGATCAGGGGCTCCAAGCCCCACCCAACCTGCCCTTGAACCCCTCCAGGGATGGGGCAGCCACCCCTGCTCTGGGCAACCTGGGTCAGGGCCTCCTCACCCTCACAGTGAAACATTTCTGCCTAAGATCTCATCTCAATCTCCTCTCTCTCAGCTCAAAACCGTTACCCTCTTGTCCTCTCCCTGCCCTCCCTGATCCAGAGTTCCTCCCCAGCTTTCCTGGAGTCCCTTTCAGCACTGGAAGCTGCTCTAAGGTCTCCGCACAGCCTTCTCTTCTCCAGGTTGAACAACCCCAACTCTCTCAGCCTGGTCTCATATCAGAGGTGCTCCAACCCTTTCATCATTTCTGTGGCCTCCTCTTGTCTCTCTCCAGCAGCTCCGTGTCCTTCCCGTCCTTCCAGACTCCAGAACTGGATGCAGGGCTCTGGGTTTGATCTCACTAGAGTAGAGCAGAATCCCCTCTGTCCCTGTTGGTCCCACAGCTCTGGATGCAGCCCGGGACACGGTTGGTTTCTGGGTTTCCAGTGCATTTTGCCTGCCTGTGTTGAGTTTCTCCTCCCCCAGTCCCCCAAGTCCTTCTCTGTGCTGCTCCCAATTCATTTTGGATTCAATCAAGATTGAGGATGGAGCCTGTTGCCATGCCCTGCTCAGTGCTTGCTCGACTGAATCTCCCCGAACTTGTTAAAAAAACATTTCTCCACAAGATCTCATCTCATTCTCCCCTCTTGCAGCTCAAAACCACCTCCCCCTCATCCCATCCCTGCCCTCCCTGACCCAGAGCCCCTCCCCAGCTTCCCTGGAGCCCCTTTCAGCCCTAGAAGCTGCTCTATGGTCTCCCTGGAGCCTTCTCTTCTCCAGGCTGCACAACCCCAAGTCACTCAGGCCATTTTAAGGATGTTTACTTAAAAGGAGGGAGAAAAACCCTCAAAACCAACCCCCTGAGCATTTGCATGAAAGTGCTTGGCTGTCACACTGCCAGGAGAAAGTGACTGGAAAAAGGCCACAAGAGGAGCTGCCCCTTCGCATTGCGGCTCCGAGCATGAGTTACGGTGCGATTCCCGAGGATGCTGGGCTTATCGCTCCCGATAAGCCTCTTTTTATATCTCTGGCAGCGAGATGCGAGAAAGCGGTAATTAAATTTTCACGCAGAAGAAGGTTTCTGCTTTGCACCCGCGTTGGGAGAAGTCGGCATGAAACACTGGGATGGGCCAACAATGGGGGGAAGAGTGGGAGGGATCAGTTGTATTTAGGGCAAGGCAATAATGCTTGAAAATGCAGCAGTGTTCTGCTCAAAAGGTAAGTGCAAACCTGGGAACACCTCCACTCCCCCAGTACTAGAATCATAGAATCATAGAAGAACCAGGTTGGAAGAGACCCACCAGATCATCAAGTCCAACCATTCCCATCAATCACTAACCCATGTCCCTCAGCACTTTGTCAACCTGTCCCTTAAACCCCTCCAGGGAAGGTGACCCAAGCCCCTCCCTGGGCAGCCTCTGACACTGAACAATCACCCTTTCCATGAAAAAATTCCTCCTAATGTCCATCCTGAGCCTCCCCTGGTGGAGCTTGAGGCCATTCCCTCTCGTCCTGTCCCCTGTCCCTTGGCAGAAGAGCCCAGCTCCCTCCTCTCCACAACCTCCTCTCAGGGACTTGCAGAGAGCAATGAAGTCTCCCCTCAGCCTCCTCTTCTCCAGGAGAAACACCCCCAGCTCTCTCAGACACTCCTCTTCTTCTCCAACTCCTTCACCAGCCTCGTTGCTCTTCTCTGCACTCGCTCCAGAGCCTCAACATCCTTCTTGTGCTGAGGGACTCACAACTGACCCCAGGATTCGAGGAGCAGTCTCCCCAGTGTCAAGTCCAGAGGGGGAAGAACCTCCCTGGGCAGAGGTGCTGCCACCTTCCTACCCACTAAACACAGACAGAAACCCCAACAATTTCTCAAGTGGTGCAAACGCAATCTACATACACCAAGCAGAGAAATTTGTAGGCAATAAATCCAATGGAGGTCTGGAAATTGTCTCAGTGAAGTGTGTAGACCCAAAATGACCTAGAAAATGGGTCTGTTTGGGTTTCCGAACCCTCTAAGAGGATCTCAGGTCCATCAAGGACACAGGCGAGCAACGAGACGTAGAATCATAGAACAACCGGGTTGGAAGGGACCCATTGGATCATCGAGTCCAACCATTCCTATGTGCTCCAAGAAGCTCTCCTTGTAGTCAACCCCTCGACGCCACTATTTGCATGAGCTTCCAGTTTTATTCATGGCCTCCATGGAGCCATCGTCATGGCTGATGCAGGTCAAACCATCCCACATCCAGGAGAAAACCTCTTTCCCCAAGGCAAGAAGATGAAATTAAGTTCCCAGACACAAAGAGGCCAACGTGAGCAGAGCTTCATCTCTTCCCAGGACGAAAGCCAACCCCAAAAAAACATCCATTAGCTCCATAGAGATGAAAAGCAAGGGAGAACAAGGGTTGAGAAGCTATTTTGAGGTGAAAGATGCAATGCGATGCCCTACTTAGGCAGGTGCTTCATCTGCCAGAGGAAAGGACTTGCCTCGTGTCTATTTTATGAGGTCTTTTACTCCATTCTGCTGAGCACTTGGCTGTCTCGAGGCTCCAGACTTCCAGTCGTTAGAGGCAGTTATCTCGATGCAATTTAATTAAAGTCTAGTGTTTAATGACACAATGTGCTGTTAATTATTTTTCACTGGTTGTCAGGAGGCTTTTTTTTTTTTCTCTCCTTTTGGTGGTTGCAAAGCAAAATTTAATTACGCGAAAGAAAGCGCGGGGGGTTCTATCTTGAGGGCTTCTGGAAACAAGGGCAAGTGGCGCATCCAGCTCTGCTCAACGAGGTTGATGAGCAAGAACTATTGTCTGGAGGAATTAATTACCACGTAGGGACAAGAAATAGTCACCTGAAGAACACCTTTGGCTTGGTCCACTCTTGTTCCTCCCAAGTGACAGTGGTGGGATGAGAGGAAAGGGCCTCAAGTTGCACCAGGGAAGGTTTGGATTGGATGTCAGGGAAAATTCCCTGTGGCAGTGGTGGATTCTCCAAATCTGGAGGGATTCAAAAAACTCATAGACGAGGCACTTGGGGACATGGTTTTGTACACACAGTGTGGTTGTGATGATGATAGGACTGAATGAGCTTGAGGTGTTTACCAGCCTTAATAATTCTGTGATTCTACTTGGCCAACATGGTCACAGAGAGCCATGAACAAGCTGGTCTCTGCATGCATCCTAAATTTTCATGTCATCTCTGAGACATGGTCTGTAGACCTAGCAAGTCTATAAACTGCAGGTTTGCAGATGACACTAAGCTGGGTGGAAGCTGGATCTGCTGGAGGGTCGGGAGGCTCCAAAGGGATCGGAACAGGCTGGATCCATGGGCTGAGACCAACGGGATGAGGGTTAACAAGGCCAAATGGTGGATCCTGCACTTGGGGCACAACAACCCTGAGCATTTCCAGACTAGGAGAAGTCTGTCTGGAAAGTGCCTGGAGGAGAAGGACCTGGGGGTGTTGGTAACAGTGACTGAGCATGAGGCAGCAGTGGCCCAGGTGGCCAAGAAGGTCAATGGCATCTTGGCTTGGATCAGACCCGGTGTGGCCAGCAGGGCCAGGGAGGTTCTTCTTCCTCTGGACTCAGCACTGGGGAGACTGCTCCTCGAATCCTGTGTTCAGTTGTGTGCCCCTCAGCACAAGAAAGATGTTGAGGCTCTGGAGTGAGTGCAGAGAAGAAAAACAAAGCTGGTGAAGGGACTCGAGAACAGGCCCTGTGAGAAATGTCTGAGAGAGCTGGGGGTGTTTACATTAGGAAACATTAGGAAAAAATATTTCCTAGCATGGGTCCTCATACAGTGTCAGAGGCTGCCCAGGGAGGGGGTTGATTCCCCTTCCCTGGAGGTGTTTAAGGGACGGGTGGACGAGGTGCTGAGGGACATGATTTAGTGTTTGATAGGAATGGTTGGACTTGATGCTCCGGTGGGTCTCTTCCAGTCTGGTGATTCTATGATTTAATGCTTTTCCAACACTTTTAAGGTCTCAGACACTATCTCAACATGTGCCAACAAAATATTAAAGCTCCACCAAAAGCCTTTTCTAACACCACCCAGACTTTTCTGGAGACGCTTCTCCAGTAGACCCCCCACCCAGCACCCATGGGCAGGTTTGCAGTGATATCTTCTCTGTCAGCTGGAGCAAACCTGCAAATTTCAGGATGTCAGAATCTCTCCTGGAATTGATATTTCATGTTTTGACCAGCTGTAATTACTGGGTGTCACCGTGCGCCGCTGGTGCCGTGCAAGTGTGTAGGCGTTTCAAAGATCTCAAGAAAACAACAATTTCCAGCGGAGGTTTCACTTTTAGAAATTAGCGTTTTTTAAACAACAAAACGAGATCTGCCAGCATCTCAAAAAAAAAAAAAAAAAAAAAAGCAGCTTCTACATCCACCAAGCACCACGCTGAGCAGCTATATTTTAATATTAAAGGGAAAAAAAGGCATAATAACATATGCAAAAATGATGAGGGGGGATCTGAAAGCTACTTATCAGCTGCAAAACTTCTCCAGCCCTTTTCCAAACTGCAAAACTCTGCTCTCCGATGAGCACGTTGCACATTTAATTCTCCCTGCGCAGACCTTCTCTGCATTGCTAGGCGGCTTACGAGAGTTTAATGCGAGCAGCCAAGGCTGGTGGTGACACATGTAATTAAGTCTTGCGGAACACCCTTCAACAGTAGAGATCAAAGCAATTTGCAAAAATAAATGTGCATCATTATCTCGACTTTACAGGGAAACTGAGGCTTAGAGAGGGGAAATCTCCCAGCAGACAAAGACTCAGAGGCAGGGAGGGGAAAACAGGATTCCCAAATCCCTCTCCTGCTGATGAGGCAAAACCATGGAGAGCTAAAATTGCCAGTGAAAGTCTTCGGAGCCTTCGTCATTTGTAGGCTACCGACGGGAGGATGATTTGGCTTGGAAGGAGAAACGGATTGAGATGCAAACAGATTCTCCCCCCCAAAAAAATGACAGCTTGAAAAAGGGACGGCTTGCTGCGTGGGAAGGTATTTTAAGGAGAAAAGTCAGTATTATAGTGTGCGGAGCCAAGAAGCTCCATCCTGCATGAAGACACTCAATCTGTCTCTGGTTTTCATGTTAAAAACTGGGGTGACCCAACCTGTTTTCTTCCTGTAGGCTCTGCTTCACCCCAAAACTACTGCTTGTTGCCATGGTAAGGCACCTCTAGAATCATAGAATCACCAGGTTGGAAGAGACCCACTGGATCATTGAGTCCTATCAAACACTAACCCATGTCCCTCAGCATCTCGACCAACTGTCCTTTAAACCCCTCTAGGGAAGGCCACCTCCCTGGGCAGCCTCTGACAATGACCAATCACCCTTTCTGTGAAAAACTTCCTCCTAATGTCCATCCTGAATTTCCCCTGGTGGAGCTTGAGGCCATTCCCTCTCGTCCTGTCCCCTGTCCCTTGGCAGAAGAGCCCAGCTCCCTCCTCTCCACAACCTCCTCTCTTCTCAGGGACTTGCAGAGAGCAATGAGGTCTCCCCTCAGCCTCCTCTTCTCCAGGACAAACACCCCCAACTCTCTCAGATGCTCCTCTTCTTCTCCAGACCCTTCACCAGCTTCGTTGCTCTTCTCTGGACTCGCTCCAGAGCCTCGACATCCTTCTTGTGCTGAGGGGCCCACAACTGACCCCAGGACTTGAGGAGTAGTCTCCCCAGTGCTGAGTCCAGAGGGAGAAGAACCTCCCTGGCCCTGCTGGCCACATCGTGTCTGATGCAAACCAAGATGCCACTGGCCTTCTTGGCCACCTGGGCCACTTCTGCCTCATAATCAGTCGCTGTCACCAACATCCCCAGGTCCTTCTCCTCCAGGCACTTTCCAGCCAGACTTCTCCTAGTCTGGAGCTCTGCAGAGGGTTATGTTGAGCTTCTCCTTCCCCAGCACCCCAAGCCCTTCTCCCCAGGGCTGCTCCAAATGGGTTTTTCACCCAGCCTGGATTTGTGGCTGGGATTGCCCTGACCCAGGTGTAGGACCTTGCCCTTGGCCTTGTTGAACTCCATGAGGTTCACACATCCCCTCTTCTCTAGCCTGTCCAGGTCCCTCTGGATCCATCCCTTCCCCCCTGCATGGAGTCCCCAAAACCTGTGTGACTGAGGGAAAGAACCTGCGACAAGCCAAGCTGAATGTTCCATTTTCCCAGCAGCACAGCCTTGATGAGATGAATATTTCAAAGACATCCAAGATCATTTGCATCCTTCTGCCCACGACATTCCTCCTCATCAGCCATCTGCTACCCTTGAAGGGCTCGTGCTCTTCAGGGAGAAGTTTAGTTTCCGAGGCTGGAAACAGCAAGAGGGGCTGGAACGAGAGAAGCAAAAAGTCCATCCAGAAGGACTCTGGAGGTCAAAGATGGAACCAACCAAACATGCTCCCTTTCCCTAAGGGCTCACCTCAGGTTTTGCACACATAGCAGCAAAAAAAACAAAGAGAAAAGAAGGAAAAAGGTCCAAAATGAAAAAAAAAAAAAAGGTTTGGGGAATGAGGAAGGGAAAAGAAGAGCAAAAGTCTTCCCAGGGAAAAGCATCCCCCTCCCAGTTCCCACCAGCAGGACAGTGGGCAGGTTGGTGAGGGCTGGTGGCAAAGACTGGGCAAGAGCCACTGGTGCAATTATTTTGGGGAGAGGAACATGGCTTGAGAATCTCGTTGCCATCCTTTGTGGCTCTTTAATGAACCTTTAAACACGTCAGAAAAAAAAATAATAAAACAAAGAGGAAGGGAAGTGAAAAGCTCTCATTAAAGCCTTTGGCAGATCTGATTAGTGGTTTTACAGCCCTAAACAACCGTTTAATTGGTAAATCCTCTGGCAGCCAAGGAAAAGAAAGGGCTGGGCACAAAAGTGGGCTGCTTTCCTTGTTGTTGGAGAACTTCTCCCTTCCTCCCTAGGGAGAGGGCAGGACACGGCAGCCGCTTTGCCAAAAAAAATCAAATATCTAGCAGAAACTCCTTTTTTCTCCCATTAATCCTACTCCCTCTCAGTTAGTAGCGCATCAAACCCTGCATTTCTCCAGCTCTTCCAACTGAGAGATGGAGTTTCACATTGCAATATCATGGCCAGAGGACCAGGGAAGGGATCATCCCCTGCACTTGGTGCTGGGGAGACCAAACCTCGAATCCTGGGGTCAGATCTGGCCCCTCACTCCAAGAAGGACCTGGAGGGGCTGGAGCGCATCCAGAGAAGGGAATGGAGCTGGGAAGGGTCTGGAGAACAGCTGTTGTGGGAGCAGCTGAGGGACCTTGGGGGTGTTTATCGTGGAGAAGAGGAGGTTGAGGGGAGACCTCATGGCTCTGTGCAGCTCCTGGAGAGGAGGTTGTGGAGAGGTGGGTGCTGGGCTCTGCTCTCAAGGGACAGTGATGGGTTGAGAGGGAATGGCCTCAAGCTGCACCAGGGCAGGTTCAGATTGGGTAATGGGAAAAATTCCTTCATGGAAAAGGTTGTCTGGCCCAGGCTGCCCAAGAAGTTAGTGGAGTCTCCATCCCTGGAGGGGTTTGAAAGCCGCAGATGATGAGGTGCTCAGAGATGGTTCAGTAGTGGACAAGGATGATTGGACTCAATGACCTCCAAGATCTGTTTCAACCAAGGGATTCTATGATAATAAAAAGGGCACTGAGCTGCGAGCACGGACCACACTTAAAAGCATTATTTTTTACTCATTAAACTCATGTTTTGTTGCTCATTAAACTCATGTTCTGTCATACAGGCTGATGCTGAAGGTTTTGGATGCACCCCTGGCCACATCTGCAAACACTAAATTTCAGGTTTTGTTTGCAGGCCTGAGAAAGTTCTCAATAAAGTATATTTGGAAAAAAAAAACCAAACCCAAACCCAAAAAGGCATTCCCTCTGTACTGAGCACTGGTGAGGCTGCTCCTTGAATGCTGTGTTCAGTTGTGGGCCCCTCAGAACAAGAAGGATGTTGAGGCTCTGGAGAGAGTCCAGAGAAGAGCCACGAAGCTGGTGAAGGGGCTGGAGAAGAAGAGGAGTGTCTGAGAGAGCTGGGGGTGTTTCTCCTGGAGAAGAGGAGGCTGAGGGGAGACCTCATTGCTCTCTGCAAGTCCCTGAAAGGAGGTTGTGGAGAGGAGGGAGCTGGGCTCTTCTGCCAAGGGACAGGGGACAGGACGAGAGGGAATGGCCTCAAGCTCCACCAGGGGAGGGTCAGGCTGGACATTAGGAAAAAATATTTCCTGGAAATGGTGATTGGTCAGTGTCAGAGGCTGCCCAGGGAGGGGGTTGAGTCCCCTTCCCTGGAGGTGTTTAAGGGACGGGTGGACGAGGTGCTGAGGGACATGGGTTAGTGATTGAGGGAATGATTGGACTCAGTGATCTGATGGGTCTCTTCCAGCCTGGTGATTCTATGATTCTGTGATTCTATGATTCTATGATTCTATGAAATGGGGTCACTCAAGGGATACTGAGTGCAGCACTTTACCATAAAAAGACCATTTCCAGCTTGCAGTTCCCTATGCCTTGTTTTTGCTCTCCTAGAATGGAAGAAGGGTTTGGGTTGGAAGGGATCTCAAAGCCTACCCAGATCCACCTCTGCCATGGGTAGGGACCCCTCCCACTGGATCAGCGGCTCCAGGCCCCATCCAACCTGCCCTTGAACCCCTCCAGGGATGGGGCAGCCGCCCCTGCTCTGGGCAACCTGGGTCAGGGCCTCATCAGTCTCATAATGAAGAAATTCTTCCTTACATCTAGTCTAAATCTGTCCCTCTCCGGTTTATACCCATTCCCTCTTGTCCTATCACTACAAACCTTCTGGTGATTCTATAAGCACCCCACAGCTGCATGGGCCTGAAGGGCAGTCAGGGCAAATCCATCTCCAAAGGCTTCGTACATCTCCAAAAGCCTTTTTGCTCTGGGAACCCAGAGAGAGCAAACTTCTCCAAAGCAGCTGAGCAAATCCCTCGTGCAGTGACTCATCCAGCCGCCCGATTTAGCTGCTCTCCCCCACACACATCGTGTACCCCAGTGTGCTGTGAGCTCACCCCATTTCCCTGTGACTCAGGGTCCCTCCGTGTGTCGACGCTCCCTTTGCAGCTCAACTCTCTGAAGCCCCATGTCGGCAGCAAAAGCAGCTTGAGGAAACCACAAAGAGCAAGGAGAAAGCTGAGGCTGTGGTGATGCTCTCTGCAAAAATAGGGTTTGTGAGGTTGCACCCCACCCTCTTCCACCTCCCCTAAAACCACTGCAAGGCTGCAGCACTGTCCCATGCAGAGGAATCCCTTGCAGGGAGGTTTTCATGCTGCCTCCCTTGCAGCACAAGCACTGCCGGCTTTGACCTTTTATTTCCCCGATTCATCATCCTCTTTGCTATTTCAGCTTCATTTCACCATCTCCATCCTTCACAGCCCTATTGCCAGCCTGGGTTGTGCCTCCCTGATAGAGAGATGCTGTCGCTGCAATTAAAGCCGTCTTTAGAATCATAGAATCACCAGGTTGGAAGAGACCCATCGGATCATTGAGTCCAACCATTCCTATCAAACACTAACCCATGTCCCTCAGCACTTTGTCCACCCACACCTTAAACCCCTCCAGGGAAGGTGGATCAACCACCTCCCTGGGCAGCCTGTTCCAATGCCCAATGACCCTTTCTGTGAAAAACTTTCTCCTAGTGTCCATCCTGAGCCTAAATCTCCCCTGGTGGAGTTTGAGGCCATTCCCTCTCATCCTGTCCCCTGTCCCTTGGGAGAAGAGCCCAGCTCCCTCCTCTCCACAACCTCCTCTCAGGGAGTTGAAGAGAGCAATGAGGTCTCCTCTCAGCCTCCTCTTCTCTAGGCTAAACACCCCCAGCTCTCTCAGACTCTCCTCATAAGGTCTGTTCTCCAGACCCCTCACCAGCCTTGTTGCTCTTCTCCAGACTCACTCCAGAGCCTCAACATCCTTCTTGTTCTGAGGGGCCCACAACTGAACACAAGATTCAAGGAGTGGCCTCACCAGTGCGGAGTCCAGAGGGAGAAGAACCTCCCTGGCCCTGCTGGTCACACCATTTCTGATCCAAGCCATGATGCCATTGACCTTCTTGGCCACCTGGGCCACTGTTGGCTCATGTTCAGTCGCTGTCAACCAACACAGGTTGGATGCTGCTTGCTCCAACATCCCTAAATCCCGGGTAGGTACCCACGGGTTTGCTGCTGGACCACAGGCCATGGAAGTACCAGCCAATCATGGCAACCAAGCATCTCTCCGTGTCTCTATTCCTCCGCTTGCCCTGGAAAAGCTTCCACGCAAACTGTGCTGTGTGGGATTTGGGCACCCCAGCTCCTCCCTGCCTCCTGCGACTTCGTTATCTCGTTGCTTTCCTTCACTGGAGTCCGTAAAGTTGTGCCGGGGATTAATCTGGCCCCGTGCCTTCATTTCCATCCTCGGCCTTGAACGTCCTTTGAGCTCCTCTTAAAAAGAGATTGATTAATAGGAAATTACTCAAAGCCCTTTTAGCCAACGCTGGGTTTGACACCAAGGAGGAAAGGGTAGGATGACAGTGCCCAAGTCAAGCATTTGCCAAGTTAATTCCTCTGCTAGATATAATTTTTGGATGTTGAGTGTTTTTTTATAAAATCCATCATGCTGTAATTCTCTAATTAGCTCGGAGTTACTTGGGTGAGGACGCACCGATCTGATTTATGAGGAGGGAAAATATGTTAAATAAATGCCTTTTTACACACATCCCAAGATGAAGGGCAAGGAAAAAACCTGGACTGGGCGCAGGAGACCTCCAAAAGCATCTCAACCTGCATGAGAGCACAGAGTTAGAGGGCATTCGATCTCGGGAAGCTGCAGGCAGGGAGGGATGGGGGGTGTGAGCAGCAGCAGCACCGGTGCCCGCTGGCTGCTGGCCACAGCCTTGGGAAATCGCATTAGGGCCCCGGCTGCTCCGCAGAACTGCTGCTAATGCATTAATGCTCCATTTAGGATCAAGGCCCATCGATCCCTCATCTCTGAATAACTAATTCGAGCCCCCAGTGGATTAATATAATATCTCCAACACTTGGAAATCTTCCCGGCGCTGGCAGCCCTCTGCACACCTTCCCTGCGATGAAGGCGTCGAGGCTCAGTGCCCCATCTCCCCTCTAGGTCTGGATCACTGCCCCTTCCTCCTGTTATGGCATCGTCACTGCCAAAGGTTTGGTGCTGATGAAATTGAAACCTGGAAACCCAGGGAGCTCAAACCACAGCTCCCGAGGTTGCTGACTCAGCTGGATGCCTCTTCCCTGCAACACTGGCTCTCAGCTTTGCACAGGGTAATTAAAGGAAGGAGAAGATCCCAGCTTTGGTGGTCTCAGATTCACAGTAAATTAAGATCTGTCATTGCCCCAGCTCAGATTAGTCGCTTTAGAGTCATAGATTCACCAGGTTGGAAGAGACCCACTGGATCATCGAGTCCAATCATTCCCATCAATCACTAACCCATGTCCCTCAGCACCTCATCCACCTGTTCCTCAAACCCCTCTAGGGAAGGGGAATCAACCACTTCCCTGGGCAACCTTTGACACTGACCAATCACCCTTTCTGTGAAAAACTTCCTCCTAGTGTCCATCCTGACCCTCCCCTGGTGGAGCTTGAGATCATTCCCTCTTGTCCTGTCCCCTGTCTCTTGGGAGAAGAGCCCAGCCCCCTCCTCTCCACAACCTCCTCTCAGGGAGCTGCAGAGAGCAATGAGGTCTCCCCTCAGCCTCCTCTTCTCCAGGAGAAACACCCCCAGCTCTCTCAGATGCTCCTCTTCTTCTCCAGACCCTTCCCCAGCTTCGTTGCTCTTCTCTGGGCTCTCTCCAGAGCCTCAACATCCTTCTTGTGCTGAGGGGCCCACAACTGAACACAGGATTCACTTTACTCTTGTAAAAACAAAAAGGACTCCTAATTTCCTGCAAAACTTCTCCCTCTTCTGCTTTCCCACACTGGCACCTCTAACTCGATCCCTCACCATGGTCTGCAGAGACTCAGGGAATAGTTTGGGTTGGAAGGGACCTCAAAGCCCATCCAGTCCAACCCGTGTCACGGGCAGGGACACCTCCCACGGGATCAGGGACTCCAAGTCCCATCCAACCTGCCCTTGAACCCCTCCAGGGATGGGGCAGCCACCCTTGCTCTGGGCAACCTGGGCCAGGGCCTCCTCATCCTCACACCAAAACATTTCTCCCTAACATCTCATCTCAATCTCCCCTCTTGCAGCTCAAAACTGTTCCCCTCATCCTCTCCCTGCCCTCCCTGATCCAGAGCCCCTCCCCAGCTTTCCTGGAGCCACTTCCAGCACTGGAAGCGGTCTCCTCACAGCCTTCTCTTCTCCAGGCTTAACAGCCCCAACTCTTCAAATGAAATGGGATGAATCATCCTATGCCAAGGAAAACCAACCCTACCCCACAACACGGACTAAGTTGGTTGAAATCTCCCCAAAATGCTCGTTTGCAGCATCCCAGCAGCTCACTGCACTGCGGAGCTTCCTACTCCGGCAGCAATTCCTTTTTCACTGGTGGGTGAAGGCATTCCCACTTTACCAAGCACTCTTGCAGAAAAGGCATTACATAACCTCACGATATGGAGATTTCCCAGCCCCTGTAGGCTGCCTATAAATAAGGAAAAGTGGGGGGGAAACAATCCCACTACAACCTTGTGATGGAGAAATCCATCCCATGCACCCACGTGCAGTTAAATCATAGAATCATAGAATCAGAACCAGGTTGGAAGAGACCCACCGGATCATCAAGTCCAACCATTCCTATCAATCACTAACCCATGTCCCTCAGCACCTCATCCACCCGTCCCTTAAACCCTTCCAGGGAAGGTGAATCAGCCCCTCCCTGGGCAGCCTCTGACACTGACCAATCACCCTTTCTGTGAAAATCTCACAGGGGGAAAAGAAACAGGGTCCATGCTTGGCTTTAATTCAGCTAAAAAGAGCCCTGTAGGTTTTCACCGTAGGCCCCTAAAAATTCTTCAAGCCTAGGGTAGGTGACTGTTCTGCTCCCCAACATGAGGCTGCACTGCTTAGTCCATTCAGGAGGTGAATCTGCTGATGAATATAGATAAAACCCACCCTGAACCTCTCCATCCTTCTCAAATTTTGTTTCCAGAGCCAAAAAACCACTCTTGAAATCCAAAAATTCTCTTTCTGAATACAGCTGAGAGAGCTGGGGGTGTTTCTCCTGGAGAAGAGGAGGCTGAGGGGAGACCTCATTGCTCTCTGCAAGTCCCTGAGAGGAGGTTGTGGAGAGGAGGGAGCTGGACTCTTCTGCCAAGGGACAGGGGACAGGATGAGAGGGAATGGCCTCAAGCTCCACCAGGGGAGGGTCGGGCAGGACATTAGGAAAAAATATTTCCTGGAAAGGGTGATTGGTCAGTGTCAGAGGCTGCCCAGGGAGGGGGTTGAGTCACCTTCCCTGGAGGGGTTTAAGGGACAGGTGGATGAGGTGCTGAGGGACATGGGTTAGTGATTGATGGGAATGGTTGGACTGGATGATCCAATGGGTCTCTTCCAACCTGGTTGTTCTATGATTCTATGCTTCTTTTGAAACCCCCAAATCCTTTCTTCAAATACCGAAAGCCACTCTCTGAACCTCCAAACCCATTCTTGCAACCTAAAAAGCCTCATCTCAACCAGAAAAAGCCCCTCTCCTTAACCCAAATAGCCTCACTCTTAACCCAAAAAACCACTTTCTGAATCCCAAGCACCACTCCTGGTACCCAAAAAGCCTTGGTTGGAACTCAAAAAAAAACTCCGTGCACCCCAGAATCATAGAATCATAGAATCACCAGTCTGGAAGAGACCAATTGGATCATCGAGTCCAACCGTAAATATCACTCTGAACCCAGAAAGTCTCTTCCTAAACAAAAGTAAAAGCCACTCAGAACACAGAAATCCTCTTTCTGACCCCAGAGTCACCCGAACGTTGGCTACAAGAGAGAATGGGTGGATTTGAGGATGGAAAAAATAGATGGATTCAGGCTCAGGGAGGGCCAGGGGAGACGGAAGGGGGGACTCTGGGGAAAGCTTTGAAGCTAAATTCTGCATCACTCAGCACTGAGATGAACCAGGCCTGCAGGGACACACTCGGATATTTTTCTGCCTTCACTGGGGACAGGAAAATCACATTTATCTCCCCCCTCCCTCTGCATTTCTTCGGGATTCATTCCTTTAAGGTTGAAACCACAAATGGCCTTTTTCTCTCCCCCGACCCTTCCTGTCTCTTCCTAAGCTGCTTTAATTTCCCAACAAGATTTATTCTGGCTGCTTTCACTCCTGTTACTGATGATCCTGCCTCAGGAATCGGTCACCAGAGGATTTGCTTCTCCTTTCATTGCTCCACAAGCTCAACGGGCATGAGGGGCTGGGAGACGCCAAGAAATCCTTCAAGCCTCCAAAAATCCTCATCTTTCCACAAATTCCCACCTCTGTACCTGTCACCAAGACCTCAGAGGTGACTGGAATAATCCATCACACGGTGATTTTCTATGTTTTCCCCCCCAATATCTGGTTTTGCAGATTATTTTGATCCAGCAGGACATGTCCCTGCCCATGGCTGGACGGAACTCGATGGGCTTTGAGGTCCCTTCCAACCTAACCCATCCCATGATTCTATGATTTCTGGTGATGGAAGAGCAGCAAAAGCTGCAATGGGCAGTGGCAATTTCGGCTTAAAAAAATCACATTTTTAAGGCAAAAGTGTGTGTGTAATCGGGGCTTAAGTATAGCTAGAGGTGGCAAAAAGAGGGATCAAACCTTAGAATTGTAGAATCATAGAATGACAGGTTGGAATGGACCCACTGGATCATCCAGTCCAACCATTCCCATCAATCACTAACCCATGTCCCTCAGCAACTTGTCCACCCGTTCCTTAAACCCCTCCAGGGAAGGAGACTCAACCCCGCCTCCCTGGGCAGCCTCTGACACTGACCAATCACCCTTTCCATGAAAATTTTTTCCTAATGCCCCTCCTGACCCTCCCTTGGTGGAGCTTGAGGTCATTCCCTCTTGCCCTGTCCCTTGGGAGAAGAGCCCAACTCCCTCCTCTCCACAACCTCCTCTCTTTTCAGGTAGTTGCAGAGAGCAATGAGGTCCTCAGCCTCCTCTTCTCCAGGAGAAACACCCCCAGTTCTCTCAGCCGTTCCTCATAAGGCCTGTTCTCCTGTCCCTTCACCACCTTCCTTGCTCTTCTCTGGACTCGCTCCAGAGACTCAACATCCTTCTTGTGCTGAGGGGCCCACAACTGAAAACAATATTCAAGGATCGGTCTCACCAGCGCTGATTCCAGAGGGAGAAGAACCTCCCTGGCCCTGCTGGCCACACCATGTCTGATCCAAGCCAAGATGCCATTGGCCTTCTTGGCCACCTGGGTCACTGCTGCCTCATGCTCAGTCGCTGTCACCAACACCCCCAGGTCCTTCTCCTCCAGGCACTTTCCAGTCAAACTTCTCCTAGTCTGGAGCTCTGCATAGGGTTGTTTTTAATGGGGTAATTAAAAACATAAAACAAGAGGAAAAACCTATATGTGATAGAAATATATTAATGGGGTGGTGTTTATCCAAATTTGGGCATAAGTACGTTCCCACGTCATGAAATGCTACTGGTTTCTGCTCCCCAGAGCTCAGCTCTGCCTCAGGAGGATGGGGAGCAGTTTCTCTGCAGGATGTTGGATGCTTCTGCATCGAATCAAGGGAGCAATGAATACATAGATAATCTCAAGAAAGTCTGACTACTGAAAGCTTTTAAGTAACAATCAGTTCAATCACTGCATTTCACTGAGGCTCTAAGCATTTTATGCTTCCCTCGCCCCCCTCTTGCCTTCTATTTGGGTCGTGCACTTGGGGCACAACAACCCTATGCAGAGCTACAGACTGGGAGAAGCCTGGCTGGAAAACTGCCAGGAGGAGAGGGACCTGGGGGTGTTGGTCAACAGCAAACTGAACATGAGGCAGTAGTGTGCCCAGGTGACCAAGAAGGCCAATGGCATCTTGGCTTGGATCAGAAATGGTGTGACCAGCAGGGCCAGGGAGGTGATTCTCCCTCTGGACTCGGCACTGGTGAGGCTGCTCCTTGAATCCTGTGTTCAGTTGTGGGCCCCTCAGCACAAGAAGGATGTTGAGACTATGGAGTGAATCCAGAGAAGAGTGAAAAAGCTGGTGAAGGGGCTGGAGAACAGGCCTTATGAGGAGTGTCTGAGAGAGCTTGGGGTGAGGGGGTGGGGTTATCCTGGAGAAGAGGAGGCTGAGGGGAGACCTCATTGCTCTCTACAACTCCCTGAGAGGAGGTTGTGGAGAGGAGGGAGCTGGGCTCTTCTACCAAGGGACAGGGGACAGGATAAGAGGGAATGGCCTCAAGCTCCGCCAGGGGAGATTTAGGCTGGAGATTAGGAGGAAGTTTTTCCCAGAAAGGGTCATTGGGCATTGGAACAGGCTGCCCAGGGAGGTGGTTGATTCCCCTTCCCTGGAGGTGTTTAAGGGACGGGTGGATGAGGTCTTGAGGGACGTGGTTTAGTGTTTGATAGGAATGGTTGGACTAGATGATCTGATGGGTCCCTTCCTACCTGGTTGTTCTATGATTCTATGATCCTTTTTAATTTTTCCATGGACGAAGATCCCAAATTTTAACCACAGGTGCCTGGAAAAAGAATAACAAATGCTTAAATGGATTTTTGTTTTTCCTCCAAATCTGAAAGCCTCCTCTCGTGCCCTTCAGCCTTCATCACCGCTGCGCTCCTCCTCTTCCTCCCACCCTGCAGCCGCCCCAGGGTGATACTGAGCCCATTAGGGAGCTGTAGGCTATAAATCATCCCACTAAGATGGTCAAAAAAAAAAGGGGGGGGGAAGATGGATGAAATTCTTATTTAAACATTTTGGAACTCATCTGGGGGCATTTAAGTCTTTCTTCATTTACCGCTGGTCCCTCTCCGGCGAGCCCGGAGCCTGAAAGGAAGACGGATAGCTGGAATAAAGCTTCTAATTGGCACCTCTTTCCCTGTCTTTATCCAATTTCAACACTTAATCGTGATGAATAAGAAGGAGACGAAGGCTGAGTGGGTGGAAGGGTGAGGGAGAAGGTGTCAGGAGAGGGGCATCCCTGCTACGTCCACTCTCTATCCTAATTTCCCAACGTTCCATCGATGCTTCCTGCCTTTTATCTGCTGCGTTTCAGCAGGGATGATGCATTTCGCTCCTGATCACTATCTCCCGGAGAAGGCGATATCTCACTGGCATGAGCCGGCGCCTGCAAGCTGCCCTTGCAGACTAAAAATCTCATTTATTCCTTTTTAACAAGTTCGGGGAGATTCAGTCGAGCAAGCACTGAGCAGGGCATGGCAACAGGCTCCATCCTCAATCTTGATTGAATCCAAAATGGATTGGGAGCAGCGCAGAGAAGGGACTTGGGGAACTGGTGGAGGAGAAACCCAACACAGGCAGGCAAAATGTGTTGGAAGTCCAGAAACCAACTGTGTCCTGGGCTGTACGCAAAGCTGTGGGACCAGCAGGGAGGGAGGGAGGAGATTCTACCCCTCTGTTCCACTCTGGGGAGACTCTACCTGCAGTCCTGTGTCCAGTTCTGGAGGCCTGAGCGCTGGAAGGACATGGAGCTGCTGGAGCGAGTCCAGAGGAGGCCACGGAGATGATTCAAGGGCTGGAGAACCTCTTATATGAGAACAGGCCGAGAGAGTTCGGGTTGTTCAACCTGGAGAAGAGAAGGCTCTGGGGAGACCTTAGAACAGCTTCCAGTGCTGAAAGGGGCTCCAGGAAAGCTGAGGAGGGGCTCTGGATCAGGGAATGCAGGGAGAGGACAAGAGGGTAATGGTTTTGAGCTGAGAGAGAGGAGATTGAGATGAGATCTTAGGCAGAAAAGTTTCACTGTGAGGGTGAGGAGGCCCTGGCCAGGTTGCCCAGAGCAGGGGTGGCTGCCCCATCCCTGGAGGGGTTCAAGGGCAGGTTGGATGTGGCTTGGAGCCCCTGATCCATTGGGAGGTGTCTCTGCCCATGGCAGGAGCTTGGAATTAGATGATCTTTAAGGTCCCTTCCCACTCAAATCATTCCATGACTCTACAAAAATCCCAATGTGCTCATCCTTTTCTTGAGATATTTTGGCACAACGGGGCGGTTTTAATGGGAAAACACATCTCACAGTTTCCCAGGTTCTACACGTCATGGGAGAAATTTTCCGCATGTATTCAGTGTGGATTTCCTAAAAATAAAGTTTTGTGCAAGCTCATGGCAGCACCCACTTCTATTTGCAACCACAACTAGATTGATGAATATTTGGGTTATTTTGCCAGGCATCCCACATGCCCAAGAGAGGAGAAGAGGCAACATAGTATGTGTTTGGGGGCTAAAAAGCAGAAAAGCAGCTGAAAGATGCAGATGAGAGAGCTGAGAGAGCTGGGGGTGTTTCTCCTGGAGAAGAGGAGGCTGAGGGGAGACCTCATTGCTCTCTGCAAGTCCCTGAGAGGAGGTTGTGGAAAGGAGGGAGCTGGGCTCTTCTCCCAAGGGACAGGACGAGAGGGAATGGCCTCAAGCTCCACCAGGGGAGGGTCAGGAGGGGCATTAGGAAAAAATTTTCATGGAAAGGGTGATTGGTCAGGAAGGACATCAGGAAAAAAATTTTCCTGGAAATGGTGATTGGTCAGTGTCAGAGGCTGCCCAGGGAGGTGGTTGATTCACCTTCCCTGGAGGTGTTTAAGGGACAGGTGGATGAGGTGCTGAGGGACATGGGTTAGTGATTGGTAGGAATGGTTGGACTAGATGATCCGGTGGGTCTCTTCCAGCCTGGTTGTTCTATGATTCTATGATTCAATGTTTCACCCAAAAAATCCCATCTATTGGGATCATTCTCTATTCCTTAGGGATGAGCTGAAGTAGGGATGTAATTTCAGAGCCAAGCACCACACATCGACCCTGGGATGGTCCTCAAAACCTCTTCTTCCTAGCCCAATGTGCCCCTGTGTTCCTTCGCTCCCCCCTCGTGTCTCTACACCCTGGCATTGCTTTAGTCACAGAGATTTGCATTGATTTTGCTGTAAAAATGAATGAATTCTGCTTGAGGGAAACAAATAATAATAAAACTAAATAACATTGATTTGCTTCTTAATGCGGTGCTGAGCTGAGAGACCCCGGCATGGCTCACCCTGGGATTCACGCTGAGGTTGCAAAAGCTCAGTCTTTATATATAATTTCATTTAGCCTTTGAAAAATCATCCTTTATAGAATCATAGAATGTCCTGAGCTGGAAGGGACCCACAAGGCTCATCGAGTCCAGCTCCTGTCCCTGCACAGGACACCCCAACATTCACACCATGGGGCTGAGGGCATTGGCCAAAGGCTTCTGGAATATTGTCAGGGTTGGTGCTGTCACTGCTGCCCTGGGAGCTGTTCCGGAGCTCCACCAACCTCTGTATGAAGAACCTTCTCATGTCCAACCTAACCCTCCTCTGGCATCTTCCTGCTGTTCCCTCGGGTCTAGAGAGAAGAGCTCAGCACCTGCTCCTAAACTCACTTTCATTTAATTTTGGATAGTGATGCAATGGACTAAAGTTGTTCTCATTGGTGCTGTGACCAGCAGGATGGGGTCCAACACGACCAAGTGTAGGACCTAGAGCTTGGGACACAACAACCCCAATCAGCACTGAAGGGAATGGAGCTGGGAAGGGGTTGGAGAACAGGGGTTGTGGGAGCACCTGAGGGACCTGAGGGTGTTTATCATGGAGAAGAGGAGGTTGAGGGGCGACTTCATGGTTCTATGCAGCTCTGGGAGAAGAGGTTGTGGTGAGATGGGTGCTGGGCTCTGCTCCCGAGTGACAGTGATGGGATGAGAGGGAATGGCCTCAGGTTGGGTCAGGACAGGTTCAGATTGGACATCAGGAAAAAATTCCTTCACAGAAAGCAGTCTCAGGCTCTGGGCGGTGGTGGAGAACCCATCCCTGGAGGGGTTTAAAAGATGGGAAGATGAGGTGCTCAGGGAGGGTTCAGTAGTGAACAGGGATGGTTGGATCTCAAAGGTCTTTTCCAGCCAAATGATGCTGAGACCCATCCAGAGCTCCCTGAGCAAAGACAGAATATGAACCAAAAATAATTGAATTTATCTCATGCAAAAATAACCCTCCAAACCTTAGCAGGGCTGAGCACAGAGTTTTAAAAGGCTCAGGAGCTGGTTATCTTTTCGTGAAGGAGGATTTTTCCACCTTCCTCTTGCAGGGTGACCTGTATTGCTCAAAATTCCATGGGGTACCTGTAATCTACTGTGTGCAGCAACAGCACAAAGAAATCTAGAGGGTGTTTGGGACGATGAACCACACCTATCACAGGCAGATAACCACCAAGGTCAGAAAGTTGCACCTTGTGAATGAGAAAGTTGTATTTCACTGGTGTCCTCAAAGGAAAAAAATTAAAAATCAAAGAAAAATCCAGTTTTCCATTTTTACTCCCCATCTCTCCAGAGGAAAACCCCTCCAAAAGCGTCAGTTTAGGCTCTTCGGAAATGTCAACTTCTGTATTTCCAAATCAAATTGAAACCTGAGTGCTTCAAAGTGTGGGAAATAAGTGTTTAGGGTTTGAATTAAAAAAAAAAAAAGATGAAACAAAGCATTTCTGCTCTCTCTGGACCATTCTTCCCCGAACAGAATCCAGGAGAAAGCAACTGCATTCCTGCCGTGTCCGGGGATTGTTTTAATAGACGACAATTCCATTGAGATGTCTCCTGTTAGATGTTCCAGCCCTCTGCCACCGTCGTGGAAGTCTGTCTCCGAGGCTGGATCTGACACGAATTGCCTGGGGACCCCATTGCGTCTTGAGGAACCAGCTCCTTCATTTTGCTAATTATAATTCTAATCTAGTAATGTAGTCGAACAATGTTCTTTATAAACCAGACCCTCTGCAGCAGGGACAGGTCTGATGACGAGAATGAACTCTCTCCCTGGATTTTTGGTCTCACTCAATGGTGGTCTCGGTGCTGTCCATCACCAATAAATACAATTTTGGGGTGAGAGATGGTATTTTTCCCTCCTGGCAAGTGCCTATTTCCCAGGCTGTCAGGTGCAAATGAGATCTTCATTGCAACCTTCTCTGTGAGCATCCTCTGACAAGACATCACGGCCTTGAAACGGGCCCCATCCTGCTGTGACAGCAGCGCTTCTCCTAGGGGAGAGTCTCATGCTCTCCCCAGCAACCAAAGCTCTGGAGCGAGTCCAGGGAAGAGCAACGAAGCTGGTGAAGGGTCTGGAGAAGAAGAGGAGTGTCTGAGAGAGCTGGGAGTGTTGATCCTGTAGAAGAGGAGGCTGAGGGGAGACCTCATTGCTCTCTGCAACTCCCTGAGAGGAGGTTGTGGAGAGGAGGGAGCTGGGCTCTTCTCCCAAGGGACAGGGGACAGGAAGAGAGGGAATGGCCTCAAGCTCCACCAGGGGAGGGTCACGATGGACATTAGGAAAAAAAATATTTCCCAGAAAGTGTGATTAGGGACTGGCAGAGGCTGCCCAGGGAGGGGGTTGATTCCCCTTCCCTGGAGGGGTTTAAGGGACGGGTGGACAAGGTGCTGAGGAACACAGTTTAATGATTGATGGGAGTGGTTGGACTTCATGATCCAGTGGGTCTTTTCCAGCTTGGTGATTCTATGATTCTATGATTCTGTTCACAACTGGAGCTGCGCCATCAAGTCCCATTTCCACTCCAGTGCTGATGTTGATGTTGTCCAAACACTTGGGGACAAAGAGCAACTCCTCAGATATTGACCAACCAGGCTCCAACATGATCTGGGTTGGCAACTGGACACTGTTGTACCTCATTACCCTTTATGGGAAGGGAATGGCTCAATTTTCCATGTTCTGAAGGCAATTTTCCCATCAAACATCTCCAGGAGATGCCAGAGTGCATGTCTTGGCCATGCTCCTCACCTTGATCAACTCCGTGTTCACAACTGAGATGTGCTGCTGCTTTTGTGCTATCCCTTTCCTACGGGGCCAATTATCTCAGGCCAAGTGAGCAGAAGAGTCTTCCTGAAACAGTGATTGCAAAAATCAATAGGTGTTTCATTTTAATTGAATTTCTAAGCTGGGCAGGGGAAGTTTGAGCCGCTTCCTCCTCTCTTCTCACACAAGTCATAGAATCACCAGGCTGGAAGAGACCCACTGGATCATCAAGTCCAACCATTCCTATCAGCCTTGTAGGCAAACAGACCACCCCATCGTGGTCAGGTGAGTCTACAACTCAGGTCAATCAAGTCTCTGGCGAGCCCAGCAGCTCTTGGACTTGAGAGCAAGATGCTTTCACCGATGAGAACATCTTGCAGTCACTCAAATCTCACTTATTTTTCCTACCATATGCAAACCACCACCCAAATCTCGCATTTATTTTCCTACCCCTTTTCCTGCATGCCGTGGAGGAGGCAGCAGCATGAAGGCGTCGGGCACTCTGCGGGAGTACAAGATGGTTGGGCGATGCCTGCCCACACAGAAATGCACAACCCCTCCTCTCTACCGCATGCGGATCTTCGCTCCGAACCTTGTTGTGGCCAAGTTCCACTTCTAGTACTTCATTTCTCAGCTGAAGAAGATGAAGAAGTCTTCTGGAGAGATTGTGTACTGTGGGTAGGTGTATGAGAAGTCCCCTCTGCAGGTTAAATCTTTTAATTTTTTTTGAGCCACAAAGCTGGTGAAGGTGTTGGAGAACAGGCCCTGTGAGGAGCGGCTGAGAGAGCTGGGGGTGTTTCTCCTGGAGAAGAGGAGGCTGAGGGGAGACCTCATTGCTCTCTGCAAGTCCCTGAGAGGAGGTTGTGGAGAGGAGGGAACTGGGCTCTTCTGCCAAGGGACAGGGAACAGGACGAGAGGGAATGGCCTCAAGCTCTACCAGGGGAGGGTCAGGATGGACATTAGGGAAAAATCTTTCCTGGAAAGGGTGATTGTTCAGTGTCAGAGGCTGCCCAGGGAAGTGGTTGATTCCCCTTCCCTGGAGGTGTTTAAGGGACGGGTAGATGAGGTCCTGAGGGATATGGTTTAGTGTTTGATAGGAATGGTTGGACTCGATGATCCGATGGGTCCCTTCCAACCTGGTTGTTCTATGATTCTATGATTCTATGAAAGCAGCACCCAAATCTCACTCTTCTTCTCCCACCCCATCCAAACCAACACTCAAATCTCACTTTTCTTCTCCTACCCTATGCAAACCACATCCTCTTGCTGTTCCCACCACCTTCGTGTGCACTCAGGAAATCCAGGTGCTGATTGTAAGAAAGAGGAGAGTGATGAAACCCTGGAATTATCATTTTTCTGAGACACATGGACGGTTATTACATGATGCAATGGAGGCAGGTGACCCAGGAGGCTCCACACAGTGGTTTATCCCTTAAACAACTATCGTCACTGGTTCTTGGCTCCAAGAGTTTCCAAGGAAACAGCTCTGCCTTTGGCCCCTGGTTAAGCCAGAGGATTTTGGAGGAAGGTAGCTTTGCTTTCATGGCATCATTGAGGTTGGAAATGAACTCTAAGCTTATCCAGTCCCACTGTCAGCCCAACACTAAACCTATTAAACCATTCCTAAAGTGCCATGGCTGCACATTTTTTTAACCCCTCCAGGGCTGGAGGTTCCACAACTTCCCTGGGCAGCCTCTGCCAGGGCTTCACCACTCTGTCAGTATTTTTCCAATACCCAATCTGACCCTCCCCTGGTGGAGCTTGAGGCTATTCCCTCTCGTCCTGTCCCCTGTCCCTTGGGAGAAGAGTCCAGCTCCCTCCTCTCCACAACCTCCTCTCCAGGAGCTGCACAGAGCCATGAGCTCTCCCCTCAGCCTCCTCTTCTCCACTATAAACCCCTCCAGGTCCCTCAGCTGCTCCCACAGCCCCTGTTCTCCAGCCCCTTTCCAGCTCTGTTCCCTTCTCCAGACTCGCTCCAACCCCTCCACATCCTTCTTTCGCTCAGGGGCCCACAACTGACCCCAGGATTTGAGGTGTAGCCTCCCCAGCAGCGAGTACAGGGGACAATCCCTTCCCTGCTCCTGCTGGCCACCCCACAGCTAAGCCAAGCCAAGATGCCATTGGCATCCTTGGCCACCTGGGCCACTGCTGGCTCATGTTCAGCCGCTGTCACCCAATGCCCCCGAGTCCTTTTCCTCCAGGTAGCTTCCCAGCTGCTTTCCCCAAGCCTGGAGCTGCTTGGGGATGACTTGTCCCAAATGCAGGAGCCGGCTGAGAGCTTGTTGAACGTCATAGAATTTACCTCAGCCATCGACCCAACCTGTCCCGACCCCTCTGCAGAAACTTCCTCAAGCAGATCAATACTTTCATAGAATCATAGAATAACCAGGTTGGAAGAGACCCAGTGGATCATTTCCTCCTATAATCCCTGCAGAGCATCCACCAGCACAGCCAAACATCATTGCTGAAGATACTACCAGCTAAACCCACCAATATTCCTGCCTGCGTCTGCTGCCATGGACCGAGACATGAAATTTCAGATGCACAAAGTGAATCGGTATTGGTTCATCCCATCACCCATCCTAATTTGCAAGTTGGATGTAGAAACTGCTCACGTGTTAGCAAAAAGAGACCAGAGAAGAAAGCAGGCAGGGAGCAGCCCCTGGGGCTGTGAGGGCTTCCAGAGGCCGGAGAGATGTGCAGGATTGTCAGGCAAAATGAACAAGACCCAAATCTAATCTTAATTTGGGCTCTGGACTTAGCAGGGTCTGCTAAATATCCATGTGCTTTGTAGGAAGGTGATACAGCTCCGCATCTCTCCATCCCTGCTCTGATACCCATAGGTTCACCGGGAAGAGGAAAAGCAAAAAGGGAGAATCATAGAACAACCAGGTTGGAAGAGACCCACTGGATCATCGAGTCCAACCATTCCTATCAAACACTAAACCATGTCCCTCAGGACCTCATCTACCCATACCTTAAGCACCTCCAGGGAAGGTGAATCAACCACCTCCCTGGGCAGCCTATTCCAATGCCCAATGACCCTTTCCGTGAAAAACTTCCTCCTAATCTCTAGTCTAAATCTCCCCTGGTGGAGATTCCCCATTGTCCTGTCCCCTGTCCCTTGGGAGAAGAGCCCAGCTCCCTCCTCTCTACAACCTCCTCTCAGGGACTTGCAGAGAGCAATGAGGTCTCCCCTCAGCCTCCTCTTCTCCAGGCTGAACACCCCCAGATCTCAGCCTTTCCTCATAGGACCTGTTCTCCAGCCCCTTCACCAGCTTCTTTTCTCTTCTCTGGACTCACTCCAGAGCCTCAACATCCTTCTCGTGCTGAGGGGTCCACAACTGAACACAGGATTCAAGGAGTAGTTTCACCAGTGCCGACCACAGAGGGAGAATAACCTCCCTGGCCCTGCTGGTCACACCGTGTCTGATCCAAGCCAAGATGCCATTGGCCTTCTTGGCCACCTGGGCACACTGCTGGCTCATAGTCAGTCACTGTTGACCAACACCCCCAGGTCCCTCTCCTCCTGACAGTTTTCTAGACAGACTTCTCCCAGTCTGTAGCTCTGCATAGGGTTGTTGTGCCCCAAGTACAGGATCCGGCATTTGACCGTGTTAAACCTCATCCCATTAGACTCAGCCCATGGATCCAGCCTGTTTAGGTCCCTTTGCAGAGCCTCCCGACCCTCCAGCAGATCCAGCTTCCACCCAGCTCAGTGTCACCTGCAAACTTGCTCAGGGAGCAGTCGATGCCTTCATCCAGGTCATTGATGAAGACATTGACCAGGGCTGGACCCAGCACTGAGCCCTGGGGACACCACTTGTCACTGGCCTCCAGCTGGAGTTAACTCCATTTCACACCACTCTCTGGGTCCTCCAGCCAACCAGTTTTCTACTGAGGACAATGTGTGCCTGTCCAGGCCAGAGGTGACAGTTTCCGTAGCAGAATGCTGGGAGAAACTGTGTCAAAGTGACACAGTGACACGATCATCCGATGGGTCTCTTCCAACCTGGTTGTTCTATGATTCTACGAAAGGCTTTACTGAAGTCCAGGAAGAGAAATCAGCAAGGAGAAGTCAAAATCAATGTGAATAAAACCTCTTCTTCTCTGTTCTCCTTGTTCTCACAGCACCAAACCCCAGGTGACGGTGCAAGGCAGCCTCTCAGTAGCAATTTTGGAGGGATACAGCATGCGAAGGGATATCATCCGATCTCATCCTGCCCCTCTTCCCTTCTCAGGGCAAACACACTCCATCAAGACCAGCAAAAATGATGGTCTCTGCTGCTCCAGCCCCTAAATCCCCACCAATTCTGCTTAAAAGTTTGCACAGTGGAGGTGTCCTGTTTGGAAAAGACAAATATCCACCCTCAGGTTTATAAAGGAGATCGAGGGATGTGAAAGAAGGCAAAGAGATCCAAAAATATGGTTTAAAACTAAACTGAGCTATGGATGAGTATGAGTTGGCCCAAACAGTCACCGCAGTCACTCCAGTAAAAGCCTATTTGCAGCCTCGTACTCCTCACTCTGATGTATTTTCCCCCTTTATTCTAGAAATTCAGCCAATTCACCAATCACTTCATCACTGCAGAAATCAGATTTTTGCAGCAAAATGACCTAAAATGACTAAATCAACTTCCCTGGGTATGGGAGACACCAGGATGCTGGTGCCAGGTTTTGCGATAGGTCAGAGAATCATGGAAAGGTTTGGTTGGAAGAGACCTCAAAACCCATCCAGTGCCACTCCTGGCATGGGCAGGGACACCTCCCACTGGATCAGTTGCTCCAAGCCCCATCCAACCTGCCCTTGAACCCCTCCAGGGATGGGGCAACCACCCCTGCTCTGGGCAACCTGGGCTGGGACCTCCCCAAACTTACATCAAAATATTTCTCCTTAAGATCTCATCTCAATCTCCCCTCTTTCAGCTTAAAATCGTTCCTCTCATTCTGTCCCTGCCCTCCCTGATCCAGAGCTCCTCCCCAGCTTTCCTGGAGCCCCTTTCAGCACTGGAAGCTGCTCTAAGGTCTCCCCAGAGCCTTATCTCTTCTAGGTTGAACAACCCCAACTCTCTCAGCTTGTCCTCATACAGGAGGTTCTCCAGCCCTTGGATCATCTCCATGGCCTCCTCTGGACTCACTGCAGCAACTCCATGTTCTTTCCCTGTGCTCAGGACTCCAGAACAAGGTGCAGGACTCCAGGTTTTGTCTCCCCAGAGCGGAGCAAAGGGGTAGAATCCCCTCTCTCCCTTCTGGTCCCACAGCTCCGGGTGCAGTCCAGGACATGCTTGGTTTCTGGGTTGTGAGCACACGTTGCTGCCTCCTGTTGAGCTGTTTCTCCCCCAGTACCCCAAGTCCTTCTCCTCAAGGCTCCTCACAATCCATTTTTTACCCAACCTGGATTTGAACTTGGGGTTGCCCTAACCCAGGTACAGGACCTTGCACTTGGCCTTGTTGCACTTGATGAGATTCGAACAGTCCCACTTCTCCAGGCGTTTGGTGACAGCAAAGATCAAATTGTCACGAGAGTTTTCTTTCTTAAATGTTTTTTTCTGGAAGGTATTTTGGAGCTCGAGACCCCAAGAGATGCTCCACGAAACTGAGTCTTAAGCCAGGTCCCCTAGAAGTACCAAATCCGAAGGGACTCGTGCACAGAGGGGTCTTGGAGAGGGTCACCCATCCCCATGGGGACAGTGACAGGCTGGGCTCTTCTCCCAAGGGACAGGGGACAGGGTGAGAGGGAATGGCCTCAAGTTCCACCAGGGGAGGGTGAGGCTGAACATTAGGAAAAAAGTTTTTCCCAGAAAGGGTCACTGGTCAGTGTCAGAGGCTGCCCAGGGAGGGGGTTGATTCCCCTTCCCTGGAGGGGTTTAAGGGACCGGTGGACGAGGTGCTGAGGGAGATGGGTTAGTGTTTGATAGGAATGGTTGGACTCAATGATCCAGTGGGTCTCTTCCAACCAAGAGATGCTCCAGGAAACTGAATCTTAAACCAGGTCCCCTAGACGTACCAAATCCAAAGGGACTCGTGCATGGAGGGGGCTTGGAGAGGGTCACCCATCCCCATGGGGACAGTGACGGGCACAGCCCATCCCTGCTGCAAAACCACTTCACCCCCTCCAAAAGAAAATAATATAATCACATTATAATTAGAAGTTAATTAAAGCAGAAGAGATCAAAGCCACTTTAGACAGATTAATGATATGACGAGTGCCAGAAATTTTCCCCGGTTAATGTATCAACCGCATCACTGGAGCCTTTTTCCAGGCTCTGGTGCTTGTGTGTGTGCCGGGTGGGTCTCTCATTCCCCTCCTCTCCCCAGTCACCTCCCTTTTTCCTTGCCACTCTTGATGGATGAAGGATTTGAAGTCCTAACAGCTGCAGGGATTTGTGTGGGGAAGAGTGGCGACATTCAAAGGATTATCAAGTGAAAAAATCAACCGACTTTAAAATAAGAGAAATAAAAAAATGAGAGGGTGAGAGAAATCACAGGCACACACGGAGAGGTGTATTTCTGTAATTATAATTAATTTATCTAGGTATCTATATTTATCTATGTGCATTTTTATTTATGTATATTTATATTTCTGTATATATGTATGTAGATTTATATATATATATAAAACAGAAAGGGACCAATAGAAAAAGAGGAGAACAAGTTCAGGAATGAGGCCCAATGCAGAGCTCCAGACTAGGAGAAATCTGTCTAGAAAGCTGCCTGGAGGAGTAGGACCTGGGGGTGTTGGTGACAGTGACTGACCATGAGACAGCAGGGACCCAGGTGGCCAAGAAGGCCAATGGCATCTTGGCTTGGATCAGACCCGGTTTGGCCAGCAGGGCCAGGGATGTTCTTCTCCCTCTGGACTCAGCACTGGGGAGACTGGTCCTCAAATCCTGGGGTCAGTTGTGAACCCCTCAGCACAAGAAGGATGTTGAGGCTCTGGAGAGAGTCCAGAGAAGAGCAACGAAGCTGGGGAAGGGACTGGAGAAGAAGAGGAGCATCTGAGAGAGCTGGGGGTGTTTCTCCTGGAGAAGAGGAGGCTGAGGGGAGAGCTCATTGCTCTCTGCAAGTCCCTGAGAGGAGGTTGTGGAGAGGAAGGAGCTGGACTCTTCTCCCAAGGGACAGGGGACAGGACAAGAGGGAATGGCCTCAAGCTCCACCAGGGGAGGGTCAGACTGGACATTAAGAGGAAATTTTTCCCAGAAAGGGTGATTGGTCAGTGTGAGAGGCTGCCCAGGGAGGGGGTTGAGTCCCCTTCCCTGGAGGGGTTTAAGGGACGGGTGGACGAGGTGCTGAGGGACATGGGTTAGTGATTGATGGGAATTGTTGGACTCAATGATCCAGTGGGTCTTTTCCAGCCTGGTGATTCTATGATTCTATGAAATGGGGTCACTCAAGGGATGCTGAGTGCAGCACTTTGCCAGAAAAAGACCATTTCCAGCTTGCAGCTCCCTACCCATTGTTTTTGCTCTCCTAGAATGGAAGAAGGGTTTGGCTTGGAAGGGACCTCAAAGCCCATCCAGTCCCACCCCTGCCATGGGCAGGGACACCTCCCACTGGATCAGGGGCTCCAAGCCCCATCCAACCTGCCCTTGAACCCCTCCAGGGATGGGGCAGCCGCCTCTGCTCTGGGCAACCTGTTCCAGTGCCTCATCACTCTCATAATGAAGAAATTCTTCCTTACATCTAGTCTAAATCTGTCCCTCTCCAGTTTATAACCATTCCTTCTTGTCCTATCACTACAAAGCTTCTCTATTAATATCAATAAACACCCCTACATTGGCAGTCCCAATTAAAAATTCCTAGGAAAGGGGAAAAATTGAGACTGGAAACAAAAAGAGAGTTGGAAAAATGCTCCAGCACTGCACAAACGTCTCAGAGGGGACAAAGAGCAGTAAAAGTCCATCTAGAAATAATACTTCACTTGTCCCTGAAGGACATCTCTCCATCGTGGGATGAGCAAGAGCTGAGTGAAGTCAACTTGGGTAATTGCTGTCTCTAAATGTCCACAGGCAAGGGCCTGACCGGGCAGCAAAACCCCGATGTCGGGTTAGCTGTCTTTCACCGAGGTCATTTAAAAGAAGAAAATGACATTTACATGCGATTTTAGCTAAAAACTCCTTCAGACATGTCAGTTCAATTGGCTTCCTGGGAAATTCATCCTCTTTGGTGAGAGTAGATAGAGTAGTGCTCCTGTAATTCATCAAAACCGAGATTTCAGCTGTTTTACTTCTTCTCCATCCTCAAAATTGATGAATACACATGGAATCATGGAATGGTTTGGGTTGGAAGGCACCTTAAAGCCCATCCAGTCCCACCTCTGCCATGGGTGGGGACAACTTTCAGCTGCCTTTGAGACCAATCATCTCAACTCCTTGCATTTTTCCCCAAATCCAGGATTTGCCAGAAACCTTAAGCACAGAATCATGATAGAATCACAGGATGGTTTGGGTTGGAAGGGACCTCACAGCCCATTCAGTTCCACCTCTGCCACGAGCAGGGACACCTCCCACTGCATCAGGGGCTCCAAGCCCCATCCAACCTGCCCTTGAACCCCTCCAGGGATGGGGCAGCCACCCTTGCTCTGGGCAACCTGGGCCAGGGCCTCCTCACCCTCACAGCAAAACATTTCTCCACAAGATCTCATCTCAGTCTCCCCTCTTGCAGATGGAAATCATTCCCATTTCTCCTTTCCCTGCATTCCCTGACCCAGAGCCCCTCCCCAGCTTTCCTGGAGCCTCTTTCAGCACTGGAAGCTGCTCTAAGGTCTCCCCAGAGCCTTCTCTTCTCCAGGCTGAACAACCCCAACTCTCCTCAGCCTGTTCCCATCTAAGAGGTTCTCCAGCCCTTGAATCATCTCTGTGGCCTCCTCTGGACTCTCTCTAACAGCTCCAAATCCTTCCTGCATTGACGACTCCAGAACTGGACTGTGGACTCCTGGTGAGAATATAAACCATGACTTTTAAACCACTGGCAATCTCGCCGATTCCATTCTGCTCTACGGATGCTGCCGAGACAGGCTGAGCAACAGCCCCTGGGGGTTTCTGACGTGACCACGCGCCTTGATTGGCGTCATTATAAATCACTGCAAGCCATTCATTATCCCCCCAAATATTGTGAGCAGATGTGATGTCACCTCCGCGCACCCATCAATCACACCTACATAATCAGGACAGTTGATTGACAGCTTGGGATAAGAGAGTAAACAGATACACTGCGGATAGCACTTTCTACCCATGAAGTGTTTTCTGTATATTGAAGTGAACAAATAACACAATGGTTTTAAGGCACAATAAAAAAGAGTCCAGAGAAGAGCAAGGAAGCTGGTGAAGGGGCTGGAGAAGAAGAGGAGCATCTGAGAGAGCTGGGGGTGTTTATCCTGGGGAAGAGGAGGCTGAGGGGAGACCTCATTGCTCTCTGCAAGTCCCTGAGAGGAGGTTGTGTAGAGGAAGGAGCTGGGCACTTCTCCCAAGGGACAGGATGAGAGGGAATGGCCTCAAGCTCCACCAGGGGAGATTTAGGCTAGAGATTAGGAGGAGGTTTTTCATGGAAAGGGTCACTGGGCACTGGAATAGGTTGCCCAGGGAGGTGGTTGATTCACCTTCCCTGGAGTTGTTTAAGGGACGGGTGGATGAGGTGCTGAGGGACTTGGTTTAGTGATTGATAGGAATGGTTGGACTCGATGATCCGATGGGTGTCTTCCAACCTGGTTGTTCTATGATTCTATGATTCTATGTGAACGCAATGCAACAGTATCTTCCAGAGGAACATCAACTGCTGGCACACCAGTTCCAACCTGAGGCCCAGAAATCAAGGACCAGGAACTTGATGAATCCAGCGCTCGGAAACAATGCCTGGAATTGGGGCTTGGCCACAGTGTGTGGACATGGTGCTCGGACACAGGGTTTGGATATGGTGTTCGGGCATGATGCTCGGTCACACATTGTAGATGTGGTGCTGGCTTGTGGTCCATGGACACTGTACTTGGTCAGGGGTTGTGAACATGGAGCTTGGAAACTGTGCATGGGCATGATGCTTGGTCACACATCATGGATGTGTTGCTTGGAAATGGTGCTTGGTCACACATCATGGACGTGGTGCTTGGGCATGGTGCTCAGTCACACATTGTGGATGTGGTGCTGGCTTGTGGTCCATGGACACTGTGCTTGGCCAGGGGGTGTGAATGTGGAGCTTGGAAATGGTGTGTGGACATGGTGTTTGGGCATGGTTGGACTTGATGATCCAGTAGGTCTCTTCCAACCTGGTTGTTCTATGATTCTACGATTCTATGAAACCATAGGGATGAACAAAGCACGTCCTCACCCTACAATTACAGCACAGCTGCTTGGGAAACCAAGAACATAGAGAAAAACTCCTGGATCTTGATGGTCTTCTGCCACCACTAATTAGCTGTGAAATCTTCGAGCGAATCAGGTCACCTTCACAACAATATTAAAAGCAATCTTGTTAAGGTCAGAACAGAGTAGGTTTGGGATTCAGCCATCTCCACCTGTCTGAAGTTAGACAAAGTCACTTTTATTCAACATACACCTAGCAGGGATAAATCTGACTTAGAATCATAGAATCACCAGGTTGGAAGAGACCCACCAGATCATCAAGTCCAACCATTCCCATCAATCACTAACCCATGTCCCTCAGTACCTCGTCCACCCGTCCCTTAAACACCTCCAGGGAAGGGGAATCAACCCCCTCCCTGGGCAGCCTCTGACACTGACCAATCACCCTTTCTGTGAAAAACTTCCTCCTAATCTCCAGCATAAATCTCCCCTGGTGGAGCTTGAGACCATTCCCTCTTGTCCTGTCCCCTGTCCCTTGGCAGAAGAGCCCAGCTCCCTCCTCTCCACAACCTCCTTTCAGGTAGTTGTAGAGAGCAATGAGGTCTCCCCTCAGCCTCCTCTTCTCCAGGAGAAACACCCCCAGCTCTCTCAGACACTCCTCTTCTTCTCCAGACCCTTCACCAGCTTCCTTGCTCTTTTCTGGACTCACTCCAGAGCCTCAACATCCTTCTTGTGCTGAGGGAGCCACAACTGACCCCAGGATTCGAGGAGCAGTCTCCCCAGTGCTGAGTCCAGAGGGAGAAGAACCTCCCTGGCCCTGCTGGCCACACCGTGTCTGATCCAAACCAAGATGCCATTGGCCTTCTTGGCCACCTGGGCCACTGCTGCCTCATGGTCATTTGGCTGAACTTGTTGAACACATCACCCAAAAGCACAACTGAAATGAAACCACTGTGGTCCTCAGCGCTCAGCATCTTCCTCTCCCCCTGAGTTACATTCGCATGATGAGGCTTCACTTAACTCCTCAACACAAGCCAGTGTGGAAGCAAAATGAGCTTTTAGAAGCTTGATTTTCTTGCATCCCATCCTCAAAGCTCAACCTCAAGGGTTTTCCTCACACCAATCCACCTGGGAGCTTTGAGCTGACATTTCCCCAGCATGGAAAAGCCAGAGAGCAGCGGATCCACCCTGTGGAAAAAAAAAAAAACAAAAAACTAAAAACTACAAACAACAAACCGAGGAATTAGTGGCTGTCATGCAGATCGTGTTTTATATTTGTGTTCAGATAAACAGGGATTTTGGCTCCCTGCCCAGGCCAGCGAAAGCTTTTATCTCCCAAGAAACACCAGGGACCGGGTGAACTTTAAAAAAAAAACAAAAAACCTCATTTCCCACCTCCTCCTGCCATCTCCCTCCTCCAGCCACTGAACCTGGTTAGTTCTTTCTCTGTAGCAAGTTTGTTGCTTCAAAATACCACTTTTTTTTTTCTGTGTTTCTGTGCTTCTCCTCCACCCATCCCCAATTCTTCATGCTAATTTATGGAAATCAAACGGCGCCTGTTTCCAGCCAGGGATAATAAAGGAGAGGTGTTAAGGGGGGGGAAGCACGGCAGAGGGGGGCTGTAAATACTAATTGTTCTGTAAGGAGAAGGCGGTTTATTTTCTTGCTAAAGGGAAGGTTATGTTTAATTAAATCTGCTTGTTCTCCGCTTTTAAATGAGCTTCGAGCCTCAGTTATTGGGCAGGGGAAGGATGCTCCAGTGGCCCCTCCTTCCCTGGGGCCATGGATGCAAGGGGGAAGGGACAAAAAACAGGGAATGTTTTATGTCAGAGGGACCTCAAAGACCATCCAGCTCCACTCCTTCCATGGGCAGGGACACCTCTCACTGGATCAGGGGCATCCAACCTGCCCTTGAACCCCTCCAGGGATGGGGCAGCCACCCCTGCTCTGGGCAACCTGGGTCAGGGTCTTATCAACCACATTATGAAGAATTTCATAGAATCATAGAACCACCAGATTGGAAGAGACCCAACGGATCATCGAGTCCAACCATTCCTATCAAACACTAAACCACGTCCTTCAGCATCTTGTCCACCCGTCCCTTAAACCCCTCCAGGGAAGTTGAATCAACCCCCTCCCTGGGCAGTCTGTTCCAACGCCCAATGACCCTTTGTGTGGAAAAAATTCCTCCTAATCTCTAGCCTAAATTGGCTATTTCTAACCTAATTGGATATTTCTTCCCAATAGCCAATCTAGATCTTCCCCCTTCCATTTTGAAGCCGTTTCTCCTCATCCTCTCCCTGCATCCCCTGACCCAGAGCACCTCCCCAGCTTTCCTGGAGCCCCTTTCAGCAATGGAAGCTGCTCTAAGGTCTCCCTGGAGCCTTCTCTTCTCCAGGCTGAACAACCCCAACTCTCTCTCAGCCTTGCCTGCTGCATGGGTGAGTGCTCATGTGTGAAAGAGGCCAAACTGGGTGCAAAATCAATGAAAAGGCACTTTTTCCTGGGCAAACTCAAGCATCACATTTCTCAAAGATGTCACTTCTGGACAATGCACCTGGCTGCAAACACACCTGAGGACCTTTCAGAACAGAGCACGGAGTAAAATCCAACCAGAAACTCATTTTGCAGCAAATTTGAAGAGTCATAGAATCATAGAATCATAGAACAACCAGGTTGGAAGGGACCCATCGGATAATCGAGTCCAACCATTCTTATCAAACACTAAACCAAGTCCCTCAAGACCTCATCCACCCATCCCTTAAACACCTCCAGGGAAGGGGAATCAACCACCTCCCTGGGCAGCCTATTCCAATGCCCAATGACCCTCTGTGTGAAGAACTTCCTCCTAATGTCCAGCCTAAATCTCCCCTGGTGGAGTTTGAGGCCATTCCCTCTCCTCCTGTCCCCTGTCCCTTGGGACTTGGGACAGAGTCGCAGCCCATGAAAAACTGGAGGTGCTTCGCAGAGCCCCATTTACACGTCTTGGTTACTGCATCCCTGCTCACCCAGCATCACCTCCATAGACGATGGTCCCTCCCCCTCTCCTCTTCCTCTAGTTGAGGTTTTTGGGGAGCTTTGTACCTTTTATTTTCTTCCAGGCAATTAAATACCCGCTGCTCTGCTCGGCACTGCGAGAAGAGGCGTTCCCGCCCCCTCCGATAACATCTCGGATCGTTCAATTCTCATTGCTCCAATAATCCAGATCTAATTTGCTGGGAGCCGGGAGCCGAGTCTTTCGGCACTTCATTAGGGCGCGTGAGCAGCATTTCATTAGAGCAACTCTGCCACCAGCCCCAGCGAATTTCCCTTTGGAAGAAGCCAAACGAAAAGCCGAATTTACAATCCGTGCAGTCTCCAGGGATTTGGCTCCTTTCCCAAATGACTTTTCGGTGGTGTGGGGTGCAAAGTTTCCACCAGGCAGACCCGGATTTATTTGTGTTCCCCGATTCAAGCTCATTTTAGCTTCTCCCAACGGGTCCAAGAATTAACAGGCTTTCATCAGGGTAATTTTGACTTCTGAAGCTTTATGCCTTCATCTGGACCCAGCAATTATTTCTGGAAATACATATTCCCGTGGGTCAAAGGACCCCGTTCGTAATCCACGTGCCGTTGTTCTCCCCTTAATCTATTCGAACCGAGGTCGAAAAAGACTGGAAAACATCTTTACAACCATTTTCATCCAGGAGGAGGTCACCTTTAGGGGGGTTTGGGGTGAAAAGCCCCAAACATGGGGGGTTGGGAAATCTGTTAGGGAGAAGCTAAGGTCTGGGAGCACAGAGAGGATAGAAAATGAAGTTAAGAATTGATGGTTTGGAAGGGTTTGAAGAGAAAATTAGTGTGGATTATTCTGCACATAAAGCAATTAGAGGGTGTCGCCCCCATGCCCGAGATGCAGCCGATTTAAGGGCTCACGAGGGGGTTGGATACGACGAGCTCCCACTTCCAGGCTCTTAACAGCATCTCCTCTCCGCAGGCGAAGGGACAGACAAGGCAAGGAGAAAGGAAGATGGAGCGATACGAGGAGCGGGGGGAGCGAGCACGAGCGCAGGCTGGAGTTATTTATAGGCCGTGGGTTTGTGCGGGAGGAGAGAGAGTGATGCCAAAAAGAGATGGTAAAAATAATCCCGGAGACAGGTGCCTCTGCCTTGGGGAGGAGGCTGCTGCCAGCGACGGCTTGGGGGAAGTGCAAAGTAAGGAGAAAAGGAGAGAAAAATATAATAAAATAGTAATAAAACGCATTTGCATTTCTCTGCATCATCTCTCGCCCGTGTGCGGAGAAACCCTCAGCACCACAAAACTGGAGGCAGAACTTAATGGAATTTGCTTCTTGCTGTCCAAGTGGAGTGCAGTGATGCCTCTGGATCAGTTTTTGGGGGCCAAGAGCTCCCCAAAGCCTGGATGACGGACCCTGCAGAGGAAGAGGAGCAGGGCATGACCAGCGACCGATTCCCAAGGGAGGAGCAGGGAGAATAGTGCCCCGGATCCAGCCACAGTAGCCCCATGGCTGGAAACCTGAGTCCTGAAAACCGTTTTCCCCAGCAGAGCTTCTAAATCCTATATTATTAATAACAAACTTTATTATCTCAGCCTGCAAAGCTCTTGCCCTCTAAAAAAAAAAGAGCATTATTTTGAGCAAAAGATCTGTTTTCCTATCAAGGGGCCCTCCTGGAGAGGTTTGTGCCGCGTTCCAGGCTGCAGGTTTGACGTGGGGAAGGGACCACATCAGCCCCACGTCTGTCCTTCTCCGTCCCCACAATTCACGGAAGCAGCTGGCACCAGATGGCTCCTGCTTGTTTATAAATATTGCTTATAGTACCTAATATATATTTATATATTATCTATCCATTTATATATTAAAAAAAATCTATATAAGAAGACGGAAAACCACCAGAAACCGAGGGGATTAAACATGCCACGCGAGGAGGAGGAGGGAGGCAGCATGTACTCCAGCTCCGAGGAGCCGCAATCGGATAATCAAGGCGAACGCTGGCAGCGAAGTGGCATCTCGACTTCTTGTTATTCCTCCTGTGACCTCCTCCCCTCCCTCCCTCTTTCCTTTACTTTCCCCTGCACAGCTCCATCTCCTCACCCTCTGTTCAGAGCAGCTTTCATCAACTTGTCACCCAGTGACAACAAACCAGGCTGCAAGAGCAAGGCAAAAAGGAAAAAAAAAAAAAACCACATCAGAAAGAAGAGGAATAAAGAAAATAATAATCTAAACCCACTCAAAGCTTGATGATCCATCCTGATAACAGGAAAGCTGGGAATATATTCCTAGATTGGCAGTGGGTTAGGCTGCAGAAGTTGACGGCAGCTGCTTACGCCCAAGTGAGCAAAAGCAAGAGAAGAAGAAAGAAAGATCATAGAATCATATAACAACCAGGTTGGAAGAGACCCACCGGATCATTGAGTCCAACCATTCCTATCAAACACTAACCCATGTCCCTCAGCACCTCGTCCACCTGTCCCTTAAACCCCTCCAGGGAAGGTGAATCAACCCCCTCCTTGGGCAGCCTGTTCCAATGCCCAATGACCCTTTGTGTTGAAAAACTTCCTCCTAACGTCCAGCCTGACCCTCCCCTGGTGGAGCTTGAGGCCATTCCCTCTCATCCTGTCCCTGGGACAGGTCTTGGGACAAGTCTCGTTGCAGTGGTGCAAGGTATGGCCTGCAGAGCTTGTGTGGAGAAGAAAATGTTAAGTGAGGCTCTACCACATAGAATCATGGAATCATTAAGGTGGGAAAAGCCCTCTAAGTTTGTCTAGTCCAGCCATCAGCCCAATCCCATGAAGATGAATAAACCACGACACCAAGTGCCAAAGTCACTAGGGTTTTGATCCCTCTCCCAGGGATGGAGATGCCATCATCTCCCTGGGCAGTCTCTGCCAGGGCTTCACCTCACAGTCAGTTAAGACATTGTTCCCTTTATCTGATCTGAACCTCCCTGGTGCAACTCAAGGTCATTCCCTCTCATTCCATCACTGTCCCTTGGGAGCAGAGCCCAGCACCCACCTCACCACAACCTCCTCTCCAGGAGCTGCACAGAGCTATGAGGTCTCCCCTCAGCCTCCTCTTCTCCACGATAAACACCCCTAGGTCCCTCAGCCACTCCCACAAACCCTGTTCTCCAAACCCTTCTCATCTCAGTTCCCTTCTCCGGATGCACTCCAGTCCCTCCAGGTCCTTCTTGGAGTGAGGGGTCAGAACTGACCCCAAGATTCAAGGTATGGCCTCCTCAGGATTCGAGTGCAGGGGACGAACCCTTCCCTGCTCCTGCTGGTCACCCCACGGCTGAGCCAAGCCAAGATGCTATTGGCCTCCTTGGCCACCTGGGCCACTGCTGGCTCATGTTCAGCCGCTGTCATCCAGTGCCCTCGAGTCCTTCTCTTCCAGGTAGCTTCCCAGCTGCTTTCCCCAAGCCTGGAGATGCTTGGGGATGATTCATCCCAAACACAAGACCCAGCTGAGAGCTTGTTGAACGTCACAGAAATTACCTCCAGCCCCTTCTCAGCTCCGTTCCCTTCTCCGGACATGCTCCAGCCCCTCCAGGTCCTTCTTGGAGTGAGGGGCCAGACCTGACCCCAGGATTCGAGGTGCAGCCTCCCCAGCTGGGGATGGAATTAATTTTATTGGCAATTATTAAAACCCTTGTTTTTATTTTCCATCCCTTGTTTTCTATTGTGGGAAACACAGAAGGGAGGCCAGGAGGGATCTGTACCGTGTCTGGCTGCACAGTCCTGCTCCTCGGCTGACAAGAGGAGGACAAATGAGAGCGTTTAGGTAGTAATTAGGCAGTAATGACCTACTTGGAGGTCTCTACCGAGCAGGAAATAACCTGAGCCGAGACTCGGGAGTAGCGAGCTTGAGTGTACTCAGCAATTTATCAGGTTATTGCCAGCTTGCGGCAACCGAGTCATTAACCCCATTACGGACTTCTGCTTCTCCCAGACACGGCTTTTAAATACAAAAATCTTTTCCATAAAATCCAAACCCTCATTTCCTCCAAACTCGGAGCTTCTGGGCTCCTTGAAGCGTCCTTCAGGAAAGCAAAGACGGCGCTGGAGGAGGCGCAGCCACCTTTGTGCCCAAAAAGGGGGTCTTTAGCCCCAAATTTCCAGCTCTTGGAGGCTTTTCTTCATGCTTGGTCAATTCACTCCCCACTCGAGCAGAAGCTTTTGCAATACTTAAGCATCTTCCTGTCACTATATATATACAGATGCTTTGACTTCCACTGAAGGAATTGATTGTACTTTGTGGGGGGAGGTAGAAACCCACATCTTCGTCCAAGTTTCATATTTATAAACTGCCAAACTCATGCGATTTTAATGAGGGGGTTGGCAAGCTGGTTGAACTGGAGCACAACTGCTGCCTCCTCCTTGCCCTCTTTGCCAGGTCCAGAGCTCCTCTGGCTCCAGGAGCCCCACAACCCGACCGGAGATGCTCGATAGGACCCTGGATGCTGGGGAGGGTGCTGGAAGGGATCCCATCTTCCTGAGAAGGTTCTGGAAATAGCACAAGCCACCCTGTCTGAGGTTTCTAGTAATCCTGGAGGGGTTTTTGGCAGGGAAGACTGCAAAGACAAATCTCCACGCTGAGCCAGAAGCGAGGGCTTCCAATCCTGGCACCAACGCAGCTTCATAGCTGCTTTGAATCCAAGTTCAAGATTTTGCTTCCTTCCAGTTCACTTGCTCCTGACAAAGATGCCAGCAGGATACAGACAGTTTGCAAGCAGTGAGGGGAGCGGATCTTTCATGCATTGACATTTTTGGCCATCCTTGAATCTAACCAAAAGAGAAACCCGAGGCGGGTTTCACCTTCACCATCTGAGATGTGTGCTCTTGCACTCTTTGAAGTAATTTGACTTGATAATATTTTAATACAAGTCTTCAGCTTGTAGGCAATAATCTTGAGTTTGGTGTAGCTTTTATCATCTGACAGGAACCTTTGGTGGTAGGATTGGTCTTGAAAGCTGTGGTATTGGTCTTGAAAGCTGTGGGAGTGGTTGGACTCGATGATCCGATGGGTCTCTTCCAACCTGGTTGTTCTATGATTCTATGATTCTGTGTGTCAGTGACCTAATGTGTTTGTTCTTATTAGAGAGTTGAACATCTTGTGTGTGTGTGTTAGTAGCAATAGTCAGGGTTAGATTGTGATCCCAGCTAATTTATCGGAGTTTGGTGGAGTCAGGCATTTTCACTGAGATTTCTTGGAAGGGAGGTTGATGGCCTGACCAAAAACGCTCCTTGGGGTTCACAAGAAGAGCTGTAGAGACATTTCAAAATAAAACATTCCCACTTGGGCTTTTTTGTAGTCGGGATATTTACGCAGGATATCGAATCGGTCGCTGGCCAATAGGCCAGTGGAAAAGTATAGCCCTAAACCCTTCCTTTTAGCATCTATTACTGTTTTTTTAATTTATGTTGTCTAATTATGTTGCACATTGATGAAAAAAGAGGCCGTCTAGAGGTGGCAGCTATAAATTTGAATCTAAGGGGTTGAGGGGCATGGGTTAGTGTTTGATAGGAATGGTTGGACTCGATGATCTGGTGGGTCTCTTCCAACCTGCTTCTATGATTCTATGATTCTGTTCTCCAGCCCTCGTTGCTCTTCTCTGGACTCACTCCAGAGCCTCAACATCCTTCTTGTGCTGAGGGGCCCAGAACTGAACACAGGATTCAAGGAGCGGCCTCCCCAGTGCTGAGTCCAGAGGGAGAATAACCTCCCTGGACCTGCTGGTCACACCATTTCTGATACAAGCCAGGATGCCATATCTTCACCACAGGTACATAAATCCAGACAAAATGCATCCTTCATGGTTGGACTCGATGACCCGGTGGGTCTCTTTCAGTCTGGTGATTCTATGATTCTATGATTCTATGACCCTTCTCCTGCAGCATCCCCTCTCCCAAAAGTTCAAGGACTGGGTCCTTGACAGGATTTAACATCAGAGCATCAGAGATGGTCCTCTTTACTCTCTACAGCTACCTGAAGGGAGGTTGTAGAGAGAAGGGAGCTGGGCTCTTCTCCCAAGTGACAGGGGACAGGACGAGAGGGAATGGCCTCAAGCTCCACCAGGGGAGATTTAGGCTGGAGATTAGGAGGAAGTTCTTCACACAGAGGGTGATTGGGTATTGGAATAGGCTACCCAGGGAGGTGGTTGATTCACCTTCCCTGGAGGTGTTTAAGGCACAGGTGGATGAGGTCTTGAGGGACTTGGTTTAGTGTTTGATAGGAATGGTTGGACTAGAAGATCCGATGGGTCTCTTCCAACCTGGTTGTTCTATGATTCTATGATTCTAATTACCACTGCGCCCCGTTTACTCTCCAGGGTGGTATCATCTTCGCAGCATCACCGTGATGCCTCATCGCAGTGCTAACACGCTGTGACTTCCACAACATCTGCTCAGCCGCCCTCCCCTTCCCCCGTGCCCGTGTATTAACGCCACCGATCCAGTCCTCAACCTGTCACGAAACCTTAAAATCAACGGCAAGGAACGTCTCGGGGATGCGCAAGGCAGCCTGCAACCGGCGTGAATAATTCATGCGCGAGATGCGGCGAGCGATGCGACATCGCCAGCACGTGCAGCGGGGATCCCGTGGGGGTCCGACAGTGGCAGCAGAGAGGAGTGGGATGAAAAGCGCTCGGAAAACAGATCGGCTGCCGAAGAAGAAAGGAAGGAAAAATGTTAAATAATGATAAACAAACAAATATATGTAATAAAGCAGCTTTTGGCTGAGGGAAACGTCGGTGCTGGCTCCAGGAGATGCATCTGCATGTCTGTGCGTGATGATCCACCATGAGCAAGGCTTTCCCTTCCCAGAAGGAAATCATTCTTATTTTAGTAGGATGATGAGCTTTGGGTACAGCAAAAGGGTGGGAGGAGAGCAAAAGAGACCCTCAGCAACCAGACTTGCTGCAGAGAGGAGGGACCCAGCACAGGGTGGGACAGGACCCCAGGCAGCGCAAGTCTCATACTGAGTAATTCTTGTCCAAAAATACATCATTTCATAGAATCATAGAATCATAGAACAGCCAGGTTGGAAGAGCCCATTGGATCATCAAGTCCAACCGTTCCTATCAAACACTAAACCAAGTCCCTCAAGTCCTCACCCACCCGTCCCTTAAACACCTCCAGGGAAGGGGAATCAACCACCTCCCTGGGCAGCCTATTCCAATGCCCAATGACCCTCTGTGTGAAAAACTTCCTCCTAATCTCCAGCCTAAATCTCCCCTGGTGGAGCTTGAGGCTATTCCCTCTTGTCCTGTCCCCTGGCACTTGGGGACCCCTTTCAACCCTAAATATTTCCTCTGCCCAAAACCACTTCAATTCACACAAGGCAGGGAGGGTGAACAAACACTTGGGCATATTCCCACAGGCCTGAGATGGGAGAAAGACAGTCTTGAACAGGGCTTGGCCTCACACCATTCATGTTTGAGTCTCCCAATTTAATTTTAATTTGTTTTCCCTGTTTCATTAGCTTATGCAACCAGGGAGAATGCATATAAAGATGGAGATGGTGTCTGCAGGGCATCCTGCAAGCATCCAAGGGGGCACTTGATCCTCCTGAAGACTCTGAAGGCATTAGCAGGACCATCTGATCCCACCCCTGCCATGGGCAGGGACACCTCCCACTGGATCAGGGGCTCCAAGTCCCATCCGACCTGCCCTTGAACCCCTCCAGGGATGGGGCAACCACCCCTGCTCTGGGCAACCTGGCCTAGGACCTCCCCACCCTCACAGCAAAACAGCTTTCCTGGAGCCCCTTTCAGCACTGGAAGCTGCTCTAAGCTCTCCCCAGAGCCTTCTATTCTCCAGACACAACTCTCTCAGCCTGGCCTCATAGCAGAGGTTCTCCAGTCCTCGGATCATCTCTGTGGCTCCTCTGGACTCACTCCAACAGCTCCATGTCCTTCCTGTGCTCAGGACTCCAGAGCTGTGCTCAGGACTCCAGGTCTGGACACAGGACTCCAGGTGAGATCTCACAGAGTGGAGCACAGGGGCAGAATCCCCTCCCTCCCTGTTGGTCCCACAGCTCTGGGTGCAGCCCTCCTCCAGCACCCCAAGTCATTCTTCGCAGAACTGCCCCCAATCCATTCTCTGCTTTGTCTATGTTTGTGCTTGGGATTGCCCCAAAACGTGTGAATTATGGAGGATTATTTCTCCCCTTTTTCCCTTCCCAGATGGCAAATAAGAGGACAAGCAGAAGAAGGAGAAAAGCAGGATCACCCAGGAACATTTCCAAGGGCTGAACACTAAATCAACACTCTTGAGTTCGGCTGCACAAAACTTTTTTTGAATGCTGAGACTTTGGGGTAAAACACAAGCTGTAAATCACTGCGTGACCCAACTATACTTTTTCCTGTGCCTGTAATATCATAAACCCAGCAGTTTCTGCTCTGAGCACCACCAAACCTTTTTCTATTGGGAAAAACGGAAAGGAGAAAGAGTTTCACGTGTAAATCCTGATAGTGAAGGAACACACATGTCGAACTCCTTGCTAGGAGCAGAAATGTCCCTAGATAATAAGGCTGAGTGTAAAACCAGGATCCAGCAGCTCTCTGCAGCCTCCCCAAGGTGTTCAAGCACCAGTGCTGCTACCAGAGGAAACCAAAAGTCCATGTCATGGTTGAACATGAACCAGTAGTGTGCCCAGGTGGTCAAGAAGGCCAATGGCATCTTGGCTTGGATCAGACACGGTGTGGCCAGCAGGTCCAGGGAGGTGATTCTCCCTCTGGACTCAGCAGTGGTGAGACCGCTCCTCGAATCCTGGGGTCAGTTGTGGGCCCCTCAGCACAAGAAGGATGTTGAGGCTCTGGAGTGAGTCCAGAGAAGAGCAATGAAGCTGGTAAAGGGGCTGGAGAAGAAGAGGAGTGTCTGAGAGAGCTGGGGGTGTTTCTCCTGGAGAAGAGGAGGTTGAGGGGAGACCTCATTGCTCTCTGCAAGTCCCTGAGAAGAGAGGAGGTTGTGGAGAGGAGGGAGCTGGGCTCTTCTGCCAAGGGACAGGGGACAGGACAAGAGGGAATGGCCTCAAGCTCCACCAGGGGAGGGTCAGGATGGACATCAGGAGGAAGTTTTTCACACAAAGGGTGATTGGTCAGTGTGAGAGTCTGCCCAGGGAGGGGGTTGAGACCCCTTCCCTGGAGGATTTAAGGGACAGGTGGACGAAGTACTGAGGGACATGGGTTAGTGATTGGTGGGAATGGTTGGACTTGATGATCCGAAGGCTCTCTTCCAACCTGATGATTCTATGAATCTAAAGCCCCATTGTCACCTGAAGTGCTCCCAGAGAGGACAGGGATTTGCTCCTGGGCCAACAGGTAAACCCAGACTTGCACTAAAGGTCCCCAGCAGGTGATGGATCTGTGTTTATCAGGCAAACCAGCTCCTGGGTGTGTTTCTGCTCTTTCACTGTTTCAATTTCCTCCCATCACCAGCTTTGCTTTCCAAAGCAAATCACTTGCAACTACAAAGCTGCTACATTTTGACAATTTCAGAACATAAAAAAACCCTATTGCAATCACTCCAAAACGTCTTCAAAGTGGTGTTGCTGTCACTCAATCACCCTTCCCTACCTCCAGAAATGCACTCAGTGGAAAAAAAAGGTTCATCCAAAACCACCGTCACAATTCAAGCTCCTCTTCTGCCGCTCCAATCAAATGATCTTTTATGAAAACTGAACTGCTTATGGGTCTACATTTCACAGAATCATAGAATCACCAGGTTGGAAGAGACGCATCGGATCATCAAGTCCAACTATTCCCATCAATCACTAACCCATGTCCCTCAGCATCTCGTCCACCCGTCCCTTAAACACCTCCAGGGAAGGGGACTCAACCACCTCCCTGGGCAGCCTCTCACACTGACCAATCAACCTTGCTGGGAAAAACTTTCTCCTAATGTTCAGCTTAAATCTCCCCTGGTGGAGCTTGAGGCCATTCCCTCCCATCCTGTCCCCTGTCCCTTGGGAGAAGAGCCCAGCTCCCTCCTCTCCACAACCTCCTCTCAGGGACTTGCAGAGAGCAATGAGGTCTCCTCTCAGTCTCCTCCAGGAGAAACACCCCCAGCTCTCTCAGATGCTCCTCTTCTTCTCCAGACCCTTCACCAGCTTCATTGCTCTTCTCTGGACTAGCTCCAGAGTGAGTTTGAAAGGGAGTTTCATATCATGGGATGGTTTGGCTCTGTAACCTCCTTTAGACCACAAAGAATGGGGAAAAAACCCCAAACCCTGAGGCTTAAAAATGCCCCCAACCCTATTTTTTACCTCCTGACCACATGCCATAACCTCTCGGTGATGGGTTAAAGCAATGGGAAATGCTCGTCCTTGTTACTCCAGTCACGCAGGTGTAAAATAGGCTCCAAGTGGAACCACTCACAATCTATTCCATCTCACCCTTCTTTTTTTTTTTTTTTTTGGTATGAAAAATTATGTTAAGCTAAAATTTGCACAGAATTGGGAACCCTCTACGCTTGTAATTACTTACTTTAATGTGCTGTTTGACAGCTCTTGTGATTACTGTGGTTTTAAGGCTCCCGGCATCTCATCATCGCACCAGCGGCTCCAGCTTTGTGAAGAGAAATGCGAATTTCTCCCCCTTGTGATTGCACAGAAAACGTTGGGAATTCAACCCAAACGTGCCCAAGCTGGAAGATCAATGGAGAGACCCTCCACACGCCTCCGTCCTCCTTGTTATCTGCAAGCCCAGCTAATTCCCACCAAGCCGCCGCTAAACCATTTACGGCGTGAAACGGTGCGTCCAGAGGGACTGTTTAGTTCTTTCCCCTCTAACCAGATTAGGCAAAGCAGCTCTTTGTGCACTGGTAATCCCGGTCAGCGCTCACCGGGGCCAGAGCCTCCAGGGTGGAGATGGTGACCTGTGGTCAAGGAGTCAGTCCGACTGCAAATGAGATATATAAGAGTAAGGAAGAAAACTTGTATTCCCAGGTCTGAGCATCAAAGGCAAGATGAGCTTTGCAATGTTTTTAATAGGGCACACAAAACCCCTTCCTGAGCAGCCCCAGATCTCCATTTCTCCACCAGGAGAGGGTCAGGTTGGACATTAGGAAAATAATTTTCCCAGAAAGGGTCATTGGTCAGTGTCAGAGGCTGCCCAGGGAAGGGGTTGATTCACCTTCCCTGGAGGGGTTTAAGGGACGGGTGGACGAGGTGCTGAGGGACATGGGTTAGTGATTGATGGGAATGGTTGGACTCAATGATCCAATGGGTCTCTTCCAACCTGCTGATTCTGTGATTCTCCGTCCAGGTGGACAGAGGACCAAACCATGCTGTCCACCACTTGGGTTCAACACCTCCAAAGTCCCTGGTCCCTTGCAGAACACTGAATTCCTTATTCCTTCTGTAGAGCACCAGGAAAACCACATCAAGGGGTTCGCTGAGGGTGGTGATGCCCTCCCCAGGTTGCCCAGAGCAGAGGTGGCTGCCCCATCCCTGGAGGGGTTCAAGGGCAGGTTGGATGGGGCTTGGAGCCCCTGATGCAGTGGGAGGTGTCCCTGCTCATGGTAAAGGGTTGGAATCAGATGGTTTCTGAGGTTCCTTCCAATCCAAACCATTCCATGACATCTTCCCAAATCCCCAAGTCTACAGCACCAGCAGAACCACCACCACCTCCATTGACTGCAATTCTCATTCCCTCACCCCAGGCACGTGCAGACCTCCAGATAAAGACATTTTCATTTTTAATAGCCTCCTTTGCCTCGTCTGTTCTTCTCCGACTGATAATGAAAATGTATTTACATTGGCGGATTTCAATTTAATGAAACTGTGCTTCCTTTTCCCCCCTTAAAAGCCTGATTCTTACATTTATTTCCTGCCATCACCTGGTAACACTTGAAGAGAGCAATTCAACCTGGAAACAGAGGACAGGAGTACAAAAACACTTAAAATATAGGTAGGGGAAAGAATGAGGCAATAATAGGGGATTGTAAGTTATATGGTATGAACAAGGGAGCACTGACAGAGCTGCTCATGGTCAAGGGTGAGATGAGAGGCTTGTCTATAAATTCCCTGCACCTATGTCTATATATACCTGTGCTGATGCAGCAGAGAACACGGTGTGCTGGTGAAATGAAAGAGAAGCGTAGAGGGTAGAAACGGGCAGCAGGGGGAAAAATGGGATGCAAACAGGTTCAGCAGCTACTCCAACATCCTTTCCCAGCCCCAGTGCCACGAGCAGTGTGCCCAGGTGGCCAAGAAGGGCAATGGTATCTTGACTTGGATCAGAAACGGTGTGACCAGCAGGGCCAGGGAGGTTCTTCTCCCTCTGGACTCAGCACTGGGGAGACTGCTCCTCGAATCCTGGGGTCAGTTGTGGGCCCCTCAGCACAAGAAGGATGTTGAGGCTCTGGAGCGAGTCCAGAGAAAAGCAACAAAGCTGGTGAAGGGTCTGGAGAACGGGCCCTATAAAGAACATCTGAGAGAGCTGGGGGTGTTTCTCCTGGAGAAGAGGAGGCTGAGGGGAGACCTCATTGCTCTCTGCAAGTCCCTGAGAGGAGGTTGTGGAGAGGAGGGAGCTGGGCTCTTCTCCCAAGTGACAGGGGACAGGACGAGAGGGAATGGCCTCAAACTCCACCAGGAGAGATTTAGGCTAGAGATTAGGAGGAAGTTTTTCACACAAAGGGTCATTGGGTATTGGAACAGGCTGCCCAGGGAGGTGGTTGATTCCCCTTCCCTGGAGGTGTTTAAGGGACAGGCGGACGAGGTGCTGAGGGATACCTCAAAAGGAAATTTGCACCGAAAAGCCAAATAGTGTCGTGTCAGGATGGGAGGTCGATGAAGGACACATGCACAATACAAATAAAGGTTAGTTATCCTTTCAGAAATCCAGAGTTTCGTCTCAAAAAGTTCATTCAGGTGTGTTTCGTGGCAGTCTCGCAGTATACTCAGTTCCTCCTGCCTCACTCACCACCATCCTGCTGTTCAATATAGCAACTTCGCAGCTATTTCAGGAAAAACAAGCAACCTGATTTCCCTCAAGCCCTAAACGAGCACCTCATGCCATAACAGCTCCATTATGGCCTTATGAATCCCTGAAAACGATCCCATTACTTACTCTTCCCTCCCCATTTTACAGAAGCCGCGTGACTTCACCATCGCGTAGCTTTACCTCCACTCTCATTAGCAAAAGGAATTAAGCTTTCAGTAACAGCTCTAAATGGTACAACTGGTTCCTGTGCATCTATTCCCCAGGATGTTTTGCATTTAGGAAGAATGAAAATTTGCAGAAAATAGAATCATAGAACAATCAGGTTGCAAGAGACCCACCGGATCATCAAGTCCAACCATTCCCATCAATCACTAACCCATGTCCCTCAGCACCTCGTCCACCCATCCCTTAAACACCTTCAGGGAAGGGGACTCAAACCTCTCCCTGGGCAGCCTCTGGCACTGACCAATCACCCTTTCCATGAAAATTTTTTTCCTAATGTCTAGCCTGACCTTCCCCTGGCAGAGCTTGAGGCCATTCCCTCTCGTCCTGTCCCCTGTCCCTTGGGAGAAGAGGCCATTCCCTTCCTCTCTACAACCTCCTTTCAGGTAGTTGGAGAGTGCAATGAGGTCTCCAATGCTCCATTTTCCTCCCTTGGAGGCCAATTTGAGCCTTTATTTTAAAAAATAGACATTGCATGGACTACTTTTTTTCCTTGCCCTTTGTTAAAAATCAACTTTGCTCCCCTCATCCTCACCCAGCATCCATGTTTCAGCTGGATCCTGAGCCACCCATGTGGAAACAGGGTGAAAAAAGACTGGTTTGGGTTTTTACTCCTCCAAATCTGAGTGGGTTTTGCATGTGTTGCAAGCACAAGTTGGTGCAAAGCAGCACAATCGATGCACAGGAGGCTGCGTGAAGGATGTGGCCAAAGGGGTGTGATGAGTCCTCAGAGAGCTGACTCCGAGCTACATTTCCCACCCCTCAGCTCAATGCCCTAATTATAGGCCCCGCTAATTAAACTGGTTTGTTGGTGAGAGGAAGGACGAAGTTAAACAGAGCCCAAAAACCGGGACAGAACTGTCACACGGGGGACCCCAAAACCAGGTCTGGACGTCAAACATGCCCTCAGGGAAGTGCCTCCCATCACAGGAACCGCAGGGGAGGCATTTATCCAGGCAGCTTGGAAGAGGTCTGGACCAAGCTGGGATGTACAAAGCAGCTAAAGATAATGTGATCACCCTTGGGTGGAGGACACAGCCAGGACCCACCTCTGATGGATGAAGGCATCGAGTGCTCCCTTATCAAGTTTGCAGATGACACTGAGCTGGGTGGAAGCTGGATCTGCTGGAGGGTTGGGAGGTTCCAAAGGGATTGGAACAGGCTGGATCCATGGGTTGAGACCAACGGGATGAGGGTTAACAAGGTCAAATGGCAGATCCTGCACTTGGGACACAACAACCCTGAGCAGAGCTACAGACTAGGAGAAGTCTGTCTGGAAAGTGCCTGGAGGAGAAGGACCTGGGGGGGTTGGTGACAGCGACTGAGCATGAGGCAGCAGTGACCCAGGTGGCCAAGAAGGCCAATGGCATCTTGGCTTGGATCAGACCCAGCGTGACCAGCAGGGTCAGGGAGGTTCTTCTCCCTCTGGACTCAGCACTGGGGAGACTGCTTCTCGAATCCTGTGTTCGGTTGTGGGCCCCTCAGCACAAGAAGGATGTTGAGGCTCTGGAGTGAGTCCAGAGAAGAGCAATGAAGCTGGTGAAGGGTCTGGAGAAGAAGAGGAGCATCTGAGAGAGCTGGGGGTGTTTGTCCTGGAGAAGAGGAGGCTGAGGGGAGACCTCATTGCTCTCTGCAACTCCCTGAGAAGAGAGGGGGTTGTGGAGAGGAGAGAGCTGGGCTCTTCTCCCAAGGGACAGGACGAGAGGGAATGGCCTCAAGCTCCACCATGGGAGGGTCAGGATGGACTTTAGGAATATTTTTTTCTCAGAAGGGGTGATTGGTCAGTGTCAGAGGCTGCCCAGGGAGGGGGTTGATTCCCCTTCCCTAGAGGTGTTTAAGGGACAGGTGGATGATGTGCTGAGGGACATGGGTTAGTGATTGATGGGAATGGTTGGACTTGATGATCCGGTGGGTCTCTTCCAACCTGGTTATTCTATGATTCTATGATTCAGCAAGAAAAGTCATGAGACAAGCTCAAAAAGTCCCTGTCTGAAACCCACCTTCTCCAAAAGACCCTACAAAGCGCAGCCCTATCAGTGCCAAAACCCTTCATAAAATATCTCCTTCCTAAAAAACACACTGTCCAAAAAAACAGCAGAGATTTAAACCATAATTAGGAACATATCTTGGGGACTCCAGAACTGGACACAAGACTTCAGGTGGGGTCTCACCAGAGCAGAGAGGCAGCATCCCCTCCCTCCCTGCTGGTCCCACGGCTTTGGATGCAGCCCAGGACACAGTTGGTTTCTGGGTTGTGAGAACACATTGTTGCTCATGTGGAAATTCTGCCCATCACCCCGAGTCCTTCTCAGGGCTTCTCTCAATCCATTCTCCTCCCAGCCTGTGTTTGTGGTTGTGTTTTCCCTGATCCACATGCAGGACTTTGAACTTGGCCTTGTTGAACTCCATGAGGTTGGTACATGGAATATAAAGAATTCTCTTGCAATAAATGGATTTTTTTCCTCCCGGTTTGCAAAGCCGAATGTGCTGTACTGCAACATTTTGCTGGAAGAAAGTCAAGCTTTTCACAGAGCCAGGCCACCCTCAGCACTTCCATTGCTTTATTAGTAGTGATTTATTTTGTTGTTTCCCCAGGCTGGCTCTGACTCGTGTCACCGCCTCGGTGACACCGACACAAACAGGAGAAGGATGCTCGCTCACAAACAAATAGGTCAGGCTGTAAAACAAGAACCTGGGCACGGGGACTTGCTCCTCGCTTCCTCTCAGAAGCTCCAAATGGGTCAGATCCATCCCAAACGCAGCCACTTAGTCCTCGCTAATCAAGGCAGCGGCGTTAGCGTCGTCGCCGAGGTGCTTAAGTGCTTCTCTGGCTGGGGTTGTGTGGGATTTTTCCGCGTTGATGTGTCTTTTGGGAACCCATGGGTGGGTTTTTTTTATCCTTGTCTGCGTAAATGGAACATTGCAGATGGGGCAAGTACAGGGACAATTTAACGCAAGTCATTAAGCAGAAAACGACTCGAAGTAAATCAATCCAGGGCAGGGGGTGAATCCGGCAGCAGGAGGGGCTCAGAGTTTTAGCAGGGAGCTAAAAACAGGTTGTGAGGGGGCTGAGATACCACCCACATTCTAAATAGACCCTAAAAATGTTGTTAGTTCCCCCACTGAAGCATCCCATCCCACTGGGATTTGCACTGCTCAGGATATCAGAGACTTAGAGAGAGAAAAATGTCCTCTCTCCATTCATAGAATCATAGAACAACCAGGTTGGAAGAGACCCATCGGATCATCGAGTCCAACCATTCCCATCAATCATTGACCCATATCCCTCAGCACCTCTTCCACCCGTCCCTTAAACACCTCCAGGGAAGGGGAATCAACCACCTCCCTGGGCAGCCTATTCCAATGCTCATTGACCCTCTGTGTGAAAAACTTCCTCCTAATCTCCAGTCTAAATCTCCCCTGGTGGAGCTTAAGGTCATTCCCTCTCGTCCTGTCCCTTGGGAGAAGAGCCCAGCTCCCTCCTCTCCACAACCTCCTTTCAGGGAGTTGTAGAGAGTAATGAGGTCTCCTCTTCCTTGCAGCTCTTCTCTTCCTTCCTTTTCCCTGTTAAGATCCTGTTTACAAATTCACACGCGAAAAAAGATGCAGGAGCTGGTCCCAAATAGGAATTATCCCCCTTGGTTTGTGGGATTAGTTGGCACAAAGGACTGGCCAGCTCATGAGCAGAGTGGAAATAAAAATCTGAATCTTTATTTTTTCACCAAGAAAGGGTTAATCCATCTAAGAAAAGGAGAGGAAAAAATGTCAAATAAAGCCATTACATCTCATTCCCCACCCGGCCTGGCCAAGGCACCATCGGATAAATGGGGGAAAATTGCACAAAGGTGCATAATGACCCCGAGTTATTGCTGAGCGATTAGGGAGGATAACGGTTATTACGGGCAAGAACGAGGAAGGTCAAACGGCCCCATCCTGGCACAAGGCGGCTCTGCTACTCTTTTCATAGAATCATAGAACAACCAGGTTGGAAGAGACCCATCGGATCATCCAGTCCAACCATTCCCATCAATCACAAACCCATGTCCCTCAGCACCTCGTCCACCCATCCATTAAACCCCTCCAGGGAAGGGGAATAAACCACCTCCCTGGGCAGACTCTAACACTGACCAATCACACTTTCCATGAAAATTTTTTCCCTAACGTTCAACCTAAACCTCCCCTGGTGGAACTTGAGGCCATTCCCTCTTGTCCTGTCCCCTGTCCCTTGGCAGAAGAGCCCAGCTCCCTCCTCTCCACAACCTCCTCTCTTCTCAGGGAGTTGCAGAGAGCAATGAGGTGTCCTCTCAGCCTCCTCTTCTCCAGGAGAAACAACCCCAGCTCTCTCGGATGCTCCTCTTCTTCTCCAGACCCTTCACCAGCTTCGTGGCTCTTCTCTGGACTCTCTCCAGAGCCTCAACATCCTTCTTGTGCTGAGGGGCCCACAACTGACCCCAGGATTCGAGGAGTGGTCTCCCCAGTGCCGAGTCCAGAGGGAGAAGAACCTCCCTGGCCCTGATGGTCATACCGTGTCTGATCCAAGCCAAGATGCCATTGGCCTTCTTGGCCACCTGGGTCACTGCTGCCTCATGTTCAGTCACTGTCACCAACATCCCCAGGTCCTTCTCCTCCAGGCACTTTCCAGACAGACTTCTCCTAGTCTGTAGCTCTGCAGAGGGTTGGTTTCATAGGCAGTGGTGGATTTTGAGCCTCTAAGCAGATCTCCTTGGGGAAGAGGAATCTTCAAAACCCGTGTTGGTGTAGGGATAACTAAGCCTGGGTCATGTCAGGCTGGAGAGCTGGGACCATGTGAACCTCATGGGGATCAACAACGTCAAGTTCAAGGTCCTGTGCGTGGGTCAGGGCGACCCCAGCCAAAAACCCAGGCTGAGAGAAGCCCTGAGGAGAAGGGCTTTTGTTGCTGGCTAGGTCCAGGGAGGTTATTCTCCCTCTGTACTCAGCACTGGTGAGGCCGCTCCTTGAATCCTGTGTTCAGTTGTGGGCCCCTCAGCACAAGAAGGATGTTGAGGCTCTGGAGTGAGTCCAGAGAAGAGCAACGAAGCTGGTGAAGGGGCTCGAGAACAGGCCTTATGAGGAACGTCTGAGAGAGCTGGGGGTGTTTCTCCTGGAGAAGAGGAGGCTGAGAGGAGACCTCATTATTCTCTACAACTACCTGAGAGGAGGTTGTAGAGAGGAGGGAGCTGGGCTCTTCTGCCAAGGGACACGGGACAGGACAAGAGGGAATGGCCTCAAGCTCCACCAGGGGAGCTTTAGGCTGGAGATCAGGAGGAGGTTTTTCCTGGAAGGGGTGATAGGGCAGTGTCAGAGGCTGCCCAGGGAGGTGGTTGATTCCCCTTCCCTGGAGGTGTTTAAGGGACAGGTGGATGAGGTGCTGAGGGACATGGGTTAGTGTTTGATAGGAGTGGTTGGACTCGATGATCCCATGGGTCTCTTCCAACCTGGTTGTTCTGTGAGTCTATGATTCTATGAACCAACAACGTGTGTTCACAACCCAGAAACCAACTGTGTCCTGGGCTGCATCCAGAACCATGCGACCAGCAGGGAGAGAGGGGATGCTGCCCCTCTGCTCTGGTGAGACCCCCACCTGGAGTCCTGTGTCCAGTTCTGGAATCCTCAAGATAAGAAGGACATGGAACTGTTGGAACGAATCCAGACGAGGTCACGGAGATGATCCAAGGGCTGGAGAACCTTCTGTATGAGGCCAGGCTGAGAGAGTTGGCGCTGTTCAGGCCGGAGAAGATTCTAGCAAGGGATAAATTGCCTGAATTATGAGTGTTTAAGACTTGTAGCACTGGGAATATGCTACCATAGGCTGATGCTCTGCTATAGCCTTCCCAGAGTGACCCTGGGCACGTCCCTTACGCTCCAGACAATGCCCTCCCCATCCCCCTGCCTTCAGCTGCTCCAAGAAAAATCATTTCTTTTAAAGAAAATCATAGGCTGAATCATAGAATCACACAATGGTTTGGGTTGGAGGGGACCTCAAAGCCCATCCAGGTTCATGCCAAGGACAGGGACACCTCCCACTGGATCAGGGGCCAGGAGAACGTGGGACAGGGATGTGCAGGGAAATGAGGGAAACCAAGAGACGTGAAGTTTGGGAGGACCAATTCCACTCCTGCCAACCACACATTCCTCGACTTCTCCCATGAGGGACACTGATTTTTATGGCGGAGCACTCTCATCTCCCTATTATAGGAATAATTTAATTAACTTGGAGAAATGTAATTAATTTTAATTGTTCGTGATAATTCATTGTTTAATTCTATATTAATAATTATACTTAAAAAAAATGCCTAATGCCCAGTAACCGTCCTATAATGTGCTAATTAAACTCTCATATAGAAAGCACTTCGTTTAAAGCGTCGGGAAATTGGTTTTGATCTCCAGAGCCCAAGTCAGTGACCCGAGAAGACGGAGGGAGGAGTAGAGGGAGATAGAGGTGCTCCCACTGCACCTCAAGTCCCAGACCCACCTGCAGCTGCTGGGATGGGTGGAGATGAGTTTGGATGCTCTTTATTCCTGGGATTTGTAGCCTCCTGGAATTATATGCCTGGGGTTGACCCCTCTTCTCATAGAATCATAGAATCATAGAACAACCAGGTTGGAAGAGACTCATCGGACCATTGAGTCCAACCATTCCTATCAAACACTAAACCAAGTCCCTCAAGACCTCATCCACCCGTCCCTTAAACACCTCCAGGGAAGGGGAATCAACCACCTCCCTGGGCAGCCTGTTCCAATGCCCAATGACCCTCTGTGTGAAAAATTTCCTCCTAATCTCCAGCCTAAATCTCCCCTGGTGGAGCTTGAGGCCATTCCCTCTCGTCCTGTCCCTTGGGAGAAGAGCCCAGCTCCCTCCTCTCCACAACCTCCCTTCAGGTAGTTGTAGAGAGTAATGAGGTCTCCTCTCAGCCTCCTCTTCTCCAGGAGAAACACCCCCAACTCTCTCAGACATTCCTCATAAGGCCTGTTCTCCAGCCCCTTCACCAGCTTCGTTGCTCTTCTCTGCACTCGCTCCAGAGCCTCAACATCCTTCTTGTGCTGAGGGGCCCACAACTGACCCCAGGATTCGAGGAGCAGCCTCACCAGAGCTGAGTACAGAGGGAGAAGAACCTCCCTGGCCCTGCTGGTCACACTATTTCTGATGCAAGCCAGGATGCCATTGGCCTTCTTGACCACCTGGGCACACTGCTGGCTCATGGTCAGTCGCTGTCGACCAACACCCCCAGGTCCCTCTCCTCCAGGCAGTTTTCTAGCCAGACTTCTCCCAGTCTGTAGCTCTGCATAGGGTTGTTGTGCCCCAGCAGCCTGGGGTGTGAACAAGGCTCTGTTGAACTTCGCAGGGTGGGAAATGCTCGTTTCCGTGTTCTCTGCTGCTCTCATAATCGTCGTAAGTACTTAAATATACAATTTCCATCGAGGAATTACACACTGCTGACAGCCTTTTAAACCAGGGAAAGGACCCCCCACGGAACTGTTTGCGTTCTTGGAGTGGTATCATCTTCAGAGAAGGATTTGTCCTCTAATTGCACCATCTGTGCGTTAGGAAGATGCGATTGCTATTTTTTCGCCCCTTTTTCTCGTTTCTCCCCTGTCTTGGAGGAAAGCTCAGTGATTGCAGGGCCCAACATCACCCCAGCTCAGGGTTTGGATGCTCAGACTCCTCAGGCTCCAACATCTCCCCCAGATCCCAGTATCCCAGGAGACTAGGACTGGGATGATCGGATTCCCCAGGTCCCAACATCACCCCAGCTCAGGGATTGGATGCTCAGACTCCTCAGGTTCCAACATCCCCCCCACCAGATCCCACTATCCCAGCAGACTAGGACTGGGATGATCAGATTTCCCAGGTCCCAACATCACCCCAGTTCAGGGATTGGATGCTCAGACTCCTCAGGTTCCAACATCCCCCCCCAGATCCCAATATCCCAGCAGACTAGGACTGGGATCATCGGATTCCCCAGGTCCCAGCATCCCCCCAGCCCAGGGTTTGGATGCTCAGACTTCCCAAGTTCCAATAACCCCCAGGTTCCAGTTTCCCCCCAGTGTGGACCTGGGATGTTCAGTCTCAGTCCCAACATCCCTCCTGGTCCCATCATCCCCTGATGTTCCATCAGTCCTCCAGGTGCCAGCATCCTCCCAGGTCCCAACATCCCCTCCAGCCCAGAACCTGGACACTCAGACTCCTCAGGTCCCAGGGTCCCTCCAGGTCCTGGCATCATCCCCAGACCTTGTCTGCTCAGCCTCACCAGCCACTCAACTCCAATTTTGGGGTCATTTAGTGTGAAACCCTTAACAGGTACCAAAGCAGCAGCCAATGGTGCATGGACCCTGTTGCACCAACTGTTCCTTGCTCCTCGTACACATCCTTGAGCCCTGATCCCCTTGTCGCATCAGGACAGACCCACAAACCACTCAACTCCAATTTTGGGGTCATTTAGCGAAAAACCCTTAACAGTTATCAAAGCAGCACCCAGTGGTGCATGGACCCTGTTGCACCAACTGTTCCTTGCTCCTCGCACACATCCTTAAACCCTGATCTCCTTGTCACATCAGGACAGACCCACAAACCCATCAGGACGCGCCCCAAAAAGCAAGACCTGTGGAACATTTCAAGCCTGTGGAACGAAAACTGGGACAGAAGCAGCAAATTTGGGGCAAGGAAGTGATACAGGATGGACACACAGAGGGGTTTTTTTTTTCCGCCCATCAAGGGCTTGATTTCTGAACAGCCTTTTCAAAAATGATCCTCGGGGGGGAACACGCACATCTCTTGCTTTACCGACTGCGCTTCAGTCACTGTGCCAGCGCAAAGCCTCTGCTAAAAATACCTCTGCCTGCTTTGATGAGGCAGGAGACAGCGGCTCCCCGTGCCTTCGGCAGCCGTCATTAGCAGCTCGCATCTGCCTGACTGGCAGCAAACGGCTCCTTCTCCATGCGGAGGTGTGAAAAAAAAAATTATATCTATATAATAAAATAAAGAAACCCGCCTCATTTGTTTTATTTGCCAGCCCCGGAGCAATGGGAGATCTACTGCAAATCACCTGTCTGCCGCTTTCCCACCTTCCGCGCAGGTGGGATTCGCACGGTTTGGGGAGAAAAATGAACGTGCAGGAGAGGAGAGAGCTGGTTCTGTTGAAAATAGCAGATGATGGAGATAAGTAAGGGGAATCAAACTTCTAAAAATGAGTGGGGTGGTGGACAAGAACTCTCTACATCTACCTGAGAGGAGGTTGTGGAAAGGAGGGAGCTGGGCTTTTCTCCCAAGGGACAGGGGACAGGATGAGAGGGAATGGCCTCAAGCTCCACCAGGGGAGATTTAGGTTGGAGATTAGGAGGAAGTTTTTCACGGAAAGGGTGATTGGTCAGTGTCAGAGGCTGCCCAAGGAGGTGGTTGATTCCCCTTCCCTGGAGGGGTTTAAGGGACATGTGGGCAAGGTGTTGAGGGACATGGGTTAGTATTTGATGGGAATGGTTGGACTCAATGATCCAGTGGGTCTCTTCCAACCTGGTGATTCTATGATTCTATGCCCGTGGTGCCTCTGCAAGCTGCAAGATGCTGGTAGACACTACACGAGTTTTCATCTCGTGCATGCACAGGGAGAAAAGTTAGATTGAATGGACTAGACAAGGCTTTGACATTTCCATCATCCCATATTACAAACTATTTCTTGCAAAGACACTTTTGGCAGAGCAACCACCTCCAGAAGACGGCAGCAAGGTGAGGACCAGCTGCCTGAGGAAGCTGATTGCCCCTTTAAAGCACTACAGTGTCCCCCATCCCTCCAGCATGCGGCAGTTAGCACCAAGCAGAAGAAACCTCACCGTAATTTTCATAGAATCATAGGATCACCAAGTTGGAAGAGACCCACAGGATCATCAAGTCCAACCATTCCCATCAATCACTAACCCATGTCCCTCAACACCTCGTCCACTCGTCCCTTAAACACCTCCAGGGAAGAGGAATCAACCCCCTCCCTGGGCAGCCTCTGACACTGACCAATCACCCTTTCCATGAAGAACCTTTTCCATATGTCCAGCCTGAGCCTCCCCTGGTGGAGCTTGAGGTCATTCCCTCTCGTCCTGTCCCCTGTCCCTTGGGAGAAGAGCCCAGCTCCCTCCTCTCCACAACCTCCTCTCAGGTAGTTGTAGAGAGTAAGGAGTTCTCTTTTAAGTCATTTACTTAAAACACTCGACCTTGAGGAGGTTTTGCATCGGTCTCAGCTCAGGCATTGGAGGATTTTCTAGCAGCAACATCTCCCACAAACATATAAAACCTCCTATCTTGCTACTAACCCTACAAAACCACACTGAGCTACAGGTTTTGGGGCTCCAATCAGACTCCAAATCAAGCAGAGGGGGTTGATTTGCTTGAGGAAGAGGAGGAAGGTGAGGAACAGGCAGCTGCTGGCTGGAGACCAGCTTTGCAAAGGGGAATAGAACCTTAATTACTCTTTTCCCTTAAACTCGTAGCACTGTGAAGTATTTTCACATTGCTGTTGCAGGAGGTTGGGGATTGATCTATCGTCCTTCCTTTGGCATCCAGACGGCCTGATTAATGCAAAACTAACCAGTCGCTCCCAGCTCTGGGGAATTAATCACTTAAAGGTGGGAATTACTCAATAAACCATTCGAACCAGCAATAAACTGAGCCATTACAAATTAATCGCTTGACATCTCCGTCGTGTAAACACAGCTAATCAGACAGGGGCAGGGAGCAGAGATGGCCCTAAACCATCCAGCTCTTGTGTCTCTCTGAATGGGTCCTGCAGTTGGGGCACAACAACCCTGAGCAGTTCCAGACTAGGAGAAGTCTGACTGGAAAGTGCCTGGAGGAGAAGGACCTGGAGGTGTTGGTGACAGCGACTGAGCATGAGGCAGCAGTGGCCCAGGTGGCCGAGAAGGCCAATGGCATCTTGGCTTGGATCAGACACAGTGTGACCAGCAGGGCCAGGGAGGTTCGTCTCCCTTTGAACTTGGCACTGGTGAGACCACTCCTGGAATATTGTTTTCAGTTCTGACCCCTCACTCAAGAAGGACCTGGAGGGACTGGAGCGCATCCAGAGAAGGGAACAGAGCTGGGAAGGGGCTGGAGAACAGGGATTGTGGGAGTGGTTGAGGAACCTGGGGGTGTTTCTCCTGGAGAAGAGGAGGCTGAGGGGAGACCTCATGGGTGTGTGCAGCTCCTGGAGAGGAGGTTGTGGTGAGGTGGGTGCTGGGCTCTTCTCCCAAGGAACAGTGATGGGACGAGAGGGAATGACCTCAAGCTGCACCGGGGCAGGTTCAGATTGGATAGTGGGAAAAAACTCCTTCATGGAAAAGGTTTTTGGGCTCTGTTGGAGTCTTCCCAGGGAGGTGGTAGATTCTCCATCCCTAAATGTGTTTAAAAGTCAGGCAGATGAGGCTCTCAGGGACGGTTCAGTAGTGAACAGGGATGGTTGCACTTGACGATCTCAAAAGCCTTTTGTAACCAAGCACTTCTATGGTTCCTCATCCTTGTCCTAAAAACAGCACTAAAAAAAACCCAAACAAAGACCAATCTCTTCTAGCTGAGGTCGCAGACTCAACCAAGCCAAGCACCCGCTGCTCAACGGCAACGACTCGGCTCCATCTCCCCCAGGAGAAAGACGAGGGGGCTTTTATTTTAAATCCCTTTTCTCCCATAATACATCTGACACTAATCAGGGTTCCAGCCCCATGGGAATCAATGATTAATGATGTTAAATATAGCAGGAGATTGCAAGGGTAAAATTAGGCACCATGCATAAAACATCACAGCTCCTTGTTAGACAGTCAAATTAGACTAATGGTTTGATGTTCACGTGGGCTCTGGCCCTGTAATTATGAATGGACCAGCTAACCTTCTCCCCAGCTGCTCACCGGGTGGGTGCTGGGGCTGAGAATGAGGGAGGCTTGAGCCTTAATGAGAACACGATGATGGGAATTAGCAGACAAGGGCAGACAAGGATGGGGCTAGAGGTGGACTTGCGCATTCTGAAGGTCAAGGGGGTGATGGGGAAAATATGGTCCCACCAACAGGCTGGTTTGCAGGTGTCCCTGCAAACCAGCCTGTTGGTGGGACCATATTTCCCCCATCACCCCCTTGACCTTCAGAATGCGCAAATCCAACTGTATCTCACGGTCCTGTTGCCATGATGGGACAGTTGGGGTAGCGTCGTTAAGGGTTCAATATCGTTATGGATCAGTTTCTCTCAGCATCATGGCCACCCCTCAGCACAAGAAGGATGTTGAGGCTCTGGAGCGAGTCCAGAGAAGAGCAACGAAGCTGGTGAAGGGACTGGAGAAGAAGAGGAGCATCTGAGAGAGCTGGGGGTGTTTCTCCTGGAGAAGAGGAGGCTGAGGGGAGACCTCATTGCTCTCTGCAAGTCCCTGAGAAGAGAGGAGGTTGTGGAGAGGAGGGAGCTGGGCTCTTCTTCCAAGGGACAGGGGACAGGACGAGAGGGAATGGCCTCAAGCTCTACCAGGGGAGGCTCAGGATGGACATTAGAAAAAAATTCTTCCCAGAAAGCATGATTGGGCAGTGTCAGAGGCTGCCCAGGGAGGTGGTTGAGTCCCGTTCCCTGAAGGTGTTTAAGGGACGGGTGGACGAGGTGCTGAGGGACATGGGTTAGTGATTGATGGGAATGGTTGGACTCGATGATCTGGTGGGTCGTTTCCAACCTGGTGATTCTGTGATTCTATGATCCCCAAGGTTTGGGGCTGCATCACATAGCCCCGTACATGGGGTCAGCTTCACTATGGGTTGGCCATGGGATGAACATCGTTATGGGTTGGCTTCACCCAGTGGCATGATGGGGAGGCCCTGGCCCAGGTTGCCCAGAGCAGGGGTGGCTGCCCCATCCCTGGAGGAGTTCCAGGCCAGGTTGGATGGGGCTTGGAGCTCCTGATCCAGTGAGAGGTGTCCCTACCCATGGCAGAGGTGGAACTGGGTGGGCTTTAAGGTCTCTTCTAACCCAAACTAATCCGTGTTTCTGTGATTCCGTGATCATTATGGGTTGGCTTTGCCCAGAAGCACAGCCGTCATTCCAACATCCCCTGCAGCACGGCAAAAGTTTTTGGCTCAGTTTGATTGTTTGATAGGAACGGTTGGACTCAATGATCCAGTGGGTCTCTTCCAACCTGGTGATTCTATGATTCTATGATTTGAAAAACTCCCCCTAAGTTCCCCCCCAGTTCCCAGCCTTGCAAATTTACTCTATTATTTTCCACCTTCCTGGTCACTAATTAGCTCCAGACAAACCTGTGAAGGAACCTAAACCTTGGGAGAGAGGGATGAGGAGCACAAACCCATCAAGATATATAACCAGTTCCTCCAAACCCAGTGCAAAGAACACAAATCTGGCTGTAATTAATCTCATTATCCAGGAAAGAGAGAGGCACGGAGAGGCTGCGTGACTTGAAAGCCTTGTCAAAAAACTGGGTGTATGGGAAGGATAAGCCTTTGTGAGAGTTTAAGCTCGGACAGGCACCAATCTTAAAGCTGGTTTCAAGGGAGATCAGAGTGACGGGGAAATAAAGACGTGAGGAAATCAGACTGGAGGAAGTAAATTTAATAATGTTTTATTCCGTGGCCCTTTTACTTAAGAAGCAAGATAAAAATAGTCCAAAAGGCCAAAACAGGAGCTCACCTCCAACATTCCATTACAGCATCCCCTGCCAAACCCTCTTCTCCCAAGGGACAGGGGACAGGACAAGAGAGAATGGCCACAAGCTCCACCAGGGGAGATTTAGGCTGGAGATTAGGAGGAAGTTTTTCACAGAAAGGGTCATTGGGCATTGGAATAGGCTGCCCAGGGAGGTGGTTGATTCCCCTTCCCTGGAGGTGTTTAAGGGACGGGTGGATGAGGTCTTGAGGGACTTGGTTTAGTGTTTGATAGGAATGGTTGGACTAGAAGTTCCGATGGGTCTCTTCCAACCTGGTTGTTCTATGATTCTATGATTGAGTGGCCAGACGGGAGCATCCACGTGCATCCTCCAACCCCAAAGGTCATATCCTACCCCACAGAACTGTGCCAGGACCTCATCCAGAGCATCCTTGAGGGATTCTGGGGCAGAAGAGCCTTTCCGAGGCAGCTGATGGAGATGAAGGTGGAGGCCAACAACCCAGAGAAGGACTTGGAATCACAGACTCACCAGGTTAGAAAAGACCCACAGGATCATTGAGGAGCAAACGGCAACGACCGACCCCCAGAAACCAGTTAAAGAGACACAGGGCAGAGGATGTATCAGCCCTCTCTGGGCTTTGGTGTGCAGCAAGAACCACCAGAAAATATTCTTTTTTGAGGGGGGAAAAAAAAAAAGACAAAATTCCTCCTGCCAGTGCCAGAAGGCAAGAAAAAAAAAGCCCCGAAAAGTTGCAGATGGTTATTCTGTGCCAGTCTGGAGATTGTCAATTGTTTGAAGAAGAGGAGATTACAGCCTGTCAGGCAACCTGAAATGGAGCCAGGCAGGATCTTTGCAGTCTTAAACCCCTAAAAACGAGTCAGCAGATTAAAAAAAAAAAAAAGAAAAAAAAAAAAAAAAGCAGTTGCTAAATAATTAAATGCACCTTTTTCCTCCCTCAGCTGCAGAGAAGGGGGAGAAACAGCCCCGAAACCAACACTGCCCCCATCATCTCCTCATCACTAACCTTGATGTGGTTTTTTCCTATTGCATTAGGATCATTAGGATTTTACGTGGTTTAGTGTTTAATAGGAATGGTTGGACTCGATGATCCGGTGGGTCCCTTCCAACCTGGTTTTTCTATGATTCTATGATTTTCATTTGCTACTCTGGCTCTAATTGCAGAGAGCTGGAAGGAGGCGAAGGATAGGAATGGTTGGACTTTTGATGGGAATGGTTGGACTCGAAGATCCGGTGGGTGTCTTCCAACCTGGTGGTTCTCTGATTCTATGATTCTATGATTCTAAAGCCGCGGTGCTGAGCTCTGGGTTCAAGTTCCCATTAACATCTGGCCTGAACGTAGATTAATAGGCAGCAGGAGGAAATCGTAGAATCATAGAACAACCAGGTTGGAAGAGACCCATCGGATCATCGAGTCCAACCATTCCTATCAAACACTAACCCATGTCCCTCAGGACCTCATCTACCTGTCCCTTAAACCCCTCCAGGGAAGGGGAATCAACCACCTCCCTGGGCAGCCTATTCCAATGCCCAATGACCCTCTGAGTGAAAAACTTCCTCCTAATCTCTAGTCTAAATCTCCCCTGGTGGAGCTTGAGGCCATTCCCTCTTGTCCTGTCCCCTGTCCCTTGGCAGAAGAGCCCAGCTCCCTCCTCTCTACAACCTCCTTTCAAGTCCAACCATAAATATCAGGAGTGCAATCCAGGCACCCTCCAAACGTGGGCAGAGCATCCCCACTAGCAAAGGGTGAAGGACCTGGCAGCTCTCAAACAATATCTTTTCCCACCTTGAGCAGGATTTGACCTCCCCAAGGCTTCAGTTCCTTGCTGAGGTGGTGCCTGCCTTAGAATCGTAGAATCATAGAACAACCAGGTTGGAAGAGACCCACTGGATCATTGAGTCCAACCATTCCCATCAATCACTAACCCATGTCCCTCAGCACCTCGTCCACCCGTCCCTTAAACCCCTCCAGGGAAGGGGACTCAACCCCCTCCCTGGGATGTCTTGCTGCATCCCACCTCAGTCCCGACAGGTCCTTACCTCCAGCTCCCCATCCTCTCCTGAAGACTGGATCGGGGCTTTTTTTGTTTGGTTGGGTTTTTTTGCCCACCCCTAGCCTTTTAAACCCTCTTTCCCCCTCAAAATTCCCCCCGTGTGGCACGACCCATCACTGCTGGCAGCGTCTCGCTTCGGAGTTCGGTGCCGGCAGCAGATCAAACCAGTTTTGTCGAGGCGGTTGGGGAAGGACTTGTCCACTTGACAGATTGGGGTTTGCGACGGATTGGGGGGAGGAGAAGGGGGGGCTTGGCTAACAACCTGAAAATTGTCATTTTTTGACAAGGACTTCAAAAAGCTCTGGCACAAAGAGCTTTTAAGCCTTGTTTCTGCAAGAGGCTCCTGCGAGAGCACTTCTTCCCTCAACACTCGCAGCCTCCAATCCTATTAGGATGGTTTGCATCCCTGAGCCAGGGAGGAGGCCATGGTGAGCACTCCAGAGCCCCCAAATCTGTAACCCCCCCCTTGGGGGGGTTACAGATTTGGGGGCTCTGGAGTGCTCGCCCAAGGGGGGTTACACCCAGGGGACAGCGACGTCCAACCCAACAAGCAACAGTGACCAATTGACTCTTTTTTTAAGAGCCCAATAATGTCTGCGAGATTGCAGCTTTGATAAGCACTCGGCTGCGCTGCTGGGGTCAACCACACTAGGAAAATGTAATTAGACTAATAAATCCTTGAGTTAGTTATTTCCTCCCCGTCGAGGGTATGAGGAGCTTGCCCAGGGAAGTCATGGGTCCTTGGCTTGGCTGCATTTAAGCCCTCGAATCCACGGTTTTGGGAGTGTAAACTCAGCAGAAAGGGAATTATCACAAGGCTTCTAACCCAGTTGTTCAGTCATAGAATCATAGAACAACCAGGTTGGAAGAGACCCACTGGATCATCGAGTCCAACCATTCCTATCAAACACTAAACCATGTCCCTCAGCACCTCATCCACCCGTCCCTTAAACATCTCCAGGGAAGGGGAATCAACCACCTCCCTGGGCAGCCTATTCCAATACCCAATGACCCTTTCTGGGAAAAACCTCCTCCTAATCTCTAACGTAAATCTCCCCTGGCGGAGTTTGAGACCATTCCCTCTTGTCCTGTCCCCTGTCCCTTGGGAGAAGATCCCAGCTCCCTCCTCTCCACAACCTCCTTTCAGGTACTTGTAGAGAGTAATGAGGTCTCTCCTCAGCCTCCTCTTCTCCAGGAGAAACGCCTCCAGCTCTCTCAGTCGCTCCTCATAGGGCCTGTTCTCCAGCCCCTTCACCAGCCTCAGCGCTCTTCTCTGGACTTGCTCCAGAGCCTCAACATCCTTCTTGTGCTGAGGGGCCCACAACTGAACACAATATTCAAGGAGCGGCCTCACCAGAGCTGAGTCCAGAGGGAGAATCACCTCCCTGGCCCTGCTGGTCACACCATTTCTGATCCAAGCCAGGATGCCATTGGCCTTCTTGGCCACCTGGGCACACTGCTGCCTCATGGTCAGTCGCTGTCAACCAACACTCCCAGGTCCCTCTTCTCCTTGCAACTTTCCAGCCAGACTTCTCCCAGTCTGTAGCTCTGCATAGGGTTGTTGTGCCCCAAGTGCAGGACCCGGCATTTGGCCGTGTTAAACCTCATCCCATTGGACACTGCCCAGCAGTCCAACCTGTTTAGGTCCCTTTGCAGAGCCTCCCTACCCTCTAGCATATCGACACTTCCACCCAGTTTAGTGTCATCTGCAAACTTACTAAGTCCTACTGGTCCTAATTGTGACCATCCACGAGCACAATAACCCACATTGTGTTAAAGCCCAGGAGCTTGTTTGGATGCAACCAGCCCTGCTGCACATCACTGAACATCTTTGCACCTCCTTTGGTGGAACTGGCAGGACCCTGGGTCACACCCACCTCCCCAGCAATAGAGGAGCACCCCGAGAACCCGTTGAAGGCAACCTTTGGCTTCACCCTCCCCGTTGCAGCCTCTCCTCCTGCCCAAACCTCTGCCTGTAACAAAGCTTCACAATGTTGAGTGACGAAGCTGGTGAAGGGGCTGGAGAACAGGTCTTATGAGGAGCGGCTGAGAGAGCTGGGGGTGTTTATCCTGGAGAAGAGGAGGCTGAGGGGAGACCTCATTGCTCTCTACAACTGCCTGGAAGGAGATTGTAGAGAGGAGGGAGCTGGGCTCTTCTCCCAAGTGACAGGGGACAGGATGAGAGGGAATGGCCCCAAGCTCCTCCAGGAGAGGGTCAGGATGGACATTAGGAAAAAATTCTTCACAGAAAGGGTCATTAGGTAGTGGAACAATCTGCCCAGGGAGGAGGTTGAGTCCCCTTCCCTGGAGGGGTTTAAGGGACAGGTGGATGAGGTGCTGAGGGACATGGTTTAGTGTTTGATAGAAATGGTTGGACTCGATGATCCGGTGGGTCCCTTTCAACCTGGTTGTTCTATGATTCTATGATTCTATGAAAGGCAGCAGCTACTTCTCAGCTCACCCAACTTCTCCTCTTGGCAACCTTTGCTGGCAGAGCCCTATCACCAGGAATAGCAACGTGTGCAGAGGTCCAGCTCTTGCAAACAATGATGCTTGATTAAGGCAGCTGCCTAATATCCTGCCCTGGGAAGGAGAAATTCTTCCCAGCAGCTCCAGCTCCTGTTGAAACAAGAAGTGCCTCAGGTCCAACTTCCCCTTCCCCCATGCACATGGTGAATGGCAGCAGAAAGGTGTTGGCATGGCAAGCGCATCCTCCAAAACAGCAACCGGGAGCAGGAAAACGCTTGGATTCTGCTCAGCATCCCCTTTTTGCTGCTAAAAAAGCCCAGGAGGAGACCACACGCTTTGCTTACACCCATCCTCCTTTACAACAACCCTATACAGAGCTCAAGACTAGGAGAGGTCTGTCTAGAAAGCTACCTGGAGGAGAAGGACCTGGGGGTGTTGGTAACAGCGACTGAGCATGAGGTAGCAGTGGCCCAGGTGGTCAAGAAGGCCAATGGCATCTTGGCTTGGATCAGACATGGTGTGGCCAGCAGGGCCAGGGAGGTTCTTCTCCCTCTCAACTCGGCACTGCGGAGACTGTTCTCGAATCCTGGGGTCAGTTGTGGGCCCCTCAGCACAAGAAGGATGTTGAGGCTCTGGAGCGAGTCCAGAGAAGAGCAACGAAGATAGGGAAGGGGCTGGAGAAGAAGAGGAGTGTCTGAGAGAGCTGGGGGTGTTTATCCTGTAGAAGAGGAGGCTGAGAGTAGACCTCATTGCTCTCTGCAACTCCCTGAAAGGAGGTTGTGGAGAGGAGGGAACTGGGCTCTTCTGCCAAGGGACAGGACGAGAGGGAATGTCCTCAAGCTCTGCCAGGGAAGGATCAGAATGGACATCAGGAAAAATATTTTCACAGAAAGGGTGATTGGTCAGTGTCAGAGTCTGCCCAGGGAGGGGGTTGATTCCCCTTCCCTGGAGGGGTTTAAGGGACGGGTGGACGAGGTGCCGAGGGACATGGGTTAGTGATTGATGGGAATGGTTGGACTAGATGACCCGGTGGGTCTCTTCCAACCAGGTTGTTCTATGATTCTCGCATGGAGGATGCCAAAGCAACTGCTTCATAGAGACATCATGAATCAGCCTTTAATACAGCGCACGTTGCATTATTTTTAGCTGGGGACACTGTTGTATTGTGCTTGTGTGCAGGAATCAGACCATGAAATTGGCTGGATGCAGACTAGTCGTGTTTGTCAGCATGAACAGGCAAACAAGCAGCTGAGCCGTGCCAGGGTGAAATGTTAAAAGCATTTAAGTGCCATTTAATGGCACCTGATATTAGCAAGCTTGGCGTCCGAGAGGATGCGTGGTTATTAAACAGCAGCCTCGGCCGCCAGCCCAAAGAGCCTCGGTCAAGTTAGGAGCAAGAGATTGCCCTAAAATTAACCTGGCAACCCCAATTCCCAGCCTGGCAGAGCACAGAGTAGCTACAAGTGCTCAGTCCCCAGCTCAGCAACCCAGAGTGTTGTGAGCAATGGTGGGAGTAGCAACGAAGCTAGTGAAGGGGCTGGAGAACAGGCCCTATGAGGAGCGTCTTAGAGAGCTGGGGGTATTTCTCCTGGAGAAGAGGAGGCTGAGGGGAGACCTCATTGCTCTCCGCAAGTCCCTGAAAGGAGGTTGTGGAGAGGAGGGAGCTGGGCTCTTCTCCCAAGGGACAGGACAAGAGGGAATGGCCTCAAGCTCCTTCTGGATAGGTTCAGGCTGAACATTAGTTGAAAATATTTCACGGAAAGGGTCACTGGTCACTGGCAGAGGCTGCTCAGGGAGGGGGTTGATTCACTTTCCCTGGAGGGGTTTAAGGGATGGGTGGATAAGGTGCTGAGGGACATGGTTTAGTGTTTGATGGGAATGGTTGGACTCGATGATCTGGTGGGTCTCTTCGAACCTGGTGATTCTATGATTCTATGAAACATTGTTTTTTAGGATAATTCAAGTCCCTGAGGCTGCACTGGTTGCAATTGCTCCGATGTAATTAATAGTTGATGGATGCTAAGGATGCTGCGAGAAGCATCCCTCAGCTGTGCAGGTGGTGCTAAAGCAGGAGAAATACCCACAATGAGCATCCAAGATGAGCACGGGGGGCTCAGTGTCTTTGTTTACTGGCTAAAAATAAGGGAAGATTCATACAATCATAGAGCAACCAGATTGGAAGAGACCCACCAGATCATCGAGTCCAACCGTTCCTATCAAACAATAAACTGTGTCCCTCAGGACCTCGTCTACCCGTCCCTTAAACCCCTCCAGGGAAGGTGAATCAACCCCCTCCCTGGGCAGCCTGTTCCAATGCCCAATGACCCTCTGTGTGAAGAACTTCCTCCTAATCTCCAGCCTAAATCTCCCCTGGTGGAGCTTGAGGCCATTCCCTCTTGTCCTGTCCCCGACACTTGGGAGATGAGAGTTCCTTCCCCTCTGCTCTGCAGTTTCAGAGGAAGAGGAGTCGGAAACCAGAATCCTGCTTGGAAGGAGCGGAGCCAGGAGGAAAAACAAACCCATCCAAGAGAGCTGAAGAGGGCAATCACAGCTCTTCTCGTAGCCCAAATTGTTAGTTTAGCAAATTACTTTCGAACAGTCCGTGTTTGGAGATTTCTCAAGTGTTTTGCTTCCCTTCAGCCCAGCTCAAGGTGACTGTTTCCAAGCTCCAGTGCTCAGCCAACAGCAAAATAAGAGCTTTGGAGCTTGGCTTCCCCTTGCTTGGAGAAGCAGCAGAAATGATAGGAGTGGGGACAACCCCATCATCCCCTCACCTCAACCCCAGCCTTGGAGACACTCGTGGGGCTGCAAAACTCACATTACCTGTAACAGGACAACCAGAGGAACAAACCATCACTGCACAGGACAGGGAGTCATTTCTGCCTCTGCTCAACATCGATTACTGCACTTAATTAAATTCATAGAAACGTGGAATAGTTTGGGTTGGGAAGGAGCTCAAAGCCCATCCAGTTCCACCTACCGGGATGGGTAGGGACATCTCCCATTGGATCAGCCTCATCCAACCTGCCCTTGAACCCCTCCAGGGATGGGGCAGCCACCCCTGCTCTGGGCAACCTGGGCCAGGGCCTCCCCACCCTCACAGTAAAACATTTCTCCCTAAGATCTCATCTCAGTCTCCCTTCTTGCAGCTCAAAACCATCCCCCTCATCCTGTCCCGGCCCTCCCTAATCCAGACCCCCTTTCCTGGAGCCCCTTTCAGCACTGGAAGCTGCTCCAAGGTCTCCCTACAGCCCTCTCCAGGCTGAACAACTCCAGTTCTCTCAGCCTGTCCTTGCACAGGAGATTCTCCAGCCTTCAGATCATCTCCGTGGCCTCCTCTGGCCTCGCTCCAACAGCTCCATGTCCTTCCTGCACTGAATTAAAACCAGTTGGAGTCACAAGAGCTGAGGAGGGGTTATTACGAGTGGTCAAGTGTCTCTAAAAATTGATGGCGAGTGATAAAAGGAGAACGATCTGCCGGAGTCGTACAGCAGGTGCTCCCGCGATGCCTTATTCGTGGCAGGAGTTAACCGGGAGCAGAGGTCAGGCCTGTCCTGCTGCTCTGGCTCTAGTCACTTCATTAAGGTGCAGGTACAAGCAGAGCACTGCAGAGGCAATTAGCAGCCTGTATTTATTTCGCCTGCGGTGGAGGCTCCTCTGCTGCAGAGCATCGAGATAAGAAGAGGGAGAGAAATCAAGATGCTGTGCCTGGAGCCTCCGTCTCCCTTTGTGTGGCTCTCGCAGTGAGTCTGTTACAGCAGCTTCACTAAGCCTGAACCCGAACTCAGCTTCAACCTTCACAAGAGCTTATTTCCTCGGCTCTGCTCCTCTCCGCTGCTATATTTGATGTCTCTCACTCGCTGGCTCCCCAGGGGCAGAGCCTGGAGGAAAGCTTGAGAATGAACATGAATTTCTGGAGGTTTTTTTTTTCTCATCCCTCCCAGAATCGAGGCAGCTGCTCTCTGCGCTGGAGCCGTGTCGCTGGGCTTTGATACAGCAAACCACAGCCCTGCGGGTCGCTAGCTCCCCTGATTCCTACAGAAGCCAGAGATAAAGATACCACGGGGGATATTTTGCATCGAAAGCCCGTCTGTATTAGCCCCTGGCGATGCCTGCGGCTCAGTTTGGTGGTTATCGGCACTAGGAGAAGACACTCGCGTCATGCAGGCTGCGCTTGGCCTCCCCTTAGCCCTAACAGCAGGCACCAAAGCCACCGAGAGCTTTAAAAGCATCAAGCAGAGCTCTGGGTCATCCCTCTGCAAAGGGGATTTCAATGTTCACAGCACTGGGGCTTGCAAAGGCTGGTGACAGGGGTCAGCTTTCAGCAAAATCCCTTCCAGCCTGGCTCCCTGGCTCTGATCCGTCTGAAAAACCAACTTCCACATTTGCTCCTTCACTCCCAAATTGCTCCTGGCGGTTTCCCACGGAGCAGTAATGCACCTCCATGCAGGGAAAACCGTTGCCCAGGAGGAGATAAACTGAAAAATAAAAATATTGCCTTAAACAGCTTTTGTAAATGTCCCAGACAGAGCAATGGAGAGATGAAGAGCCAACAGTGCATCCTCAGCACATTAAAGCTCAAAGAAATACCTTGCAGGGGATGCTGGCAAGGTTGAAATCTTAGAGAGAAACAGAAGAGAAGGTGGGGGGGGGTGTTTTCCAAACTTTGTCAAGTTTTATGATCCATTTTCATAGAATCATAGAACAACCTGGTTGGAGGAGACCCACTGGATCATCGAGTCCAACCATTCCTATCAATCACTAACCCATGTCCCTCAGTACCTCGTCCACCCACACCTTAAACACCTCCAGGGAAGGGGAATCAAACCCCTCCCTGGGCAGCCTCTCACACTGACCAATCACCCTTTCTGTGAGAAATTTTTTCCTAATGTCCATCCTGACCCTCCTCTGGTGGAGCTTGAGGTCATTCCCTCTCGTCCTGTCCCTTGGCAGAAGAGCCCAGCTCCCTCCCCTCCACAACCTCCTCTCAGGGAGCTGCAGAGAGCAATGAGGTCTCCCCTCAGCCTCCTCTTCTCCAGGAGAAACACCCCCAGCTCTCTCAGACGCTCCTCTTCTTCTCCAGACCCTTCACCAGCTTCCTTGCTCTTCTCTGGACTCGCTCCAGAGCCTCAACATCCTTCTTGTGCTGAGGGGCCCACAACTGACCCCAGGATTTGAGGAGCAGTCTCCCCAGTGCCGAGTCCAGAGGGAGAAGGACCTCCCTGGCCCTGCTGGCCACACTATTTCATGACCTCAAAAGCCATGACATGGACTTTTGGTTCCCCTGGTAGCAGCACTGGTGCTGAACACCCTGGGGAGGCTGCAGGGAGCTACTGGATCCTGGTTTCCCACTCAACCTTATTATCTAGGGACATTTCTTCTCCCAGCAAAGAGTTAGCCACGTGTGTGCCTCCACTATCAGGATTTACACGTGAAACTCTCTCTCCTTTCTGTTCTTCCCAACAGAAAGAGTATTGCTGGTGCTCAGAGCACGAACTGCTGTGTTTATGATATTGCAGGCACAGGAAAAAGTATAGTTGGGTAATGCAGTGTGATTTACAGCGGAGTTCAGAGGCGCTTTCCTCCACTTTCCCAGTCCCTTAGGAGTTAAAGCCCCAAATCCCAGCTTGGGTCGAACCCCAACTGTGTTTCCGTCTCCAGTACCAGCGACACATGTGGCACAGCAGAAGGAAAAAGGGCATTTTGGGCAGGACTTGGCTCCTTTGGGGAAGCAAAATCTGCCTCAGGGGGGAGGATAAAGCCAGTTTGAAGGCAATTAGAGCACATTGAGTAGAGTCTGAACACCATCCCAGCTAAGCCGGGCGCTGGGCCGGCAGCCAAACCCAAACCAGGTCACCGCCAAGCCGCACTGCAACTTTTGCAAGCCCTCACTCTGCCAAAATACCTCCTAAACAGGCTTCTGAGATCAACCTGCTTCAGTCGGCAGGTTCGGCCGCCCTTATTGAAGGACTTGGGGTGCTGGGGGAGAAGCAGCTCAACAGGGGGCAGCAACGTGTGCTCACAGCCCAAAAACCCAACCGTGTCCTGGGCTGCCTCCAGAGCTGTGGGATCAGCAGGGAGAGAGGGGATTGTGCCCCTCTGCTCCACTCTCTGAGACCCATCTGGAGCCCTGAGCCCAGTTCTGGAGACCTCAGTACAGGGAGGACATGGAGCTGTTGGAATGAGGCCAGAGGAGACCATGGAGATGATCCGAGGGCTGGAGAACCTCTTGCATGAGACCAGGATGAGAGAGTTGGGGTTGTTCAGCCTGGAGAAGAGAAGGTTCTGGGGAGAGCTTAGAGCAGCTTCCAGGGCTGAAAGAAACTCCAGAAAAGCTGGGGAGGGACTTTTGAGCAGGGAGAGCAGGGAGAGGATGAGGGGGAGGGTTTTGAGCTGCAAGAGGGGAGATTGAGATGAGATCTTAGTGGGAAATGTTTTGCTGTGAGGGTGAGGAGGCCCTGGCCCAGGTTGCCCAGAGCAGGGGTGGCTGCCCCATCCCTGGAGGGGTTCAAGGGCAGGTTGGATGGGGCTTGGACCCCTGATGCAGTGGGAGGTGTCCTTGCCTATGGCAGGAGTGGGACTGGATGGGCTTGGAGGTCTCTTCCAACCCAACCTATCCCATCCCATGACTCCATTAACCCCAAACCCCACACCCCTCTGCTGTCCCCCTTGCAATTCCCAACACCCTCACTCCCCTCCTCACCCTACATGACGGTGGCTGCAGCGTCTTTACCCTTCAGCAACCACAAAGGTGAGAAAACAGAGGTGTGAAGCTAGAAATTGCTTTCACTCGCCTCTAAATCTTAAGCAATAAATAGCATCCTGAGGGATTTAAGCATCCCCAGGTGAACTGCCACCCAGCTCCTGTCTGCGAGCAAACCACGATGCGCTGAGGCTGCCTTGGAGATGCCCTGGGCAGGGGAAAACCTGAGGTCGCAGGCAGCCACCGGCTGCTCAAGCCTTCGCCAGCCTCGGGATTATTACCTGCTGTTCAGTTGGGTTTAATCCTTCCAAATTGCTGCAGCAAAACGCACTTGGAGGAATTAAGAGGGCGCAAATATTGCCTGTTAGCAGCGGGAGGTGACTCCCTCCGGCTGCTTTTTTTTTTTTTTTTTTTTATCCCACAGCTTTGCTTGGCTGAAGGTTTTTTCTGTGCAAACATCCTGATAGTTCTTCCAAGGAGAAGCGCCGCAGCAGCCCAGCCGCAGCTCCATGTTTGCACGTGCGACGGTAAATAAAGCAGAGATGCAGCTGCATTTTAAAATATCTCATTCTCTTTTTTATTTTATTGTGTCCCCTGCGATCCAGCTGGGTTTAGCATCCAGCCCTCCACCTGCAACAGGCTTTGCCCCTCGGCATCCACCCTGCTGTGTGCAAACCTTCCTCCTTCCATAAAAAGGCTTTGTGGGAGCATCCAGTCACCTTTCTGGGTGCGTCATGTTTTGCTACCGGCTCGTCGAGAGCACGGAAAGGTCGGAAAACCAGTTCTGCATCCCATGTTTTTTGAAGCAGGCAGCCCTCTCCCTGCCGGGGAAGCGTGCAAAGAGCCGCAGGCGTCAAGCCTCCACTTCAATTAAGAGGAGGGGGGAGAATTTGCACATCCAACCCCAGCAGCTTCAATCGCATCAGAGAAGCAAAAGGGATGAAGGAAGGACACGGGCTCCTTGAGCTCTTGGGAAGGGAAAGCTGTTGTGAAGAGAGGCTCTGCAAAGGGATCTGAACAGGCTGGATCCATGGGCTGAGTCCAACAGGATGAGGTTTAACACGGCCAAATGCCGCATCCTGCACTTGGGGCACAACTACCCTGAGCAGAGCTACAGACTGGGAGAAGTCTGGCTGGAAAACTGCCAGGAGGAGAGGGACCTGGGGGTGTTGGTGACAGCGACTGACCATGAGGCAGCAGTGTGCCCAGGGGGCCAAGAAGGCCAATGGCATCCTGGCTTGGATCAGAAATGGTGTGACCAGCAGGACCAGGGAGGTGATTCTCCCTCTGGACTCAGCACTGGGGAGACTGCTCCTTGAATCCTGTGTTCAGTCGTGGGCCCCTCACCACAAGAAGGATGTTGAGGCTCTGGAGCGAGTCCAGAGAAGAGCAACAAAGCTGGTGAAGGGGCTGGAGAAGAAGAGGAGCATCTGAGAGAGCTGGGGGTGTTTATCCTGGAGAAGAGGAGGCTGAGGGGAGACCTCATTGCTCTCTGCAAGTCCCTGAGAGGAGGTTGTGGAGAGGAGGGAGCTGGACTCTTCTCCCAAGTGACAGGGGACAGGACGAGAGGGAATGGCCTCAAGCTCCACCAGGGGAGATTTATGCTGGAGATTAAGAGGAAGTTTTTAACGGAAAGGGTCATTGGTCAGTGTCAGAGGCTGCCCCAGGAGGGGGTTGATTCCCCTTCCCTGGAGGTGTTTAAGGTGCGGGTGGATGAGGACATGGTTTAGAGATTGGTGGGAATGGTTGGACTCGATGATCTGATGGGTCTCTTCCAACCTGGTTGTTCTATGATTCTATGATTCCATGAAAGCAGATTTAGGGGAAGAAGTGGTGCTGGTGGGCAGGGTCTGCAAGCTCTGGTCCCAAAAAGGGTCACATCCCAATGGAACCCAGTGATGCAGAAGCATCCCAGGACCTAAAAGAATAAAATTCCTGAGCCTAAAGTCCCTGGACATGGATTAGTGTTTGATAGGAATGGTTGGACTCGATGATCCGATGGGTCTCTTCCAACCTGGTGATTCTATGATTCTATGATTCCAACTAGCCCAGGCAGCTTGGGAAAGTTATTCCCAGTGGGATAAATCCCCAGGATTTAGAGGATACCCCTTCCAGGCAGTCCAAAACACTTTTTATTTTTTTTTCAGGCTGATAAAGAAGCCCATAACCTTATTTAAAAGTCACTTTTGCTTGTAATGGAGGCACTTACCCCTCAGACACATCGTTCGTCTCGCTTGGGTTTTATGGCTGGTAATAACTCCCGGAAAGTCCCCAACAGATGGAATTTTTATTTGGTTAATCATTGCCGCCTGAGTTACGGTGGGGGCGAACAGTGCTGGGGGGGGCGTTGGAACTGTGACCCCCTCCTCCCACCCTGATGCACTGGGCGAGGGAGTAAATTAGGGCTGCGGCGATCTCCCCGACCTGGTTTTATGAGGCTGACGAGGAGAGAGGGGAGAGAAAATGCGATTTCTTCCAACCAGCAGAGCTCACATTCCAGGAAAAAATAAGGAAAGGAAGGATTTTTAAATGGTTTTCATGATTAAATCAGTTCCTGTGAGCATTTCTGCCTGGGGAGGACGGTTGCCACCTTAGTCGCTTCAGCATTACAATCATCGGATGAGGGCATTGAGGGTACCCTTAGCAAGTTTGCAGATGACACAAAGCTGTGTGGAAGTGTGGATCTGCTGGAGGGTAGGGAGGCTCTGCAGAGGGACCTAAACAGGCTGGATCCATGGGCAGAGTCCAATGGGATGAGGTTTAACACGGCCAAATGCCGGGTCCTGCACTTGGGGTACAACAACCCTGAGCAGAGCTACAGACTGGGAGAAGCCTGGCTGGAAAACTGCCAGGAGGAGAGGGACCTGGGGGTGTTGGTCAACAGCGACTGACCATGAGGCAGCAGTGTGCCCAGGGGGCCAAGAAGGCCAAGGGCATCCTGGCTTGGATGAGACACGGTGTGGCTAGTTGGTCCAGGGTGGTTCTTCTCCCTCTGGACTCAGCACTGGTGAGGCCGTTCCTTGAATCCTGTGTTCAGTTGTGGGCCGCTCAGCACAAGGAGGATGTTGAGGCTCTGGAGTGAGTCCAGAGAAGAACAATGAAGCTGGTGAAGGGTCTGGAGAAGAGGAGGAGAGTCTGGGAGAGCTGGGGTTGTTTATCCTGGAGAAGAGGAGGCTGAGAGGAGACCTCATTACTCTCTACAAGTACCTGAAAGGAGATTGGAGAGAGGAGGGAGCTGGGCTCTTCTGCCAAGGGACAGGGGACAGGACAAGAGGGAATGGCCTCAAGCTCCACCAGGGGAGATTTAGGCTGGACATTAGGAGGAAGTTTTTCACACAGAGGGTCATTGGTCAGTGTCAGAGTCTGCCCAGGGAGGGGCTTGATTCCCCTTCCCTGGAGGTGTTTAAGGGATGGGTGGATGAGGTGCTGAGGGACATGGGTTTAGTGTTTGATAGGGATGGTTGGACTTGATGATCCGGTGGGTCTCTTCCAACCTGGTGATTCTATGATTCTATTATATATTATATATATTTATAGGTATGTATAACAAGTGGTAGTGCTGCATAAGCCTTTCTAGCACTGTAACCACTCCTCAGATATATTTTTTTCTTCTTTTTTTTTAACCAAAAACCAGCTGATTTTCATGCAAACCTCTCCAAATCCCTTCCTCCCTGCAGGGAGTGTGTGTGTGTGTGTGACGGCCTTTGCCTGCAAAAAGCAGGTTGGAACCTCTGAAGAGTCAGGCCCGAGGCAGCTTTGAGAGCCAGATTCTGAAGGATTTGCTCTCCCTTTCATGAAATCCGGAGGAATAGATCCCAAATGGAGTGTTTTTATAAATATATATAATTATAGAAATATCTATTCCAGCTCCAGGTTCCTTGCCCCAAGTCAGGTGGGGAAGAGGGACTGGATGAAAGCCTGACCCAAGGTGAATTTATTCCTGTAATTATGGTTTAATTAGCGCAAGACCCTTGGAAATAGAGAGACAGAGTTGCATCTCCCTAAAAAGCAAAGGGATGGGAAGAAGTGGAGCTTCTCCTGCCCTAGAGGCTGAGGAGGGAGGAGGTAAAAAGCAAATAAATAGAGAAATAAATAGAAATAACCTGCAAGGGGTTTATAATAGCAAGGAATGTACTCCCTAAATTCTCCCGTAGCCAACGAGGGGGAAATGTCACCTTGTGATTTGTCCTCAAGGGAGAAGCATCCTCTGAGCAGAAGGGGAAACTGAGGCAGGTTTACAGCAGGGGTGAAAACGCACCTCAGTACCTCCTCCAAGATCTCTGTGTAGGGGGAACGAGCGAGGCCAGCGCTGAGCCCAAGGGACGGTGCTCGCGGCAGCAAGAAAAAACATTTACAGGTCGGGGCTGGTTTGTCGAGTGTTTATTTTGAAGCAAAGCTCCTTTTCATCCAGCTCGGCAGCCACTTGTTGTGTTTGATGGAATAATTTCCACACTGAGAACCCTCCGGCTGCCGCGCTTCCTCAGGACTTAATAACCAAACACCTTCCCAAAGCTCTGAACTTCATTCTGTGGAGACGTTATTCTCCTCTTGTGCTGCACAGGTTCTTTTGCTGCCTGTATAAATATGAAATACGTAACACATATACATGGGGATACAGGAATGCTCCCAAATGCAGGAATCATGGAATCATTTGGTTGTAAACACCCTGGAGATCACCGAGACCAACTGTCTCTGACCACCACGGAACCAGCCCTGAGCACCTCATCTCTCCAGCTTTCAAACCCCTCCTGGGATGGACACTCCACCACCACCCTGGGCAACCTGGGCCAGAGAATCCTTTCCATGAAGGAATTTTTCCCGATGTCCAATCTGAACCTGCCCTGGTGGAGCTTGAAACCATTCCCTCTCTCCCATTACTGTCCCTTGGGAGAAGAGCCCAGCTCCCTCCTCTCCACAACCTCCTTCCCGGAGCTGCACAGAGCCATGAGGTCTCCCCTCAACCTCCTTTTCTCCACGATAAACACCCCCAGGTCCCTCAGCTGCTCCCACAACCCCTGTTCTCCAGCCCCTTCCCAGCTCCATTCCCTTCTCTGGACTCGCTCCAGCCCCTCCAGGTCCTTCTTGAAGTGAGGGGTCAGAATTGACCCCAGGATTTGAGGAACCGTCTCCCCAGAGCTGAGTCCAGAGGGAGAAGAACATCCCTGGCCCTGCTGGCCACACCGGGTCTGATCCAAGCCAAGATACCATTGGCTTTCTTGGTCACCTGGGCCACTGCTGCCTCATGGTCAGTCACTGTCACCAACACCCCCAGGTCCTTCTCCTCCAGGCACTTTCCAGTTGTTCTTCCCCAAGCCTGGAGCTGCTCAGGGTTGTTGTGACCCATATGCAGGACTCGGCACTTGGTTGTGCTGAACCTCATCCCACTGGTCTCGGTTGATGGATCCAGCTTGTCCCGATCACCCTGCAGAGTATCCTGCCCTCAAGATCCACCTTTCCTCCCAGCTTGGTGTCATCCATGAACTTACTCAGCATCCATCCCTTCTTCCAGATCAAAGGAGCGAGGGGCATTGCCAGGGGTGCAGCACTCAGTGCGACCCCCAGTCCTCTCCATCCCACCCCGGCTCCTGCCTCCCATTATCCTTGCAGCAATTTAATTGCTTTCCTCTTTTAATTGCTCCTTTCAAGGCAGGTTTCTCATTCCAAATCTCAGATGAGCCCATCTTCAGAGCAGTCCTGTCTCTGCAGCTCAAAGCAATTCCTCCTTTGCTCCTTTCCCCCTCGGGCTCCCAGGCTGCTTGTTATGATGATAATTATTATTATAAATTTATTTCTATTTTTTTATCCACCCACAGATTGCAAGGAGAGGGAGGAGAATCCAGGAGGAATCAAACTGCCTTGATTAAAGGCAACGGGGGTGGGGGGGGGGGGGGGGAAGATGATGGGCAACGAAGACAGGAACTGGCTTTGCTTGGATCTCCGGGGGAAGAATGGGTCACGGAGACTGGAAAAGCCCTTTAAGCTCATCCAGTCCAACCCCAGAGCTGCCCCATCCCTGGAGGGGTTCAAGGGCAGGTTGGATGAGGCTTGGAGCCCCCGATCCAGTGGGAGGTGTCCCTGCCCATAGTGGAACTAGAAGGACGTTGAGGTCCCTTCCAACCCAAACCATTCCCTCATCTTAAGGTCGTGGTCCTTTGGCTGCACAAGTGGTGTTGAAGCTTCAAGCCCCAGCCTGGTGCAGCTGAGACGGAGAGAAAACTTAATCAGAAAAGGTTTTAAGGGGCAAAGGAAGCCAAACCCAGCAAGAAAAATTTGATGGCTAATTAGAAAAAATATTCTGAAAACGGTGCAGGGTGGATAATCTTCACTCCCCAGCAGCAGGAGCTGCGTTGCCGTCCCATTTCAAGGTTGAGCGGTCGGGAATATCAATCTGATAATTGTAATGCTACAAATGAAAATCAAATTGAAGCCAGTTAGAGAAGCACATTATAAATTGATTTAGTCCTCAGACATGATTCTACACCTCCCCAGGCCTGAGTTTCCTCCTGCTGCGGTTGGAGAGGGCTCTGGGTACCAGAGATGCAGGTGATGGGCACATCCTTCTGCCCATTTTCCCCACCAGCCCCACATCTGTGGAATGTGTGGAAGTGGACACTGTGTGGAAGTGTGGATCTGCTGGAGGGTCAGGAGGCTCTGCAAAGGGACCTAAACAGGCTGGATCCATGGGCTGAGTCCAACAGGATGAGGTTTAACACGGCCAAATGCCGCGTCCTGCACTTGGGGCACAACAACTCTGAGCAGAGCTACAGACTGGGAGAAGTCTGACTGGAAAACTGCCAGGAGGAGAGGGACCTGGGGGTGTTGGTCAACAGCCGACTGACCATGAGCCAGCAGTGTACCCAGGTGGCCAAGGCCAATGGCATCCTGGCTTGGATCAGAAATGATGTGACCAGCAGGGCCAGGGAGGTTCTTCTCCCTCTGTACTCAGCTCTGGTGAGGCCGCTCCTTGAATCCTGTGTTCAGTTGTGGGCCCCTCAGCACAAGAAGGATGTTGAGGCTCTGGAGTGAGTCCAGAGAAGAGCCACGAAGCTGGTGAAGGGGCTGGAGAACAGGCCTTATGAGGAGCGGTTGAGAGAGCTGGGGGTGTTTCTCCTGGAGAAGAGGAGGCTGAGGGGAGACCTCATTACTCTCTACAACTCCCTGAAAGGAGATTGTGGAGAGGAGGGAGCTGGGCTCTTCTCCCAAGTGACAGGGGACAGGACAAGAGGGAATGGTCTCAAGCTCCACCAGGGGAGATTTATGCTGGAGATTAGGAGGAAGTTTTTCACACAGAGTGTCATTGGTCAGTGTCAGAGGCTGCCCAGGGAGGTGGTTGATTCCCCTTCCCTGGAGGGGTTTAAGGGACGGGTGGATGAGGTGCTGAGGGACATGGGTTTAGTGTTTGATAGGGATGGTTGGACTCGATGTTCCGATGGGTCTCTTCCAACCTTATTGTTCTACAATTCTATGATTCAAAATGTTATCATCAATGCAAGTGAACGAAATCATTTCTATGAGCCCAACTCAGTTAGAAAATAAGGCAAGGAAGCTCATCAATTCCTATAGGATTTATTTCCACACTCCCCAGATTCCCTTTTTCCTCCAGGAACCACACGCGTACTCGGCTCCCGAAACCAGGGGATTTTTGTACCAAATATCCTTAATTCACAGTCAAAAAAAACCCTGGTTGTTTCAGCAAACCCCCCTGAGCACCCGCTGAGTGCTCCCACCGCTCATTCTGCAGCTCCAAGTGCCCCAATATATACAGATTCCTTCTTTATACAGGTAATAATATACATCATATTTATATAGATATTTATATATATATATATAGATATTCACACGCAGACACACAGACGCCTTCGGCCAAAGAGCCAGCACCTCCAAAGCCTGCACGGAGGTCGCCATCCCCGCAGTTAAAACCCCCAGGGAAATACACAAAGTTGGGTTTGGGGGGAAAAAAGAAAATGCTCATTTTTCAGGTTTTTTTCCTCCTTAAAAAAAATAATAATAATATAAAGGGTGATGCACCCAGTGCAGGGCCACCCCTGGCAGCTTTCGGGTGGCTGTTTGAGGTAGGTGCCAGGTGGATGGAGGATCCCGGGCGGCTATAGCATCAATGGGACCTGCCAGATGAGGAGGGTGCTGTCGGCGTCGCCACCTCGGCGCGGAGATTCGGCATGGAAGTTACGGTAACCGCGGCCTCCCGAGATGATGGCCACCGAGGAGATCTCCTTGCGAGGGGCATCCCGGGCGCAAGGCCGGCTCCGCACCCAGACGTCGGGGTCATCGGCCATCTCGTAGATGGAGCCATCCTCTTCGGTGTGTGCGGGCGTGCCGTCCACCGGAGCGTCCCGCACCGACAGCAGCTGCCCGGGGAGGTGGGAGGTGGAGCGGAGGCGGTATTGTAATAAAATCCCTTTTTTCCTCATTTCCCGAGGTGGAGGACCATCCAGTTCCAGGGGTTTCTCTTCCTCAGCCTCCTCTTCCTCCTCCTGGTCGCCCTTTAGCACGTCGGGTGCCAGGGTGCTCAAGGCAACGGCTAAAAACTCCACAGGGCCACTGTGCCCGTTGAGGGACATCATCCCTTTTCCTGTCAAAAGAATCATAGAGTCACCAGGTTGGAAGAGACCCACCAGATCATGGAGTCCAACCATTCCCATTAATCACTAACCCATGTCCCTCAGCACCTCGTCCACCCATCCCTTAAGCACCGCCAGGGAAAGCAACTCAACCCCTCCCGGTGCAGCCTCTGACACTGACCAATCACCCTTTCCGTGAAGAACTTTTTCCATATGTCCAGCCTGACCCTCCCCTGGTGGATCTTGAGGCCATTCCCTCTCGTCTTGACCCCTGTCCCTTGGGAGAAGAGGTCATTACCCTCACAGAATCATAGAATCACCAGGTTGGAAGAGACCCACTGGATCATAGAGTCCAACCATTCCCATCAATCCCTAACCCATGTCCCTCAGTACCTAATTATGGTGTAAATCTCTACTTTTTTGCGGAGACAGTGTTTTTTTAGGAAGGAGATATTTTATGAAGGGTTTTGGCACTGATAGGGCTGTACTTTGTAGGGTCTTTTGGAGAAGGTGGGTTTCAGACAGGGACTTTTGGAGCTTGTCTCATGACTTTTCTTGCTGAATCATAGTATCACCAGGTTGGAAGAGACCCACAGGATCATCAAGTCCAACTATTCCCATCAATCACTAACCCATGTCCCTCAGCACCTCGTCCACCCGTCCCTTAAACCCCTCCAAGAAAGGGGAATCAACCACCACCCTGGGCAGCCTCTGACACTGAACAATCACCCTTTCTGTGTAAAATCTTTTCCTAATGTCCATCCTGACCATCCCCTGGTGGAACCTGAGGCCATTCCCTCTCATCCTGTCCCCTGTCCCTTGGCAGAAGAGCCCAGCTCCCTCCTCTCCACAACCTCCTCTCAGGGACTTGCAGAGAGCAATGAGTTCTCCCCTCAGCCTCCTCTTCTCCAGGAGAAACACCCCCAGCTCTCTCGGCCTTTTAGTCCTTGCTGAAAACGAGCCCCAGAAAGAAGGTTTTGCTGAAAACGAGCCCCAGAATTAAGATGGGATGCAGCCAGAGAGGGGGCTTGGGGTTGCTCACCAGTGATTTTGGGGATGCCCTCCAAGCGAGGCACAGGCAGCAGTACGATGATGCCCTGGTCAGTGCCCACCCAGAGCGAACCTTGGCAGATGAGGAGGCTGGTGACTCGGACATGTTTATGACCTGCAAGAGGTGAGGAAAAAAAAAAAAAGTAGGTGAGGAATGATTTTACAGCAGCATCTTCCCAGGTAACCCATCCCTGGTGGTTTCTTCATGGAGAATCATAGAATCATTAGGTTGGAAAGGACCCACTGGATCATCGAGTCCAACCATTCCCATCATTCACTAAACCATACCCTTCAGCACCTCATCCACCCATCCCTTAAACGCCTCCAGAGAATTTGACTCAACCACTTCCCTGGGCAGCCTGTTGCAGTGCCCAGTGACCCTTTCTGTGAAATATTTTTATCTGATGTCAAGCCTGAACCTCACCTGGTGGAGCTTGAGGCCATTCCCTCTCGTCCTGTTCTCTGTCACTTGGGAGAAGAGGCCAGCTCCCTGCTCTCCACAACCTCCTTTTAGGTAATTGTATATTATTTATATTCTAAAGTAGTGCAACAAACCGTCCATGTTTCTACTGCCAACATGCCCATCAAAACAGTAAGAGTCTGCAAGTAGATCTGTAAATACAAAACTTTTCACCTTCCAGTTTCCCTTACTATGTGTCTCACGGGTCATTTTACTAAGCTTGAGCAAAACCTTTAACCTGGCAGTGAGGTTAAGATTGTTATAAGGTCTATTATACCAACAACTTGTCAGCAAATACAGACCAGCACCAAGAATCATAAGCACACAGGAAAGACCATAAGATTTAGCAAGGAATTCCTAAGTTTACTCAAGTAAAAAGTTGTAAAAATCATGACCTATTGCTGCAGACTCAAAGCTCAAGCATAAAATCACAGAACAACCAGGTTGGAAGGGACCCATCGGATCTTCTAGTCCAACCATTCCTATCTAACACTAAACCAAGTCCCTCAAGACCTCATCCACCCGTCCCTTAAACACCTCCAGGGAAGGTGCATCAACCACCTCCCTGGGCAGCCTATTCCAATGCCCAATGACCCTTTCTGTGAAAAACCTCCTCCTAATCTCCAGCCTAAATCTCCCCTGGTGGAGCTTGAGGCCATTCCCTCTTGTCCTGTCCCCTGGCATTTGGGAGAAGAGCCCAGCTCCCTCCTCTCTCCAATCTCCTTTCAGGTACTTGTAGAGAGTAATGAGGTCTCCTCTCAGCCTCCTCTTCTCCAGGATAAACAACCCCAGCTCTCTCAGACGCTCCTCATAGGGCCTGTTCTCCAGCCCCTTCACCAGCCTTGTCGCTCTTCTCTGGACTCGCTCCAGAGCCTCAACATCCTTCTTGTGCTGAGGGGCCCACAACTGAACACAGGATTCAAGGAGCGGCCTCACCAGTGCTGAGTCCAGAGGGAGAATCACCTCCCTGGCCCTGCTGGTCACACCATTTCTGATCCAAGCCAAGATGCCATTGGCCTTCTTGGCCACCTGGGCACACTGCTGCCTCATGGTCAGTCGGCTGTTGACCAACACCCCCAGGTCCCTCTCCTCCTGGCAGTTTTCCAGCCAGGCTTCTCCCAGTCTGTAGGTCTGCATAAGGTTGTTGTGCCCCAAGTGCAGGACCCGGCATTAGCCCAGCATTGTTCCTCCAGTTTTTAATAACCCCTCTTTCTAAAAACATCTATTTAAAATAGCCTTTCCATGCCCTTGAAAAGATGGCATGTAAACTGGTCACCAGAAAGTAACCCTCAGAAGCAGTGCACCCTCCAAAACCCTCTAAAACCCAAGCGGTATCTTTGCACGAAGGCCTCGGTGGCAGGGAGTGCGCTGCAAACATAAATAAATAAGAAGAGGAGCCCAAAAAAAAAAGAGACTTCTAATGGCAAATGAATATTTTATTGCCAGGACTTAGCGCTGCGCAGCGTCAGACTCGGCAAAGCAATATATCTGTGAAGATGCAACTCCCAGTTCCTCCAGGAGGACTTTATTAATGACCTGTCGAGTTAAAAAGGATGAGGGAGCGCGAGTTCAAAAATGCATTAATATCCAACACTCACTTGCCCAGGAAGAAAAGGAAGTGATAATTATTGTAACATACCCAAAAAAAAAAAAAGGAAGAGACTTACACGAGTATCGGGCTTATAACTAATTACGCAATTATGTCGCTCTGTAGTTGGAACAAGGCAGGAGACAACCTGGGGAGGCTGAGCCAGACGAGCGAACACGGCTGCAAAGTGGTGCTGGATGTTCAGCTGAGTTAAACAGGGTGCTCGGGGCAAGAGCAGTGGTGGGGCAGGCATGGGGGCAAGATGGGCACAAGGGGATGAAGATAAGAATCATAGAATCACCAGGCTTGAAGAGACCCACTGGATCATTGGGTCCAACCATTCCCATCAATCACTAACCCATGTCCCTCAGCACATCGTCCACCCGTCCCTTAAGCCCCTCCAGGGAAGGTGAATCAACCCCCTCCCTGGGCAGCCTCTCACACTGACCAATCACCCTTTCTGGGAAAAACTTCCTCCTAATCTCTAGCCTAAATCTCCCCTGGCAGAGCTTGAGGCCATCCCTCTTGTCCTGTCCCCTGTCACTTGGCAGAAGAGCCCAGCTCCCTCCTCTCCACAACCTCCTCTTAGGGAGTTGCAGAGAGCAATGAGGTCTCCCCTCAGCCTCCTCTTCTCCAGGAGAAACACCCCCAGCTCTCTCAGATGCTCCTCTTCTTCTCCAGACCCTTCACCAGCTTCGTCACTCTTCTCTGGACTCTCTCCAGAGCCTCAACATCCTTCTTGTGCTGAGGGGCCCAGAAGTGAACACAGGATTCGAGGAGCAGTCTCCCCAGTGCTGAGTCCAGAGGGAGAAGAACCTCCCTGGCCCTGCTGGCCACACCGTGTCTGATCCAAGCCAAGATGCCATTGGCCTTCTTGGTCACCTGGGCCACTGCTGCTCATGGTCAGTCGCTGTCACCAACCCCCCCCAGGTCCTTCTGCTCCAGGCACTTTCCAGCCAGACTTCTCCTAGTCTGGACCTGCTCAGGGTTGTTGTGCCCCAAGTGCAGGATCTGCCATTTGGCCTTGTTAACCCTCATCCCGTTGGTCTCAGTCCATGGATCCAGCCTGTTCTGATCCCTTTGGAGCCTCCTGACCCTCCAGCAGATCCAGCTTCCACCCAGTTTAGTATCGTTGGGAGCACTTGATGCCTTCATCAAGGTCATTGATGAAGACACTGAACAGAGCTATAAGTTGGCTACAAGGATGCACTTGAGGATGAAGTTGGGCCAAAGATTGGGCTGCAAGGATGAAGATGGGCATGAGGATGGGGCACAAGAAAGCACATAGGGGGATGAAGATGGGTGCAAGGATGGTGCACAAGGATGCACACACGTGTGTGGAGACAAGTGTGAGGATTGGGGTGTAAGAATGCACACACGAGTGTGAAGGCAGGTGCAGGGCCAGGGTGAATCATGCATGGGGATGAAGACAGGCACAAGGATGCATGCACAGGGATGAAGGGAGCTGGGCTCTTCTCCCAAGGGACAGGATTACAGGGAATGTCCTCAAGCTCCACCAGGGGAGTGTCAGGCTGAATATCAGGAAAAAATATTTCTCTGAAAGGGTGATTGGGCAGTGTCAGAGGCTGCCCAGGGAGGGGGTTGAGTCACCTTCCCTGGAGGGGTTTAAGGCACAGGTGGAAGAGGTGCTGAGGGACATGGGTTAGTGATTGATGGGAATGGTTGGACACGATGATCCAGTAGGTCCTTTCCAACCTGGTGATCCCATGATTCTATGAAGACGTGCACAAGGATGCACACAGGTGCAAACTGGGATGCATGGATGCACACAGATGAAAGGACAAGGTGCAAGAATGCAAGCACAGGTCAAAGATTTGGCAAGAACAGGGATGGGGATGAAGGCACCGAGCAAAGACAGGGTGCATGGCTGGACAGGTTCAAAGATGGGCACCAGGATGGGGTGCACAGACGCAAGACATGATGCAGGGGTGCAAGAATGAAGCAAGTGGATACACAGTCCAGGGAGGTTCTTCTCCCTCTGGATTCGGCACTGAGGAGACCACTCCTTGAATCCTGGGGTCAGTTGTGGGCCCCTCAGCATAAGAAGGATGTTGAGGCTCTGGAGCGAGTCCAGAGAAGAGCAACGAAGCTGGTGAAGGGGCTGGAGAACAGGCCTTATGAGGAACATCTGAGAGAGCTGGGGGTGTTTCTCCTGGAGAAGAGGAGGCTGAGAGGAGACCTCATTATTCTCTACAACTACCTGAGAGGAGGTTGTAGAGAGGAGGGAGCTGGGCTCTTCTGCCAAGGGACAGGGGACAGGACAAGAGGGAATGGCCTCAAGCTCCTCCAGGGGAGGGTCAGGATGGACATCAGGAGGGAATTTTTCACAGAAAGGGTGTTTGGTCAGTGTCAGAGGCTGCTCAGGGAGGGGGTTGATTCCCCTTCCCTGGAGGCGTTTAAGGTACAGGTGGATGAGGTGCTGAGGGACATGGGTTAGTGATTGATGGGAATGGTTGGACTTGATGATCCGGTGGGTCTCTTCCAACCTCGTTGTTCTATGATTGTATAAGGTCCATGCACAGGCGCAGAGATGTGCAGGTGGGATGCACGAATGCACACACAGGTTCACAGATGCCACCATCTCCACCTCCACAGTCAATGAGGTCCAAGCTCAAACCTTTATGCTATTAACCTGATAAGTTCCGTGCACAGTTTCAGCGCAAACCAGCACAGCCATAAAGCGAAGCAAAACGTCTACAGGGTGATATCTCAACTTACCTATTAATTGCAATTCAGAGCCAGGAAAAAGAGGAGCTCACCTGGCAGGACAAAGGTGGTCCTCGTGGCAATGTTGATCTCCTGCAGATGCTCCAGTGTCTCGGTGTGGAAGAGGCGGATGGAGGAGCCTGAGGAGAAGGCCATCCAGACCCCGCTTCCCGCTTTGATCATGTGCGTGACGCTGGCCTCCACGTCTGGGTGGGCCTCGAAGGTTTGCTGCCCAACAGGGAACGACAAGAGGGAAATTAAATGAGTTGCTCCCTCAAACCACCCGAACTCTCTCCAGGAGCTGTAAAGCTGCACAAGGAGGAGACCAGAGTGACCTTGAGGTCTCAGCTCCTAGGTGCTCATCACCTCTAGTCTGGACAGAAGACGCTGAAACCAACCCCTCACCGAACCATCTTAGTTTTTTAGATGGTAACACAGTCTTTCTGACCCTTCCAGGTTGTTTTCCTTCTTTAAGAAGCTGATTTTACCAGAGCAGGAGCATCTGCAAAACCCATCCCGAGACTGGACAAGACCTTCCTGCTTTTTTCCTTCCCCAAAACTCAGCATTTAAAGGATCAGGGACTCCACGGAAAAGCTCCTTGGGCACCACAGAGCGATACCTCTGTTTCCCAAGCCCTGCACTGGAGCATTTTGATAGGAATGGTTGGACTTGATGATCCGGTGGGTCTCTTCCAACCTAGATTCTATGATTTCCCTACCAGACAAAGGATGCAGACTGCAGAAAAAACCACCTTTTTGCATCACAAAATCCCCCCTGCTGCAGATTTCCCCCAAAAATAAAACCGTCGAGAAATCAAATCGCTGGGAGAGAGAAACCTTAATGCAGCAACTTCACCGTCATTTCTCCCAAGGCTTTGAAACCTGATTTTACTTCAAAATTTGATTTATCTAAAAGAAAAGAGGAGCAGTTATTGATCCCCTTCCTGGAGAGGAGCATCCTCCCTAAAATCTCACAAAAAAAGACGGTAGATGAAGACTTCTTGGTGATCCTCTCCTTAATCCCAACCCCACATGGGATTTATTCCCCAATTCCCAAGCTGCCAGTTGCATCCAGGCAGTTCCAGGCTCCTGTCACACAGCTCACCCTCAAATATCATTTATTCCATCCCCCCATATCCCAACCCCCTATTTTTTTTTCCTCCCTCATAATTTTTTTTTTCTACTGCAAAAAATTCCCACTTGGCTCCTGTCATAAATAAAATTGGAGACTGAAAAACGAATCCGGTCCCTGATGCATTATTCATCCTCGGCAGCGCCGTTAGGCTGGATTTACGACAGCTAATACATGCAAACTAGGTTTGGGCACTAAATGTGAAAATTAAATGTGGTAGAAAGGTATTTTTTTGAAAAAAAAAAAAAAGAAGAAAAAAGAAAAGAATTATTGGGTATTCCCTGTTTATGCAGCTGTGGGAAACGTCTGTGCATCCTCCTCCTGTGACCCAATATCAGAGGAAAGGGACCCAAAAGTGAGGAAAGGCAGCAAAAAGCAGGGAGAAAAGGTGGTTTGTGGCATTGCGCAGGCAGGAATGTGCCTGTACATCCTTTGGGGTCCAAACCAGTGTGACCCCTAAAGCCACCACTGGTTTGAACCCCAAAGATGCATCAGGGGTCCCAGTGATGCTCCCTCCCTGGGCACAGAGGCTGCTGGCACCCAGGATGATCCATATCCCACAGCCAATACATGCAAACTAAGTTTGGACATTGAATATGGAAATTAAATATGGGAGAAAAGTGGATTTTGTAAGAAAATACAGGTACTTGGCATTTGTTGTTTATGTAGCTGTGGGAGATGTCTCTGCATCCTCCTCCTGGGACCCAATATCAGAGGAAAGGGACACAAAAGTGATGAAAGGCAGCAAGAAGCAGCAATAAAAAGTGGCTTGAGCATTGTGCAGGCAGGGAGATGCCTGTGCATGTGTGTCCTTTGGGGTTCAAACCAGTGTGACCCCTAAAGCCACCACTCCATCCCCTAAAGACGCAGCAGGGGGTCCCAGTGATGCTCCCTCCCTGGGCACAGAGGCCACTGGCACCCAGGATGATCGATATCCCACAAGCAATACATGCAAACTAAGTTTGGGCATTAAATAAGAAAGTTAAATTTGGGAGAAAAGTGGGTTTTGTAAGAAAATGCAGCTGTTTGGCATCCTCTGTTTATGCAGCTGTGGGAGATGTCTCTGCATCCCCCTCCTGTGACCTAATATCAGAGGAAAGGGACCTAAAAGCGAGGAAAGGCAGCAAAAAGCAGGGAGAAAAGGTGGTTTGTGGCATTGCGCAGGCAGGAATGTGCCTGTACAACCTTCAGGGTTCAAACCAGTGTGACCCCTAAAGCCACCACTGGTTTGAACCCCAAAGATGCATCAGGGGTCCCAGTGATGCTCCCTCCCTGGGCACAGAGGCCTCTGGCACCCAGGATTATCAATATCCCACAGCCAATACACACAATATAAGTGTAGGCACTAAATGTGAAAATTAAAAGTGGTAAAAAGATGAGGTTTTGAGAAAAAAAAAGCAACTATTTGGTATTCGTTGTTTATGCAGCTGTGGGAGATGTCTCTGCATCCTCCTCCTGTGACCCAATATCAGAGAAAAGGGACACAAAGTGAGGAAAAGCAGCAAAAAGTAGAGATAAAAGGTGGTTTGGGGCATTGCCCAGGCAGGGATGTGTCTGTGCCTGTACATCCTTTGGGGCTCAAACCAATGTGACCCCTAAAGTCACCACTGGTTTGAACCCCAAAGATGCAGCAGGGGGTCCCAGTGATGCTCCTTACCTGGGCACAGACGCTGCTGGCACCCAGGACAACAGAATAATAATACAATAGATGTGGTAGAAAGATGTTTTTTTGAGAAATAAAAGCAACTATTTGGCATTCGTTGTTTATGCAGCTGTGGGAGACGTCTCTGCATCCCCCTTCTGTGACCCAGTATCAGAGGAAAGGGACCCAAAAGTGACGAAAAGCAGCAAAAAGCATCAATAAAACGTGGTTTGGGTCATTACCCAGACATCTTTTGGGGTTCAAACCAGTGTGACCCTTAGAGTCACTGTCACATCTCCCCCATAGATGTAAGCACAGGGCCCTGGTCATGTTCCCTACCTGTGCTTGGAGGTTGGTGGCATCCAGGACGGTGACCTGGTTGGCACAGCTGGCCCAGAGGGTCTCGTCCAGCGTCAGGAGGGCTCGGACGGGGCCGCTACCCACAGCCAGGACGTTGGGCTGCTCGCCTGGTGCCCACAGACCCCCTGCAACAGAGACAGCGGACTAAGAGGTGGGAAACAAACACGAAAACTTCATCTTTTCTAATCAAAACCACCCCAAATAGTCGCTGGGCTCAGCTGCAAAGTCCTCGCGTCCCCAGTTGTCACCCAGGAGGCCTCCAAGCGTCTTCACACCCCAACCAGAAGGACAGGGAGAGCTCCCCCTCCAAGCTTCACTCCCATCAAAGCCCCTTTGCTCCCCCACAAACAGTTTTTTAGCAGCACACGACTGGCCACCTGCCACACTCGGGCATGTTTCTTGCTGAAAAAGCAAAAAAAAAAAAGAATAAAAAATCCACTTTTAAAAATTGTTTTAAATGTATTTGCTCTTGAAGCAAACACTCCAGAGCTGATCTGAAGGGTCTCTGTGAACAGCGTCCAACCTGGACCGGGATGAATTCCCCACCAGCAGCGGCCGAGCAGCTTCAATGGGTAATTGCTCCCTTTTTTTTCTTATTTCCAACACCGTTTTATTTTAAAAAAAAAAAAAAACACATAATATCTGAAGGATAAAAGAGCCCTTTGGGTGCCCAGACCTCTGCTCCCATCACCTGGGGTTTGCCATGGAGTTGCTTTTCAGCAAAACCTAATTTTCACATAAAAAAATGAGCTATTCTGGGAAAGCTTTTCCCTTTCGAAAAAAGACAGAGATAAGATTCAAAAGCTCACACCCCCCCCCCCCCCACCCAACAGCTCACTACATTCCATGTGCCATTTATTTAATTGAAATTAAATCAAAACCACTTAATTAATGGGCTTGTGTCGTGGCTAGAAGATGGGAAAGGGGGATGCGCCGGGCCCCAAAATTTGATTTAAATGGCTCTGCTGGCTGCGGCTTGGCCTGGGTGCTGCTCGCTGAGGTTCTAAGAGCACAAAAAAAGAGGTTTTGTTCAAAAATAGGCCAATGCAAGATATGATTTGAGGCTCTTTCCTACCCTCTAGCGAAAAATGAAGGTATTTAACAGCCAAGATGAGGATTTCCCTGGGTGGGGAAGGCTCCCAGGCAGATGCAGCCTTGCCCTCAGCTGCACCCAAGGAGCATCAACCCCAAAATCGAGCTAAGAAAGGAGGGAGGCTCCTGTGTCAATCAGGTTTGAGGGGATCAACTCAGTTTGTAGCATCAAAAAGGTGATTTTTTTGAAGCCAAATGCTCTAAGGATTTATCTTGTGCCTCCCAACAGGCTCAACAACCCTGTGGATCCCTTCAAGGTCAGGGCATCGATTCTATGATTCCTCTCACATTCCTCCAGCACAACCACCCAAAAACTGTGGCATCAACTTCTCATAAGCACAATTTTCTGCGTTTTCCTCAAACTGAGCCCCTCTTGCTGTCATCCTGGCCACGCAAAACAGCACCTTCCCCCTCCAGCCTCCCCAGGCTGCAAAGCTCGGGGTGAAATAATCGAGAAAAAAATAATAAATGGTGCTTTTAGCATTTTAGCACCATTTTTAGCAGCGAGAACATCTCGCTGGCTTGGAAAACCTCCTGCTCATTGGGGTTTGGGGTGTCCCACTGAAAAGCCGACCCAAAAGTATGCACGAGACTGTCCTCACCGTTGTTCCTGGGGTAGGCGGCCACGGTCCCATCCTGCAATCCTGCAAACAGGTACTCGGGGCTGTGCTTCAAGGAGAGGACGGGCTGCATCCCTGGGCTTTTGCAGGTCAGCAAGCACTGAGTCCCCGTGTCCACACTGCCGTACACCACGATGCTAGGGAGGAGAGGGGGAAGAACACGCTGGGATTCAGCCTTCGGTACTGCTGGTTGCACCAAAGGATGGATGCAGAAGATACGGAATCTATTCAACCCTGAGCAGAGCTACAGACTAGGGGAAGTCTGGCTGGAAAGTGCCTGGAGGAGAAGGACTTGGGGGCTTGGTGACAGTGACTGACCAGCAGTGGCCCAGGTGGCCAAGAAGGCCAATGGCATCTTGGCTTGGATCAGACACGGTGTGGCCAGCAGGGCCAGGGAGGTTCTTCTCTCTCTGGACTCTGCACTGGGGAGATTGCTCCTCGAATCCTGGGGTCAGTTGTGGACCCCTCAGCACAAGAAGGATGTTGAGGCTCTGGAGCGAGTCCAGAGAAGAGCAACAAAGCTGGTGAAGGGGCTGGAGAAGAAGAGGAGCATCTGAGAGAGCTGGGGGTGTTTCTCCTGGAGAAGAGGAGGCTGAGGGGAGACCTCATTGCTCTCTGCAAGTCCCTAAGAGGAGGTTGTGGAGAGGAGGGAGCTCGGCTCTTCTGCCAAGGGACAGGACGAGAGGGAATGGCCTCAAGCTCCTCCAGGGGAGGGTCAGGCTGGACACCAGGAAAAAATATTTCCCAGAAAGGGTGATTGGTCAGTGTGAGAGGCTGCCCAGGGAGGGGGTTGATTCCCCTTCCCTGGAGGTGTTTAAGGGACGGGTGGACGAGGTGCTGAGGGACATGGGTTAGTGATTGATAGCAATGGCTGGACTTGATGATCCAGTGGGTCTCTTCCAACCTGGTTCTTCTATGACTCTATGACTCACCTGCCATCCTGCAAGCCCAAGCAGACAGTGGGATGTGGGGTCGTTGGGGGCTGTTCGGTGGTCGGTCGTGGTTCCTGGGTGCCTGCTGGATCCCCCTCGCCTGCCTCGGGGATGTACTCCATGCACAACACGGGCGAAGGCACCGGGAAGGACTTCACCGTCCTTGGCACCGCGCGGTTGAGGGAGAAGATCTCCACCTGCCCCCCTGCGCCCTCCTGTCCCCCTCCAACCTGCAGGGACCAGAAAATGGGTGTTAGCACCAATCACGAGCGCTCGAGAAGGGGTTTGCAGCCAGACGGACCTAAACCCAGCAGTTTTGGCCCCGTTTCAGGGTTGCTTTACTCACCCAGAGGTAGCCCTGAGGCAGTGAGGTGCTGACGGCGGAGAAGCCCAGCAGCGAGGACTGCACAGGGTTGTGCACCGCGGCGCCAAGCTGGAGGAAAGACACCAGGGTACAGGGAGGCCGTAACGCCCCCCAGTGACCCCAACACATGCAGAGTGTCCCTGAATGGCCCAAAATTTGAGGCAAAATTCAAAGCCCAGCTCATATTTTCAATTTCCCAAGGTGGATTGCATTGATGGCACTTCAGGACATGGTCTAGCAGGAATCATATATGTTGGGCTCAGAGTTGGACTTGATGTTAGAGGTCTTTCCAACCTAAGTGATTCCATGATTCTATGATTTTCGGCCTTTCATAGAATCATAGAATCACCAGGTTGGAAGAGACCCACCGGATCATCAAGTCCAACCATTCCCATCAATCACTAACCCATGTCCCTCAGGACCTCATCTACCCACACCTTAAACACCTCCAGGGAAGGGGAATCAACCACCTCCCTGGGCAGCCTCTGACACTGACCAATCACCCTTACAGTGAAAAACTTCGTCCTAATGTCCAGCCTGACCCTCTCCTGGAGAAGTTTGAGGCCATTCTATCTCACCCTGTCCCCTGTCCCTTGGCAGAAGAGCCCAGCTCCCTCCTCTCCACAACCTCCTCTCAGGGAGTTGTAGAGAGCAATGAGGTCTCCTCTCAGCCTCCTCTTCTCCAGGAGAAACACCCCCAGCTCTCTCAGACGCTCCTCATAGGGCCTGTTCTCCAGCCCCTTCACCAGCTTCGTGTCTCTTCTCTGGACTCACTCCAGAGCCTCAACATCCTTCTTGTGGTGAGGGGCCCACAACTGACCCCAGGATTCCAGGAGCAGTCTCCCCAGTTCTGAGGACAGAGGGAGAAGAACCTCCCTAGCCCTGCTGGCCACACCACGTCTGATCCAAGCCAAGATACCATTGGCCTTCTTGGCCTCCTGGGCCACTGCTGCCTCATGCTCAGTCACTGTCACCAACACCCCCAGGTCCTTCTCCTCCAGGCACTTTCCAGCCAGACTTCTCCTAGTCTGGAGCTGCTCAGGGTTGTTGTGCCCCAAGTGCAGGATCCACCCTTTAGCCGTGTTAACTCTCATCCCGTTGGTCTCAGCCCATGGAACCAGCCTGTTCCGATCCCTTTGGAGCCTCCCAACCCTCCAGCAGATCCACACTTCCACCCAGCTTAGTGCCACCTGCAAACTTGCTAAGGGAGCACTCAATTTCCTGGTCTGGCCACCCCATCCAACCCGTCCACTATGGGATTTGTGTCTTTATTCCTCCTAAAAGGTGGATGGAAAGGGGAAGGAGGGACTAGGGGGACGGAGAAGAAGTTGGCCACCCCTCTTACCTGCAGATCGAGCGCCTTGGAGGAGAAGGCAGGCATGTGGCAGGAGAGGATGGGGCACCAGAAAGGAGCTTTGCTCTTCTTGTCTTCATCGGGACAGAGCCAGCCCGGCTGGTTCTCCTCCCCTGTGGGAGCAGAGGAGATCGACAGCTGAGACATCCCCCACCTCAGCCCCTCCCTAACGAGACCCCAAAACCAGTCATTTGAGCTGTAGGGCTTTCATCTCCAATCCCAAACCACCATCCTCAGAGCAGCAGGAGGATATTTTGATGGGAATGGTTGGACTCGATGATCCAGTGGGTCTCTTCCAACCTAGTGATTCTATGATTCTGATTCTATGATTCTATATCTCACCCTGTTCCTCCATCAGCGCCAATCAAGGACCTCGAGAAGCAGTGAAAACATCCCTAAGCCCAAACGATTCACATCGAAAGGAGGTTGGGGGAGGGGGTGGGGGGGGAAATACATCCTAATGTGTTTCTTCACATTAGGCTTTAATGTGTTTTCATTTCTGACTGGCGGATACAGGATTATCCCCCAGGCAGCCCAGATTAGAAAAAAAAAATATAAACTGATCAAAACAAGAGAATCAAAAATCGTTGCGGCCCCAGGGGAATCCGAGCACTCAAATAGGATTTCAAGTGATTTTGTTTTATTTCTTTCTTCCATTAAACTTTCCCTTTATTTTTTTTTTTATTTTGCTGCTGCAGCTGGTGGAGCTCAATGGGAACTGGGGAAGGGAAACGGCAGGAAGAGCGGCTCCTCCCTTGCTTATTCATCCCCTTTCACATAAAATGGGTCAATCTCAACATCATTGGGACAGAAGCCAACAGAAATCCATCATCACATGACACCAACCTGGAGACGCCACCCAAGAGCAACAAAATGTAAAGCATTTCATAATAGAATGGGTTGGGGTGGAAGGGACCTCAAAGCCCACCCAGTCCCACCCTCTGCCATGGGCAGGAACACCTCCCACTGGATCAGGGGCTCCCAGCCCCATCCAACCTGCCCTTGAACCCCTCCAGGGATGGGGCAGCCAGCCCTGCTCTGGGCAACCTAGGCCAGGGCCTCCCCACCCTCACAGCAAAACATTTCTCCCCAAGATCTCATCTCAATCTCCCCTCTTGCAGCTCAAAAATATTCCCCATCATCCCATCCCTACCCTCCCTGATCCAGGGCCTCTCCCCAGCTTTCCTGGAGCCCCTTTCAGCACTGGAAGCTGCTCTAAGGTCTCCCCACAGCCTTCTCTTCTCCGAGCTCAACAACCCCAACTCTCTCAGTCTGTCATCATACAGGAGGTGCCCTCACATCATCTCCGTGGCCTCCTCTGGCCTCTTTCCAACAACTCCACATCCTTCTTGTGCTAAGGACTCCAGAACTGAAGCCAAAATTACCAATTCCCAAGCCCCCAAAACATTCTGCATCGCCTTGGTCTCATTTTTTTCCCTGCTCTGCTTCCCATTGGGATGCTCAGGACCGAGCTGGCCCTACTTCTGTTCCCAAATCTGGTTTTTCCAAGGGTGATACGCGCACCACACCACAGGGCTACTCACGCAGTCCGATCTTGGCCAGGTGCAGGCGGTTGACCCAGGAGATCTTGCTCAGGGGATTCGGAGTGATGAAGACCACCATGACACTGATGGGGCGGCCGGACCTGTGTAGGAAAAGCATCAGTAGGTTGCTCTTCAGCCTCTTTCTCATCCTCCCCAGGATAGGAAGAATCATAGAATCATAGAACAACCAGGTTGGAAGGGACCCATCGGATCATCGAGTCCAACCATTCCTATCAAACACTGAACCAAGTCCCTCAAGACCTTATCCACCCATCCCTTAAACGCCTCTAGGGAAGGGGAATCAACCCCCTCCCTGGGCAGCCTATTCCAATGCCCAATGACCCTCTGTGTGAAAAACTTCCTCCTAATCTCTAGCCTAAATCTCCCCTGGTGGAGCTTGAGGCCATTCCCTCTTGTCCTTGTCATCCCCTGTCACTTGGGAGAAGAGCCCAATTCCCTCCTCTCTACAACCTCCCTTCAGGGAGCTGGAGAGAGTAATGAGGTCTCCTCTCAGCCTCCTCTTCTCCAGGAGAAACACCCCCAGCTCTCTCAGACGCTCCTCATAGGGCCTGTTCTCCAGCCCCTTCACCAGCTTCGTTGCTCTTCTCTGGACTCACTCCAGAGCCTCAACATCCTTCTTGTGCTGAGGGGCCCACAATTGAACACAGGATTCAAGGAGCGGCCTCACCAGTGCTGAGTCCAGAGGGAGAATCACCTCCCTGGACCTGCTGGTCACACCATTTCTGATCCAAGCCAAGATGCCATTGGCCTTCTTGGCCACCTGAGCACACTGCTGCCTCATAGTCAGTTGGCTGTCGACCAAAGAAGCCTAGTCTTGATCTGCAAACTCACTTATCTGGCTTCCCAGGCAGCAGGAGACGGAGGCGGCACTTGTTGGCAGAGTGGATCTCCTCCTCCTTCACCTTCATCATCCTCTGCAGGGCCAAGCACCAGTCCTGAGCCACCGTCATGTTCAGGTTCTGGAGGAAAAGTCATAAACCATGGAAGTGCCTCCAAAACAAGCCTGAATCATTGCCAAATTTCATCTACAGGACACTGGAGGATGAGGTGTCCAACAGTCATAGAATCATGGAACAACCAGGTTGGAAGAGACCCACCGGTTCGTCAAGTCCAACCATTCCCATCAATCACTAACCCATGCCCCTCAACACCTCGCCCACATGTCCCTTAAACCCCTCCAGGGAAGGGGACTCAACCCCTCCCTCAGCCTCTCAAACTACCCAATCACCCTTGCAGTGAAAAACGTTTTCCTAATGTCCATCCTGACCCTCCCCCTGGTGGAGCGTGAGGTCATTCCCTCTCGTCCTGTCCCCTGTCCCTTGGCAGAAGAGCCCAGTTCCCTCCTCTCCACAACCTCCTCTCAGGGACTTGCAGAGAGCAATGAGGTCTCCCCTCAGCCTCCTCTTCTCCAGGAGAAACACCCCCAGCAATCTCAGACGCTCCTCTTCTTCTCCAGACCCTTCACCACCTTCATTGCTCTTCTCTGGACTCTCTCCAGAGCCTCAACATCCTTCTTGTGCTGAGGGGCCCACAACTGAACACAGGATTGGAGGAGCAGTCTCCCAAGTTCTGAGTCCAGAGGGAGAAGAACCTCCCTGGCCCTGTTGGCCACACCATGTCTGATCCAAGCCAAGATGCCATTGGCCTTCTTGGCCACCTGGGCCACTGCTGCTCATGGTCAGTCGCTGTCGCCAACACCCCCAGGTCCTTCCCCTCCAGGTCCTTTCCATCCAGACTTCTCCTAGTCTGGAGCTGCTCAGGGTTGTTGTGCCCCAAGAGCAGGATCCACCCTTTGGCCTTGTTAACCCTCATCCCGTTGGTGTCAGCTCATGGATCCAAAATTCCTTGAGGAATTGCAAAGTGCCCAAGGCTGGTTCTACCCAAATGTTTAGTGTGACCACGCTTTCACGTGTCGGTACCTGGTAGGTGCCATGCAAGGTGCTGATGAGAAGTGTGATCTGCTCCACCACCGCCAGGTCCTTCTGCAGGTCCTGCAGCTCCTGGAAGAGCCGTGGTGGCCCCAGGTAGACTTTATCTTGAGCGGAGAAATGGAGAAGCACAGTCCATGGAGGATCATAGAATCATAGAATCACCAGGTTGAAAGGGACCCATCGGATCTTCTAGTCCAACCATTCCTATCAAACACTAAACCAAGTCCCTCAAGACCTCATCCACCCGTCCCTTAAACACCTCCAGGGAATAGGAATCAACCACCTCCCTGGGCAGCCTGTTCCAGTGCCCAATGACCCTTTCTGTGAAAAACTTCCTCCTAATCTCTAGCCTAAATCTCCCCTGGCGGAGCTTGAGGCCATTCCCTCTTCAGGGAGTTGTAGAGACCAATGAGGTCTCCTCTCAGCCTCCTCTTCTCCAGGCTAAACAACCCCAGCTCTCTCAGACGCTCCTCATAGGTTCTGTTTTCCAACCCCTTCTCCAGCCTCGTTGCTCTTCTCTGGACTTGCTCCAGAGCCTCAACATCCTTCTTGTGCTGAGGGGCCCACAACTGGACACAGGATTCAAGGAGCGGCCTCACCAGTGCTGAGTACAGAGGGAACGAGTACAGAGTACTCTGTACTGAGTACAGAGGATGCTCCATCCCACCACCACCCTCCCCCTGAAACCTGCCCAAGAGGGAATCCAGGGGTCTGTGCTCACTGTGGGAAGCCTGCCCGCTTGGCGCGTGCTTTTTGGCACCCGCGTTGTGAATGACGACGTTGTCCTTGTCGTAGGCGCTGCTCTCCTGCCCCACCTCCACCACCTGCACCTGCGGGAGGGCCGTGCTCCACTTCACCACGTATTTGGGACCCAGGGGCACCAGGCTGCTGATCTCCAGCTGGCCCCTGCCGGGGAGAAGAGACAAAAAAAAAAAAAATAAAAAAATAGACGTCACTACATCAGCAGGCACCACGACTCACCTTGAAGCCCTAAGAAAATGTCTCTTTGCAAGCTGAGCCCCATTTGCAACCCCAAACCATGCACCGGCCATGCCTGCACCCCCAAACTTGGGGCACACAACCACAGCAGAGCACACTTAGCACCTACCCTGGGTTCACCGGCCTGGAAGACGGGGGAAAAAACGATGAAAGAGGTGTTATGAGGTGTTCAAGCAGGGGGCTCTCCCCTTTACACCATCATCTTGATGAGTGCAGGGATAGGGGAAGGGGGAATGGTTTGAAGCTGAAAGAGGGGATATTTAGGACTGAGGGTTTTTTTGAGGGTGTTTTGATTTGGTTTTGCTTTAATTTGTTATGGGGGTTTGGGAAATGCTTACGCTTCGTACTTGCTCTAACAGAGCCCGGAAGTTTTTCACAGAAAGGGTCATTGGGCATTGGAATAGGCTGCCCAGGGAGGGGGTTTATTCACCTTCCTTGGAGGGGTTTAAGGGATGGGTGGATGAGGTGCTGAGGGACATGGTTTAGTGTTTGATAGGAATGGTTGGACTCAATGATCCAGTGGGTCTCTTCCAACCTGGTTGTTCTATGATTCTATGATTCTATCAACCTCCACCAATCCCCGACCTGAAGTCCCAGCAGGTTCCTGGGCCCCACTCGAGCTCATAAATGCCAAAGCACCAGAAGGTGAAGGGTTGGCATGGAGACAGGCCAAAAGGAGAATCACGAAATCGGAAAAGACCCACCGGATCATCGAGTCCAACCATTCCTATCAAACATTAAATCATCCCCCTCAGCAACTCATCCACCCATCCCTTAAATACGTCCAGGGAAGGTGACCAAACCACCTCCTTGGGCAGCCTGTTCCAGTGCCTAGTGACCCCTTCCGTGAAAATTTTTTTATTAACGTTCACTCTAAGTCTCTCCTCGTGGAGCTTGAGGTCATTTCCTCTTGTCATGTCCCCTGTCACTTGGGAGAAGAGCCCAGCTCCCTCCTCTCCACAACTTCCCTGTAGGTTGTTATAGAAAGCGTGCTCCCCTTCTAAAACAAGGTGGAGAGGGGTTAAAAGCCCTTGGGGTAGAGCCAGCACAACTCACTTATCCCAAAATTGAGGGAAGGTAAATTTGTCAATGTTTCGCGATGTGATTTGGGGGTCTGGGGCCACCAGCACGTACTTGAAGTTGATGTTGGCACAGACCAGCATGTCGTTGAGGAGGAAAACCTTCCGCTCCTTCGACTTGATGAGCTGCCCCCGGTCGCCGTACACCGTCTCCGTCAGCGTCTCGCAGAGCAGGAGCTGCCGCTGCCCCGAGGTCAGTAGCTGCGGAATCATGGAGTCATAGAATCATCAGGTTGGAAGAGACCCACCGGATCATCAAGTCCAACCATTCCCAACAATCTCTAACCCATGTCCCTCAGCACCCCGTCCACCTGCACCTCAAACCCCTCCAGGGAAGGGGAATCAACCCCCTCCCTGGGCAGTCCATTCCAGTGCCCAACAACCCTTTCTGTGAAGAATTTTTTCCTTATCTGGAGCCTGAACCTCCCCTGGTGGAGCTTGAGGCCATTAAGTGACAATATATCAAGAACACTTATCCAGAGCTTGTAAGGAAGCCTCAATACCTCCTACAGATTCACATGATCTGACAGCCACAGAGGGAACACGGAGGTTTAGTTACGCAGAGTAACACATTTAATATTCCTGTAATTCTCAGCATTCGTAGGTGATTGCAACCACTCACAAAGTTGCTCAGAAAGCCTGGAGTGGCTAAACAGCTTCAGATAAAAGCCAAAAAAAGGGGGGTTGAAGATTTTTCTCTCTTTCTCTCTAATGCAAAATTTTGCAGAGCCTATAAATATCTTTCTTTTAGTTCTGACCAACTGGTTATCATAGGATAGAATCATAGAATAGAATCATGGAATCGCCAGGTTGGAAGAGACCCACCGGATCATTGACTCCAACCATTCCTATCAATCCCTAACCCATGTCCCTCAGCACCTCATCAACCCGTCCCTTAAACACCTCCAGGGAAGGGGAATCAACCACCTCCCTGGGCAGCCTGTTCCAATGCCCAAACACCCTTTCTGGGGAAAATCTTTTCCTGGTGTCCAGCCTGACCCTCCCCTGGTGGAGTTTGAGGACATTCCCTCTCGTCCTGTCCCCTGTCCCTTGGGAGAAGAGGCCACCACCCTCCTCTCTACAACCTCCTTTCAGGTAGTTGTAGAGACCAATGAGGTCTCCTCTCAGCCTCCTCTTCTCCAGGAGAAACACCCCCAGTTCTCTCAGCAGCTCCTCATAGGGCCTGTTCTCCAGCCCCTTGACCAGCTTCGTTGCTCTTCTCTGGACTCGCTCCAGAGCCTCAACATCCTTCTTGTGCTGAGGGGCCCACATCTGACCCCAGGATTCGAGGAGCGGTTTCCCCAGTGCAGAGTCCAGAGGGAGAAGAACCTCCCTGGCCCTGCTGGTCACACCGTGTCTGATCCAAGCCAAGATGCCACTTGGCCACCTGGACTTCTGCAGCCCCTTTTGTGTCCCCTTTCATCCTTCAGCCCTAAATCCTGATGCCAGGGCTGAGCTGGCAGGTTCCCCACTGTAGTTCCTGCCACCACAATCATCCTCAACCCAGGATGTGTTGCAAGAGCTTCATTTAGGGGTTTTTTTTTTTTTTGGCCACCAGCAGTTGCAAAATCAGGCAGATGAGACATCAGCTCATCCTTATTTTTTCCTGGAGGGGGTTTCCTCGTGCCAGCCTCGAGATTTGTTTTTGCTCAACGTCCTCTCAGAGAAAAACAGAGACCCTGGCTTCCTGAAGCCCCAAACGCTGAGAGGAAGGTGGAAACCGCAACACTCAACAACCAGCTCCGTCAGGAGGATGAGGAGGGGAGGCTGAAGAACCCACCTTGCTGAGGCTGCTGCGGTCGCTAATGCTCTTGCTGAGCTGCTGGATTTCGGCCACTTGGTCGGCCAAGCGCTTCTGCTCATTGAGCTTCTCTGCCAACGTCTCCAGCTCGGTGAGGGCCAGCTGGAGGGACAAGCGGTCCGCGTGGCCCTTGGGGGTGTTCTTCAGCATGTCCTGGGTGGGGAGAAAGGATGAGGGACAAAATCCACCCGGGAAAAAACGAAGTCCCACTGGGGATGCCACCATGTACACTTCAGGTACCTCTGAAATCAAAGCTTGGAAGGCGACCAGCAGGATGGTTCCAAAAGATGACAACCCCAAAAATTGTCCCCTTTCTAAACCCTTTCCCACAGCATCCAGGATGCAAAAAAAAAATGGTGGAAAGCAAGGTAAATGCAGCCACCCCTCACCCATACCTGCAAGAGCAGGATGAACTGGGGGAATCTCTGGATGGGCTTCACCATCAGCCCGTAGAGCGTGACTCGGTCAGTGCTGGCCATCTGCCTCTTCTGCACGGGAACAAAGAAAAAAAAAAAAGCCCAAAAAGAGGATTTTTCACCCATCATGGTGACCAGCAGCATCCCGCACCCCTCTGTGGATCCTGCTGACCTTGAGGAAGTCGAGGAAGGCTGGTTTGGTGAGACAGGCCTTCTTGATGAGAGACATGGCAGTGGTGAAGTTGTTGACGTAGTCGCTGTAGACGTCCAGCACCATCGACTTGGAGAACTGGGGAGAGGGCAGGGGGAGAGCCACGATGGGGTGGGACTCCCCAAAAAGGGTGCAGTGGCAAAGCCTGGGGAGCACAGCTGTTTTTGGAGGGATGCTGAGGGTGCTGGTGGTTCCCCAGGCTGGGGTTGCAGCGCATCCTTCAGCCTCCTCTGCTATCAAGGAATCGTAGAATCACCAGGTTGGAAAAGACCCACTGGATCATCGAGTCCAACCATTCCCATCAAACACTAACCCACGTTCCTCAGCACCTCATCCACCCGTCCCTTAAACACCTCCAGGGAAGGGGAAACAACCACCTCCCTGGGCAACCTCTGACACTGACCAATCACCCTTTCTGGGAAACATTTTTTCCTAATGTCCATCCTGAACCTACCCTGGTGGAGCTTGAGGCCATTCCCTCTTGTCCTGTCCCCTGTCCCTTGGCAGAAGAGCCCAGCTCCCTCCTCTCCACAACCTCCTTCTCAAGGACTTGCAGAAAGCAATGAGGTCTCCCCTCAGCCTCCTCTTCTCCAGGAGAAACACCCCCAGCTCTCTCAGACGTTCCTCATAAGGTCTGTTCTCCAGCCCCTTCACCAGCCTCATTGCTTTCCTCTGGACTCTCTCCAGAGCCTCAACATCCTTCTTGTGCTGAGGGGCCCACAACTGACCCCAGGATTCAAGCAGTAGCCTCACTAGTGCTGAGTCCAGAGGGAGAACAACCTCCCTGGCCCTGCTGGTCACACCGTGTCTGATCCAAGCCAAGATGCTATTGGCCTTCTTGGCCACCTGGGCACGCTGCTCGTGGCACTGGGGCTGGGAAGATCCATCCTCTCCACAACCTCCTCTCAGGGAGTTGCAGAGAGCAATGAGCTCTCCCTTCAGCCTCCTCTTCTCCACCATAAACACCCCCAGCTCTCTCAGCCGCTCCTCATAAGGGGTTGCCCAGGCAGAGGTTTTGTAGCATCCTCCCAAGTATTCCTCCTACCGAGGCCACAAAGAGGTCCCCAATCTTCTCTGCAGAGTCCCACTCGGCCACACGGGAGGCCAGGGCGATCTGGAACATGGAGTGACACTGCAGGATCTCCTTCAGGCGAAAAAACACCACTTGGCACTTCCTGGCGCTCAACACTTTGGGCTCCATCTCCATCAGTGGGTTCCTGTAATCCTGTGGGAGATGCACCAGCTCATCAGCATCTCCCTGCATCCATGTTTCTCCCCACTCCAAACCCTACAAAAAAAGGGGGTTCCCACCTGCAGGATGCGTTTCAGGGAGTCCACGTAGCTCCGCTCGCTCTGCACGATGGAGCCCAGGATGTGTCGCCGCACCACCTGCAACCAAAGAATCACAGAATCACCAGGTTGGAAGAGACCCACTGAATCATTGAGTCCAACCATTCCCATCAATCACTAACTCATGTCCCTCAGCACCTCGTCCATCTGTCCCTTAAACAACTCCAGGGAAGGGGAATCAACCCCCTCCCTGGGCAGCCTATTCCAATGCCCAATGATCCTTTCTGTGAAATTTTTTTTCCTGATGTCCAGCCTGACCCTCCCCTGGAGGAGCTTGAGGCCATTCCCTCTCATCCTGTCCCCTGTCCCTGGGCAGAAGAGCCCAGCTCCCTCCTCTCCACAACCTCCTCTCAGGGACTTGCAGAGGACAATGAGGTCTCCCCTCAGTCTCCTCTTCTCCAGGAGAAACACCCCCAGCTCTCTCAGATGCTCCTCTTCTTATCCAGACCCTTCACCAACTTCCTTGCTCTTCTCTGGACTCGCTCCAGAGCCTCAACATCCTTCTTGTGCTGAGGGGCCCACAACTGAACACAGGATTCAAGGAGCAGTCTCCCCAGTGCTGAGTCCAGAGGGAGAAGAACCTCCCTGGCCCTGCTGGCCACACCGTGTCTGATCCAAGCCAAGATGCCATTGGCCTTCTTGGTCACCTGGGCCACTGCTGGCTCCTGTTCAACCAACACCCCCCAGGTCCTTCTGCTCCAGGCACTTTCCAGCCAGACTTCTCCTAGTCTGGAGCTGCTCAGGGTAGTTGTGCCCCAAGTGCAGAATCTGCCATTTGGCCTTGTTAACCCTCATCCCATTAGACTCAGTCCATGGATCCAGCCTGTTCCCATCCCTTTGGAGCCTCCCGACCCTCCGGAAGATCGACACTTCCACCGAGTTTAGTGTCACCTGCAAACTTGCTAAGGGAGCACTCGATGCCTTCATCCAGGTCATTGATGGACATTGTCCAGGGCTGGACCCAGCACTGAGCCCTGGGGACACCACTTGTCACTGGCCTCCAGCTGGAGTTAAGTCCATTTCCCACCACACTCTGGGCCCTGCAGCTGACCAGTTTTCCCCCCAGGAGGTTCAAGTTGGGGTTCAGTCTCCCATCACCCCAAAAACACAGGACTAGGAGTGGCAACAGAGGCTCCAAAGTGCTGCAGAAGTGCTGACACAGCAGCATCACTTTCTGCTGACTCGCCCTTTCCCCAGTTGCTCAATCACAGGGCTAAGGGGAAGCCGTGTCCTCCTCCTAGCCCTCCCTGAACCCCCAAATCCACCCCACACAGACCTGCTGTGGGCTCAGCCCCTCGGGCATGGGGCCCAGCTCCGGGGGTGGGTGCTTCATGTCGGAGACTGTGACTTCCAGGAAACCCGTATCCTCCTCCTCCGAGTCTCCTAGAGGGAAATAAAAACAATCAAATGCCAAAAATACACAAGTTTAGAGGTTTGGGGGTTTTTTTTGGTTTTGTTTTTTTTTTTTGTTTTTTTTTGTTTTAAAGAAGAGTCCATAGGCCCCTCGGATGCTTGGCTGGGAATGAGTTTGGATTCAGAGCTGCAAGTGGAGATGGACCTCAGCGTCCTCCCAGCATCGCATGTCCATCCCCAACCCCGGCCACTGTCACCGGACACCAACATGAGTCAGACTGCAAGCGGGGACTGAGCCAGGTCCCCGCGGGGAAGGGACAAAAAGGCGTCCCCATGCACCCAAAGCCACCCTGGCTGGAGGAAGAGGCCCTCAGGCTCGCTCCAAGGGTGGGTGCGAGCAGGGAACACAGAGGGGGAGAAGGAGCCAGAAGTAGCAACGCAGAGGAAAATGGGGAGAGCAAGAAGCGAGCGCTCGCCCACTGGCACAACCACCCCTTACCCGAGGCCGAAGCAGCTGAGGAGGAGGAGAGCGAGCGAGCCAAGGCAGCGTCGCCATGCAAGGACGGCCGCTTCTTCCACATGGCCGCAAGGCCCCACTCCGGCCGCCCAGCTTCATCCCCGTCACCTATAAATAGCCAGGAACGGGGAGGACCAGCCGGGCTGGAGGGGAGGGAGCTGGCGGCTCTGTGACCTTTTTCCTTCCCTAATTTTGGCACCGAGGATCCGCTGCCCTTGGCTGCTGGCTCTGCAAGCTCTTTCTCCCCATCTCCGTGTCCCAGGGATGGGATGGGATGCTCTGCACCATCCTGGGGATGCAGCAAGGGATGCTCCACACAATTCCCACCACAGGGAGCTTCCCAGCATCCGATGCTCATCCCAAAAAGCACTTAAGCTCCCAGCCCAGCAAGGCTGAGGCGCAGCAGGAGGATGCGGAAAAGCTGGGGAACACACACGCCGGATCCCCCAGACAGCCCTGGCTGAGGCACGAGGCTGCCCGCTGGGATCCTACCTCCCCCGTGATGCTCCAGGGAGACCCTCGAGCTCCAGCGGGCAGGCGGCTGCTTTTCCGCCTCCACCGCCCTCCTCCTCCACTTCCCATCCCCTACAGCAGGAGAGGTAGGAAAACACCCTCAAAATCCACTCTTGGGGGGCAGATCCTGCTCTGGGTCCAAGGGAGGGTGCCCCATGGGGGCTGGCATGGTAGGGGGCAGAGTCCCCACAGGGACACGGGTGCTCGGAGCAAGGAGCGAGCAGGCTTGCACGAGGATGCAAACAGTGCGAAAAATCAAATAGGAGCTTAAAACGCTGAAAATAGATCAGAAATAAAGAAAAGCTGGAAGCCATAAGGATACTTAAAAGAAAATACCCTCAAAAGACAGGATTTTTTGGCACTCAAAAGCAAGGCAGGGAATTCTCCTGCTTACCTGGCACTTCTTTCCGGTGCAGGAACGTCACCTTCCTCATCACTGCGATCTTGGTCTTCTCCAAACCATCCTTGGTGCCGCTTTTGGCTGCTTTCATCAGCTGGGTCATCTGGGCAAAGGGGGAGAGAGCAACCCAGAGGTTCAAAGCGGCACCAGGACCTCGTTTTTGGTCCAGATGCAGCGGTGACATCCCCGCTCTGAGCATCGTCCCCTGTTTCTGGTCTGGAGGCAGCAGTGCCAGCCCCTTGGGGATCTCCAAGCGTCAATCCTTGGGGATCATAGAATCATAGAACAACCAGGTTGGAAGAGACCCACTGGATCATTGAGTCCAACCGCTCCTATGAAACACTAAACCAAGTCCCTCAGCACCTCATCTACCTGTCCCTTAAACACCTCCAGGGAAGGTGACTCAACCACCTCCCCGGGCAGCCTATTCCAATGCCCAATGACCCTTTCTGTGAAAAACTTCCTCCTAATCTCTAGCATCAATCCTTGGGGATCTCCAAGCATCAATCCTGCTTTCCCACACACCCCAATGGGGAGGAAGAGGAGGCACAGGGATGAGGAAGAAGGATGCTGCAGCAACTCCCCCCTCTGCAGGGACAGGGCCTCGTGCAAGCAGGCAAAGCAGCACATGCAGCGAAAGCAAAGAGGAGGGAGGGGGAAAGGAGGCGCAAACGCATCGATCCCGTCCTCGTGATCAGGGTTTTGTGTGCGAGAGAGGAAAAGGGTGGGTGGGTGTTGGCTTTTCACACCTCAAATCACAGTGATTTTACGCTCAAGCTGACATCGGCATCACCTTCCCAGCCCAAACCGACCATAAGGTAGCAGCCTGGCAGGTTTGGCAAGTGGGAAAAAGGCTTTGCAGTAAAAGTTCGACGCCTCCCAAGTCTTCTCCCCACCTGATTTCCACCCTGTATCAGGGGGAAAAACCTTCTCAGGTCCATCTAGCCCGCGGGTGACCTCGCTTCATCCAAACGCCCCTTTAAAAACCACCCAAAAGCAAATGCTTTGGGCAGCTGGAGGACAGGGAGCTGCAAGACAGATGGACATGAGAGGCAGCTTTGCACCACTTCACTTTTTCTCTTTTTGGGGGATAAAATTCAGGCTGGACACACTCCAAGAGGGATTTTCCCTCTCCCCCCAGCTCTGGGATGTTTTGGGGACAAGGGAGAGAGGAGGAACAGTACCTTCCAATCGTACTTCTGCTTCAGCTCCTGCATGTCTCTCCCCCCAACTCTTAAAGCCAGGATGTCCCTCTTAGTCCTGGCGTATCTCTCCTTTAGTCTATTCAGGTCTGGAGAAAGCTGAGCCCCAAGCAAACCAGGCAGGAGGAGGAGGAGGCAGAGGAGGCGAGAGAAGGCAGAGAAGAGATCCAGGTAAGCAGCCAAAAAAAAAAAAAAAAAAAAGAGGAGAGATCATCCCGAAGCAGCACAGCACAAGGCAGCATCTTCCCAAAACCTGAGGTTTCTCGAGCAAGGGAGGCAACAAGTGCGGGGAAAAGCAGCAGCCGAGCTCCAGCAGTGCCAAAACGCAAAAGGAAAAGAGGGGGGGGAGGGAAAAGAAATGAAACCCCTGAAGTTCCATGCTGGCTTTGCACCAGGTGACCCCGAGAACCGCAGCAGCATCCTCTGCTTTGCTGTCTGCAGGAGCAGCCAGGCCGGAGGCTCCGGTGCCTTTACACAAGCAAACCCAGGAGGGATAAAAAAAAAAAAAAAAAAAAAAATAATAATAAAAAAAATCAATCCAAGAGTTACCTTGGGCTGGAAGGATGCTCGCTGCTTGGCCGGCTCAGCCTCAGGCTTGGTTTCCTCTCCGGAATCCTCACTGTAACTCTCGAACTCGCTGGAGCTCCAGCCCAAGTCCTCGCTGGCTCGTGGGCCCTCCCCGCGCTGCACCTCCTCGTAGATCAGGCTGCGCTCCGAGCCCGGGCCTGGCAAGCAAGATCCAACTCCTTTCCCTTCCAGAAAGACAACTCCCCTTTCTCCAGGAACCCACAGAAGATGTCATAGAATCACCAGGTTGGAAGAGACCCACCGGATCATCGACTCCGACCATTCCCATCAATCACTAACCCGCGTCCCTCAGCACCTTGTCCACCCGTCCCTTAAACACCTCCAGGGATGGTGACTCAACCACCTCCCTGGGCAGCCCCTGACACTGACCAATCATCATTTCCATGAAAAAAATTTTCCTAATGTCCATCCTGACCCTCCCCTGGTGGAGCTTGAGGCCATTCCCTCTCGTCCTGTCCCCTGTCCCTTGGGAGAAGAGCCCAGCTCCCTCCTCTCCACAACCTCCTCTCAGGTAGTTGTAGAGATTAATGAGGTCTCCTCCCAGCCTCCTCTTCTCCAGGAGAAACAACCCCAGCTCTATCAGATGCCCCTCTTCTTCTCCAGACCCTTCCCCAGCTTCGTTGCTCTTCTCTGGACTCACTCCAGAGCCTCAACATCCTTTTTGTGCTGAGGGGCCCACAACTGACCCCAGGATTCAATGTCCCACATCCTCGAGATCCTGCAGCCCCTCTGGGAACACATCTACCTTCATCCCTCCCAAACCTGGGCAGTTTTACCAGCACAATCCCACTCCACATCCTCTTCCAGGATGAGTTTCTCCCTCCTGCAACGCATCTTGGTTTGCCCACCTGGAAAATGGGCTCAGGGTCCCTGGAGAATGGGGTTGGGAGGGCTGATCCTTACCGTTCTGCTCGGCATCGAGGGCTTCACAGGGGACATCATCGTAGATCACATCATCCTCCACTGCTTGAAACTCAAAGCGGTGACCTGAGGGGAACAAATCCCCCCCGGGGGACCCAGGTCAGGACCCAAGTATCAAACCAGGATGGAGAAATCCTACCCAAGCCTCGGTAGTGATGATTTTCCCAGCTTTTTAACCCACCGCTGCAGATGCTTTCCCTCTTCCAGGTCCGGACACCGACGCGAGGGTCTCCGCCAGCCTCCCCATTGCTCACTCCCACTGGCAGCCTGCGGGAAAGGGGGTCAGTGAGCACCCTGGGCTGCGAATCCCCAAGGATGGGCTGCACCCAGACCCCTCAACCCATCCATCGCCACCCATTCTATTTCAGGTATTTTCCAGCACAGATTAATGCCTGTCCAATGCCTCCTCCTCCTCCTCCCCCAGCACATCTGCTTCTTCACAGAATCATCAGGTTGGAAGAGACCCACTGGATCATCGAGTCCAACCATTCCCATCAATCACTAACCCATGTCCCTCAGCACCTCGTCCACCCGTCCATTAAACACCTCCAGGGAAAGGGAATCAATCCCCTCCCTGGGCAGCCTCTGACACTGACCAAACACTCCTTCTGGGAAAAATCTTTTCCTGGTGTCCAGCCTGACCCTCCCCTGGTGGAGCGTGAGGTCATTCCCTCTTGTCCTGTCCCCTGTCCCTTGGCAGAAGAGCCCAGCTCCCTCCTCTCCACAACCTCCTCTCAGGGACTTGCAGAGAGCAATGAGCTCTCCCCTCAGCCTCCTCTTCTCCACCATAAACACCCCCAGCTCTCTCAGATGCTCCTCTTCTTCTCCGGACCCTTCACCAGCTTCATTGCTCTTCTCTGCACTCTCTCCAGAGCCTCAACATCCTTCTTGTGCTGAGGGGCCCACAACTGAACACAGGATTCAAGGAGCAGTCTCCCCAGTGCTGAGTCCAGAGGGAGAAGAACCTCCCTGGCCCTGCTGGCCACACCAGGTCTAATCCAAGCCAAGATGCCATTGGCCTTCTTGGCCACCTGGGCCACTGCTGCCTCATGCTCAGTCACTGTCACCAACACCCCCAGGTCCTTCTCCTGCAGGCACTTTCCAGCCAGACTTCTCCTAGTCTGGAGCTGCTCAGGGTTGTTGTGCCCCAAGAGCAGGATCCACCCTTTGGCCTTGTTAACCCTCATCCCGTTGGTCTCAGCCCAGTGGTCCAACAGTCCTTGATGAACTGCAAAGTGCCCAAAGTGCCACCTGGGCCTCTGCTGCCTCATGGTCAGTCACTGTCACCAGCACCCCCAGGTCCTTCTCCTCCAGGCAGCTTTCTAGACAGACCTCTAGGTGCTTCCTTCACAGATTGGGGGAGACTCAGTTTTCAGGGCCACAGTTCCCACAAGACCCCAAAATAGATTTTTTAGCCTCAGACTGTGTGCTTCTTGAGGATGTGCTGGCACCAGGAGCATGGGGAGGGGGATCCTGTCCCTGGTGAGGGTCCTTCCCCTCTCACTTCACCCCACACAGTCTTTGCTGGTTGGACAATTGCTCCTTGCAGCCCAATTTGCATCTTTTCACTCCAAAATCTCCAGTCAGGGCAAACCCAGTCCCTTCCAGACACCCATCCGAGGGGTTTTCCTCAGCCCAGGGCCAGGAGAAGCCCCCACTATCCGATTAAACACATTCCCCAGGGTACCCAGAGTCCCCACAGACTGGGTTGCAGTGCACACCCCAAAACCCTGAGGGTCTCCTGCCTGCAGCACCTTTTACAAGCAATGAGGAGAAGTTGGTTGACAGCCCACTGATCATGAGCCAGCAGTGTGCCCAGGTGGCCAAGAAGGCCAATGGCATCCTGGCTTGGATCGGAAATGGTGTGACCAGCAGGGCCAGGGAGGTGGTTCTCCCTCTGGACTCAGCACTGGGGAGACTGCTCCTTGAATCCTGTGTTGAGTTGTGGGCCCCTCAGCACAAGAAGGATGTTGAGGCTCTGGAGTGAGTCCAGAGAAGAGCAACGAAGATAGGGAAGGGGCTGGAGAACAGGCCTTATGAGGAGCGGCTGAGAGAGCTGGGGGTGTTTATCCTGGAGAAGAGGAGGCTGAGAGGAGACCTCATTACTCTCTACAACTACCTGAGAGGAGGTTGTGGAAAGGAGGGAGCTGGGCTCTTCTCCCAAGTGACAGGGGACAGGACAAGAGGGAATGGCCTCAAGCTCCACCAGGGGAGATTTAGGCTAGAGATTAGGAGGAAGTTTTTCATGGAAAGGGTCATTGGGATTTGGAATAGGCTGCCCAGGGAGGTGGTTGAGTCACCTTCCCTGGAGGTGTTTAAGGGACGGGTAGATGAGGTCCTGAGGGACTTGGTTTAGTGTTTGATAGGAATGGTTGGACTAGAAGATCCGATGGGTCTCTTCCAACCTGGTTGTTCTATGATTCTATGATTCTAAGTTGGGGAAACTGAGGCACAGTGCCAGGCTGCAACAGGGCAAATGTGGGGGTGGGGGGCACAAACCGCAAAGATGTTTTCTCCCTCTCAAGGCACTGAAATCACCCCCAAATCCCCACGTACCCTTGCTGGGGCTCCGGTACCAGCCCATCTGCAGAGAAAAGAGAAACGGCATCGTCACCCAGCCTTGCAGCGATGCCACCCGAACTTGGGGACATCGGGGACCCCCTGCCCGTCCTCCTCACCACCGCCGGAGCTGGCAGCCCGATGTCTGCGAGGGGGTGCCCTGAGGACAGCTTCACCACTCGGCTCAACCGCCGAGTCTTCTTCCTCCTCCTCCTCTTCTTCTTCCTCGCTGTCCTCAAAGTCGAAGGCTTCGCCGAGGTCATCCTCCCCGTGGAGTAAGGGGCTAGGGGTGTCCAGGGGGAGGTGGTCACCTGTGAGCACAAATCGTGTCATTTGGGGTCCCCCTGCTGTGCTGCTCAACCCCAGCAGTTATGGAGGGGGGAGATGGCAAGGGATGCAGGGGAACACTGTCACCAACAGTGAGGGACGCAGGACACAGGGGGATGCAGGGGGATGCGACAAGGGATGCGGGACACACGTGGGGAACACAGCAAGGGATAATGTGGGGGAACACGCAGGGGTCACAGTGAGGGATGAAGTGGGGACACACACAGGGGTCACAGTGAGGGATACAGGACACACGCTGGGGGGACACGGCGAGGGACGCAGCAGGGGACACATGGGGGGACACGGTGAGGGGACACGGTGAGGGATGTGGGACACACATGGGGGGACACAGTGAGGGATGAGGTGGGGACACACGCGGGGGTCACGGAGAGGGATGAGGGGACACACACGCGGGAGTCACGGCAAGGGATGGGGTGGGGACACAAGTGGGGGGACACGGCAAGGGATGCAGGACACTGTGGGACACAGCGAGGGCCGCGGGACAGACGCTGGGGGCACACGGCGAGGGCCGTGGGATGCATGCAGCGGGGACACAGAGAGGGATGCAGGACACACAGTGAAGGTCACGGTGAGGGACGCAGGGCACATGCAGGGGGGACACAGCGAAGGGCGCAGGACATACACGGAGGGGGACATAGAGGGGGACACATGCAGGGGGGACACAACACACATGTTGGGGGACATGGCGAGGGATGTGGGGGGACACGGCGAGGGATGTGGGACACACAAGGGGGGGACACGGCGAGGGACACGGGACACATGCAGGGGGCACATGGTGAGGGACACGGGACATGTGGGGGGACACAGCGATGGACGTGGGACACATGCAGGGGGACACGGCGAGGGATGAGGGGAGACACATGTGGGGCAACACACGTGGGGGGCACGGGACACATGCCGGGGGGACACACAGTGAGGAATGCAGGACGCAGGGGGACACGGTGGGGGACGCAGGACACACGGCAAAGGTCACGGCAAGGGACACAGGGCACATGCAGGGGGGACACAGTGAAGGATGCGGGACACACACGAGGGGACATGGAGAGGGACGCAGGACACACGCGGTGGGGACACGGCGAGGGATGTGAGATGTGGGGGGGTCATGGTGAGGGATGCAGGACATGGGGGGGGACACGGCGAGGGATGCAGGGGGACACCGGAGGACATGGCAAGGGATGCGGGATGCAGAGGGGTCACAGTGAGGGATGCAGGAGGACCAGAAGAGAGCATCATTCCCCACAAACTGCAAGATGCTATTCTGTGTTTTCATGACCCTGAGAAGCTCCAGGGATGCACAAAATGCCCCCAAATATTGCACCCCCCATTTCTGCTCAAGTCTGGGTGTCATAGAATCATAGAACAACCAGGTTGGAAGAGACTCATCGGATCATCGAGTCCAACCATTCCTATCAAACACTAACCCATGTCCCTCAGCACCTCGTCCACCCATCCCTTAAATGCTTCCGGAGAAAGGGAATCAACCCCCTCCCTGGGCAGCCTCTCACACTGACCAATCACCCCTTCTGGGAAAAATTTTTTCCTAATATCCAGCTTAAACCTCCCCTGGTGGAGTTTGAGGCCATTCCCTCTCGTCCTGTCCCCTGTCCCTTGGGAGAAGAGCCCAGCTCCCTCCTCTCCACAACCTCCTCTCAGGGACTTGCAGAGAGCAATCAGGTCTCCCCTCAGTCTCTTCTTCTCCAGGAGAAACACCCCCAGCTCTCTCAGACGTTCCTCTTCTTCTCCAGCCCCTTCACCAGCTTTGTTGCTCTTCTCTGGACTCACTCCAGAGCCTCAACATCCTTCTTGTGCTGAGGGGCCCACAACTGAACACAGGATTCAAGGAGCGGTCTCACCAGTCCTGATACCCCATCCTGCCCTGACCCCTCTATCTCCACACAGGTGCCATGCAGGACCTGGACGCCACCATCCACCTGAGCCATGTCATCCCCCCCCAAAAAAAACCCCAAATCTGCAGGTTGACACAGTACCTACTGCAGGGCGAGGGGGCAGCTCAGAGGAAGCCATGGCAGGGTGGGCTGGAGCGCTCTGCCTGGGCCCTTCCCCGAGGTTTTCCTGCAGGAGAGGAGAAAGAAACAGGTTGAGAGAGGAGCTCAGCCCCCAGATCCATCCCATTGCATCCCAGATCCGTCCAATACAGGGAGACCCAAGGTGTGATGGATCCAGCTCCGGCTGCTGCAAAACCTTGCAAGGAAGAAGAAAAGCTGCTCCCAAGTCCCCTTCTCACGCAGAAAATCCAGCTCAGGTACGGGAAATCCACCTTGTGCTCGGCACATCTATCCCGTGAGCAGCAAATCCAGCCCCGAGTATCAGGCTTGAAGGTCTGGGAGCTTAGGAAGCGCCGAGCATCCTCCTGGCGATCGATGGCTCATCCGCTGGGGTAATCAGAGCCGCCTGGCACGACGCCCTGAAAGGTCGCCAAGAGGAAGAGGAAGGACAGAGCAGGGACCCCCAGGCCCAAGGGATGGCATAGAGGAGAGAAACGACACCTGAGAGGCTGGAAAGAGTAAAACGAGGCCAAACTCTGCTGATTCGGTCCTGCTGGAATCATAGAATCACCAGGTTGGAAGAGACCCACTGGATCATTGAGTCCAACCATTCCTATCAAACACTAACCCATGTCCCTCAGCACCTCGTCCATCTACACCTTAAACACCTCCAGGGAAGGGGAATCAACCACCTCCCTGGGTAGCCTCTGACAATGACCAATCACCCGTTCTGTGAAAAACTTCCTCCTAATCTCCAGCCTAAATCTCCCCTGGTGGAGCTTGAGGCCATTCCCTCTTGTCCTGTCCCCTGTCCCTTGGCAGAAGAGCCCAGCTCCCTCCTCTCCACAACCTCCTCTCAGGGAATTGCAGAGAGCAATGAGGTCTCCTCTCAGCCTCCTCTTCTCCAGGAGAAACACCCCCAGCTCTCCCAGACGCTCCTCATAAGGCCTGTTCTCCAGTCCCTTCACCAGCTTCTTTGCTCTTCTCTGGACTCACTCCAGAGCCTCAACATCCTTCTTGTGCTGAGGGGCCCAGAAGTGAACACAGGATTCAAGGAGCGGCCTCACCAGTGCCGAGTCCAGAGGGAGAAGAACCTCCCTGGCCCTGCTGGTCACACCATTTCTGATCCAAGCCAGGATGCCATTGGCCTTCTTGGCCACTTGGGCCACTGCTGCCTCATGCTCAGTCGCTGTTGACCAACACCCCCAGGTCCCTCTCCTCCTGGCAGTTTTCCAGCCAGACTTCTCCCAGTCTGTAGCTCTGCATAGGGTTGTTGTGCCCCAAGTGCAGGACGCGGCATTTGGCTGTGTTAAACCTCATCCCATTGGACTCCGACCAGCGCTCCAGCCTGTTTAAGTCCCAAAATATAGCGGATGCACAGACCCAGGATGATCCCCAAAAAATCATGACCCCTTTATTCCCCTTGTACCAAGCTCCCTGTGAGCTGCACCATAGCATGGATGCTACTGCTCTGTGGGGATTTGCAGCAACACTTAGAATCATAGATCAACCTGGTTGGAAGACACCCACTGGATCATTGAGTCCAACCATTCCCATCAATCACTAACCCATGTCCCTCAGCACCTCATCCACCCGTCCCTTAAACCCCTCCAGGGAAGGGGAATCAACCCCCTCCCTGGGCAGCCTGTTCCAACACCCAATGACCCTTTCTGTGAAATGACCCTTTCCTTGCAGCTCCAGGGCCACAAATGGCCACAGACAGAGGTCTAGGGCACAACAGGATGGAGCTGAGACTGAGGACCAGGTCCCCAATGTGCCTTCATGCCCAGAAAATGAGCTACAAACCCCTCGCAATCACAGCACATGCATAAGGTGATGCCGCAGCCCCAAAATGCTCAGCAAACCCAACCCTGTCCTGCAGCAGCTGCCCAACCAAAGCATCCAGCTGAAACCCATCCAACCCTTCCCTGGCCATAAAAGTGAAATAAACCTCCTCTTCCCCTCCTTGACCTGTGTTACCACTGCAAATATCCCCTTCCAGCCACTTTTGCAACGGGTCTGTTGCTTCCATAAACACATCAATGGGCATTTATTCGGGAGAAGGTTCCAGCGACACTTATTTGTCCTCCTTGAACTCCCTTCCTGGCCCTCAAAGCACTTGGCAGCAGAGGCTGTCTCCGATGTCAGCTGATCTGCTTCCCATGGACACGGGAGCGGGTGAGTCTCTTCTCTCCCCCTTTCACAAGCTCCAGGTTCTACCCCTACGGATGCAACGCCAACCAAGCAATAAATCCACAATAATCCTCAAGCTCCACCAGGGGAGATTTAGGCTGCACATCAGGAGGAAATGTTTCACACAGAGGGAGACAGCCTGACATTGGGCATTCGAATAGGCTGCCCAGGGAGGGGGTTGATTCCCCTTCCCTGGAGGGGTTTAAGGGACAGGTGGACGAGGTGCTGAGGGACATGGGTTAGTGATAGATGGGAATGGTTGGACTCGATGATCCGGTGGGTCTCTTCCAACCTGGTGATTCTATGATTTTATGAATAAACCAGACCACCAGGAGATGGGTCAGAGAAAAGGACTATGAGGGGAAAAAAGCCAAACAACCATATTCCGGCAGCGATGCCTCCAAAAAAAACCCCACAAACAAGTATAAAACTGGGAAGAATAAACCCAGGAGAGATGTTCCATAGAATCACAGGATGGTTTGTTTTGGAAGAGATCTCAAAGCCCATCCAGTCCCTCCTCTGCCATGGGCAGGGACACCTCCCACTGGATCAGGGGCTCCAAGCTCCATCCAAGCTGCCCTTGAACCCCTCCAGGGATGGGGCAGCCACCCCTGCTCTGGGCAACCTGGGCCAGGGCCTCCCCAACCTCAGCATGAAGAATTTCTTCCTAATGTCTAAACTAAATCTTCCCCCTTCCAATTTAAAGCCATTCCCCTTGTCCCATCACTGCGCTCCCTGACCCCGAGCCCCTCCCCAGCTTTCCTGGAGCCCCTTTCAGCACTGGAACCTGCTCTAAGGCCTCCCCAGGGCCTTCTCTTCTCCAGGCTCAACAAATCCAGCCTGGTCTGAGAGGTTCTCAAGCTCTCAGATCATCTCCATGGCCTCCTCAGGACCTCTTCCGACAGCTCCATCTCCTTCCTATGTTGGGGATTCCAGAACAGGACACAGGGTTCCAGGTTTGGTCTCCCCAGAGGGGAGCAGAGGGGCAGAATCCCCTCCCTCCCTGCTGCTCCCACTGCTCTGGATGCAGCCCAGGACACGGTTTATCCAGAAACCAGTTTCCTTACTGGTTGGCTTTACCCTTCCAGCAACCTGACGGCTCCTGCATTCAGAAAGGGAAGCAGGACAATGACACACAGCCAGGGCCTGCCACTCGGTCCTGATTTTATCCCCCCAGCAGGGCAGGAGAAGGTCACTTCCCATTTTGACAGTTGACATAAGCTCCGATCGGCCCCGTTTGTCCTGGGTATTTTTCCAGCTGTGAGCACGAGGAGAATTACCAGCTCTCCAAAACAACCCACCATGACCTTCCATTTGGCCTCACCAAGATGAAAAAGGAGGTATTTTGCATCATTTTTCACAGCAAAACTCCTAAGTAGGAGCATCCAGGTAGAAAAATGCATCCAGTAGAAAATTCATAGAAACACATAATCATAGGATAACCAGGTTGGAAGAGACCCTCCGGATCATCGAGTCCAACCATTCCTATCAAACACTAACCCATGTCCCTCAGTACCTCGTCCACCCGTCCCTTAAACCCCTCCAGGGAAGAGGAATCAACCACCTCCCTGGGCAGCCTCTGATACTGCCCAATCACCCTTTCCAGGAAATATTTTTTTCTTTATGTCGAGTCTGACCCTCCCCTGGCAGAGCTTGAGGCCATTCCCTCTCGTCCTGTCCCCTGTCCCTTGGCAGAAGAGCCCAGCTCCCTCCTCTCCACAACCTCCTCTCAGGGAGTTGCAGAGAGCAATGAGGTCTCCCCTCAGCCTCCTCTTCTCCAGGAGAAACACCCCCAGCTCTCTCAGAAGCTCCTCTTCTTCTCCAGCTGTAAAGACCCTGGAGATCATCGAGACCAACTGTCTCTGACCAGCACTGAACCATCCCTGAGCACCTCATCTCTCCAGCTTTCAAACCCCTCTAGGGACAGAGACTCCACCACCACCACCCCGGGCAACCTGGGCCAGAGAATCCTTTCCATGAAGGAATTTTTCCCTGATGTCCAGCCTGACCCTCCCCTGGTGGAGCTTGAGGCCATTCCCTCTCATCCTGTCCCTTGGGAGAAGAGCCCAGCTCCCTCCTCTCTACATCACCCCAAGAGATAAGGGACAATCCAGTGGGCATGAGCTGCCCCTGCTTGGAGATGCCCCCAAACCAGACATGGTTGGACTCGATGATCCAGTGGGTCTCTTCCAACCTGGTGATTCTATGATTCTATGATACGAACAGCAAAAAAAAAAAAAAGGGACGTAGAATAACCCAAGAACGTTGTAGGGATGTGTTGTAATCCAAGAGAGACGTAGGGATAAGACAGCATCCTTGGAACCGCGGATTGAAAACCTGCAGGAGCTGCTGGCTCCTCACTCCGGCACCAGCAAACAGGGCAGCATCACAGCTCAGCCCCGTCTCCCTCTCAACCAGGGAGGAAAAAAATAAATAGAGCTCGATATAAATAAAGGCAGAGAAGCAGGACCATCTGCTAACGCCAGCCCGACCCTTTGCCTTGTGAGTTGGCAGCGACAGGGCCTGATTGGGGATATTTTTAGCCACCGCACAGGAGCGACAGGTCCCAGCTGGCAGGGACGGCTGCCAGCCCTGAGGGACCCAGTCCTGCTCGAAGCATCATCCCCTCATCCTACCTCTTTTTTTTGCTAAAATATAAGAAAAAAATCCACACTCTCACAGCAAGGATGCTCCACCTTCCCTGGAGTTGTTTAAGGGACGGGTAGACGAGGTGCTGAGGGACATGGGTTAGTGATTGATGGGAATGGTTGGACTCCATGATCCACTGGGTCTCTTCCAACCTGGTGATTCTATGATTCTATGAAGTATTTCCCCAGGGAGTCCCTGCTGCTCCCCTCTGCATCCCTCCCACGTTAATCCCTCCTTATAATTAACCTCAGCACTATTTATAAGGGATGGGGGGTAAGAAAGAAGAATGAGCTTTGGTCTCCCAAGAGTTTCCTTCAATTCCTTCTCAATTCCCACAGATTTGTATCCCAACTGCAGCTTCGAGGTTTATTCCACCACCTGGATGATTTCCTACCATCACCTTGACCAATAAATTTAATTAATTCAGGTTTTTTTCCAGCAGGTGAATCGTAGAATCACAGAACCACCAGGTTGGAAGAGACCCACTGGATCATCGAGTCCAACCATTCCTATCAATCACTTACCCATGTCCCTCAGCACCTTGTCCACCCGTCCCTTAAACCCCTCCAGGGAAGGAGAATCATCGCCCTCCCTGGGCAGCCTCTGACACTGACCAATCATGATTTTTTTTTTCACCCTTTGTGTGAAAAAATGCTTCCCAGATGTCCATCCTGACCCTCCCCTGGTGGAGCTTGAGGCCATTCCCTCTTGTCCTGTCCCCTGTCCCTTGGCAGAAGAGCCCAGCTCCCTCCTCTCCACAACCTCCTCTCAGGGAGTTGCAGAGAGTAATGAGGTCTCCCCTCAGCCTCCTCTTCTCCAGGAGAAACACCCCCAGCTCTCTCAGACGCTCCTCTTCTTCTCCAGACCCTTCACCAGCTTCGTTGCTCTTCTCTGGACTCGCTCCAGAGCCTCAACATCCTTCTTGTGCTGAGGGGCCCACAACTGAACACAGGATTTGAGGAGCAGTCTCCCCAGTGCCGAGTCCAGAGGGAGAAGAACCTCCCTGGCCCTGCTGGCCACACTGTGTCTGATCCAAGTCAAGATGCCATTGGCCTTCTTGACCACCTGGGCCACTGCTGCCTCATGCTCAGTCACTGTCGACCAACACCCCCAGGTCCTTCTCCTCCAGGCACTTTCCAGCCAGACTTCTCCTAGTCTGGAGCTGCTCAGGGTTCTTGTGCCCCAAGTGCAGGATCTGCCATTTGGCCTTGTTAACCCTCATCCCATTGGTCTCAGCCCATGGATCCAGCCTGTTCCAACCCCTTAGGAGCCTCCCGACCCTCCAGCAGATGCAGTTTCCACCCAGCTCGGTGTCACCTGCAAACTTGCTAAGGGAGCACTCGATGCCTTCATCCAGGTCATTGATGAAGACACTGACCAGGGTTGGACCCAGCACTGAGCCCTGAAGCACCAGGACAAGCAACACAGTCCCTGGAGGGATGATTCTTCCCCCAAATCTCAATCCTGTAAAATGATAAATCTTAAAAATCATAAATATTTTGCTGCAGGGTAAGTTTTTTTTTTCCCCCTGGTTCTAACTGGGTTTGTGCAGCAGGTTGCCGGCATTTTAAGGGCAGAGTCGTTTCCACCCCAGTTTTCCAAGGAATTAATTAAATCCAAGGAAATCTGAAGGCATCAGTGCAGGAATGAAGACTCCGAGGCAGAAAAATAATCCTGAGGCTTCCAGATTTCCCCCAAATTGATGGAGTCGTGGTTGTTGGAGGCAGCAATCACAGACAGTGAGAATGAAACGGTAGCAAAAAGATGCATTAAAAAAAAAATAATCAAGATTCGAGGCAAGTTTGTGATTAAATCTTAAACTCTTGCCAAAAGGCATCGTCTCATAGAGAAAGCTCTTCCTGACCCTGTTCTTTCCCCTTTTCACCTGGAAATGGCTCCTCAGGGAACAAATATCCTGCCAAGATTCTGGTTAAAAACCCAAGACCTGGAAAACTGCCTCCATTTCCCTTTTTATTTTCCCTTTTCATCACTGACCAACCAGAAAAAAAAATAAATCCAACCCTTGTCCAGCTCATGCCACGCGAAGTGGAAAAAAGGGGGAAAATAGGTAAAAAAAATCAGAATGATAGCTCTTAAATTTAAAATATATATATTATTACACAAATGTTTCTTGCAGAGACTCAAAAAGTGACAAAAAAAAAGGCTTATTTATCACCAAAAAACTCCTCAATTCCACGAATATCCCAACCTCCTCTGGTCAATGCTTCACAGAACAATCGCAAAGTTCACTCCTCGAGAAACTCCGCCAGGAGAAATTTGAATAGAGAAGAATTTGCATCAGAAATAACAAGAAAAAAAAAAAAGGAGCAAGAAGAAAAACAAGGAGTCTTTCACCTAGTTTGTGTTTCCAACTCGAAATTCCCAACGATTTTAGGGTTTGCTCCAAACTGAAACCTCTCACGCTCTGTACAAGGAGTAAAATCAATTTAAAAGTGGTTTTTCCACCTTATTTTGGTCGATAAGCAACCCAGAAGTCACCTATTGGGTGGCAACACCAATGAATTTGAGTTCATTCTCTAATATTCTTAATTTCTCTCCCTGTTTTGTGAGGACCTGTTTACACCCATGAAATACTGGTTTTCCAGCCTTGGGATGGAAAAACCTCACTAGTTTGGGGGCCAAACCTGCTTTTGGCAACTTGGCATCTCTAAAACTCATAATGTTTTTAAAAAAAAAACAAATAAATTGGGGCAAAAAAATGGAATAAAAACACTGCAACGACCTTTGCAACACTCAGGCAACGCAACCCTCTATCCCCACGGCAACCGACGGCCAAAAACGTCATTAAAAACATCGTTTAGGGGGAAATTATCCCTATTTGCTATCAAAACCATCCACGGTGAAGCTCCAAACGCTCCCTAAAATTGCATTTTCTTGCAGGTGCCACAAACCTGGGAAAAGCCAAGAGGGATTTGCAGAGTTTGGAAGAAAACGGGGTAGGAGAAGGGGACATAGGATGAAGCGGTGCCCTCCTCCTCCTCCTCCACCCTGGTCGCGGCTATTTTTTGGAAAAAAAAGCAATCTTTTCTCTATCATAAAGCAATTAAAAATAGATAAAATTGAGCTGACAAAGCCGCGATCGGCGGCAGCAACGAGAAGCGGAGAGATGACCTCCTCCCCAAGAAAGAGGATGCGACAGTTCTATAAATACATCATTTATATCCATTTATATATATTATATGTTACGTAGACATGTTACATTGATATATTTGTACATCTCTAAGGATTTAGGGGCAAGGAGGGGCAAGGAGCTGGGCTTGGCTGACCTGGGAAGGCCTCGTCTCCTCCGGCTTTGTATCCGCATCGGCCGAGCGGGTCCCCGGCAAGTTGGCGAAGGCGGAAAGCTGCCCCCAAGGCCCTGGGCTTCGAGGCTGGCGGCCCCCGAGATGGGGACCCGAGGCTGGGGGCAGCCTGTCAGCACCCCCAGGCCCACCCCCAGCACCCCCAGATGCCGGCGGCCGAGGGCTGGCGCCGCGGTCCAGCGGCTGCAGCGAGGGATGCCGGGAGTTTGGGCAGCATCTCCCCCCTCCTCCTCCTCCTCTTCTTCTTCTTCCCAGCCAGCTCTGATTTACACCCCTGGTGTGCCCTATCCTAAATAAATACCCCCTCCCCAAGTAGGATTTGGCCCCCTCCTCGCCTTTTAACCCCTTGAGGGCCGGTTAACCCTCTCGCTGCCAAGCGCGTTGCCCTGGATTTGGGAAATTTCCAAGTAGAGAGGATTTTTCTCTGGAATATTTCGCATCCGAAGCACCAGCTGTGGGTCCAGCAGTCCCCAAAAGCCAGCATCACATGTCCATTCAAGGGTATTTTCAACCCACATCAGCTTTTGAGGCTCCAAACTCAGCCCAAAATCATAGAATCACCAGGTTGGAAGAGACCCATCGGATCATCGAGTCCAACCATTCCTATCAAACACTAACCCATGTCCCTCAGCATCTCGTCCACCCGTCCCTTAAACACCTCCAGGGAAGGGGAATCAACCACCTCCCTGGGCAGCCTATTCCAATACCCAATGACCCTTTCTGGAAAAAACTTCCTCCTAATCTCTAGCCTAAATCTCCCCTGGTGGAGCTTGAGGCCATTCCCTCTTGTCCTGTCCCTTGGCAGAAGAGCCCAGCTCCCTCCAACCATTCCCATCAATCTCTAACCCAACCATAACACCGTAAAACAAGGAAAATTAAAGCAGTGAACCGACCGCCCCACACACACATTTTTTTTAAATGCGACATCCTGACTCCGAATTTCACCCCTTACCTATTTCATGGGTGTTTGGGGCCGTGTTTTCCTGCCTGGGAAGGAGTTTTTCTGCTGCTGTCCCAGCCTCTTACCTGCCGGCACACCCCATCTGCCGCTGCCGCCCAGCCCTGCCCGAAAACACCCCTTGCAAACAAACCAAATTGCTGCCAGCTCGGTTTCAGGCTCAAAACCAGCCAAACGAGCCCAGCGAAAAGCAGAAATATCCCAGTACCCTTCAAATGACTCTGAAGGAGATGAAAAAAAAAAACAAAAACAAACACTTTTTCCTTTGGGGAATGGCAAGAAGTGCTGCAAGAGGAGGTGCTGAGTGCTGCCTGGGAGAGGGAACAGGACCCACTGGGCTGGGGAGGGGTTCATAGGATCATAGAACAACCAGGTTGGAAGGGACCCATAGGATCTTCGAGTCCAACCATCCCTATCAAACCCTCCTGCCCCAATATAGGAATAGGAATATAGGAATAAGAGGAAGTTTTTCACAGAGAGGGTCATTGGGCATTGGAATAGGCTGCCCAGGGAGGCGGTTGAGTCACCTTCCCTGGAGGTGTTTAAGGCACAGGTGGATGAGGTCTTGAGGGACTTGGTTTAGTGTTTGATAGGAATGGCTGGACTCAATGATCCGATGGGTCCCTTCCAACCTGATTGTTCTATGATTCTATATTTGGAATAGGGGGGTTCTCCACACCCCATCTGGGGAGCGGAGGAGGGTGAGGAGCAGCAAAAGTAGCGATGGTGGGAATTGAAGTCATTTTTCTGGTTTTTCAGCTTGCGTTTCCGCTGTCGCTCAACCCCCTTCCCCACCTGAGAAGCTGCACAGCCCCTGGAAAGCCTGAGCGCAGAAGAGAGAGGTTATTGCACCCCAAAAGCAGCTAAGACCACAGCGAGGAGAGGAGGGAGAGGACCCACCCATCTGCAGGCTGCTCGCACTTTGCTTCGCAGCAGCCATGCAGGAGAACAGCCATGGGGTGCAAGCAGCAGGAAGGACTTTTAGGGACCTCAAAGCCCATCCAGTGCCACCCCTGCCATGGGCAGGGACACCTCCCACTGCATCAGGGGCTCCAAACCCCATCCAACCTGGCCTGGAACCCCTCCAGGGATGGGGCAGCCACCCCTGCTCCGGGCAACCTGGGCCAGGCCCTCCCCACCCTCAGCATGAAGAATTTCTTCCTAAAATCTCATCTCATAGAATCACAGAATCACCAGGTTGGAAGAGACCCATCGGATCATCGAGTCCAACCATTCCTATCTAACACTAACCCATGTCCCTCAGCACCTCCTCCACCCGTCCCTTAAACACCTCCAGGGAAGGGGAATCAACCACCTCCCTGGGCAGCCTGTTCCAATGCCCAATGACCCTTTCTGTGAAAAACTTCCTCCTAATCTCTAGCCTAAATCTCCCCTGGTGGAGCTTAAGTCCATTCCCTCTTGTCCTGTCCCCTGTCCCTTGGCAGAAGAGCCCAGCTCCCTCCTCTCCACAACCTCCTCTCAGGGAGTTGTAGAGAGTAATGAGGTCTCCCCTCAGCCTCCTCTTCTCCAGGAGAAACACCCCCAGCTCTCTCAGCCGCTCCTCATAGGGCCTGTTCTCCAGCCCCTTCACCAGCTTCATGGCTCTTCTCTGGACTCTCTCCAGAGCCTCAACACAATCTCCCCTCTTGCAGCTGAAATTCATTCCCCTCATCCTCTCCCTACCCTCCCTGCCCCAGAGCCCCTCCCCAGCTTTCCAAACCCAGTGCAATTCTGCATAAACACACCCCGTAGCGTTAACCTCCCCAGCACCCGGAAGGTGTCCCCAGCCCCCCAAAAAACTCACCCCACGCTCTGAAAAAAAGAGGAGCAAGGGGAGATTTTCTTGCTGGTGCGTTGGCAGCAGCACACGGGCTGCACTGACTCAGGCAGGGCTGGGTGCTGGTAGCGGTAGGGCTGGGCCACCCCAGAGCGCCGGGAGCTGAAACAACCCCCAAAAATAAATGGATTAAAAATAAAAACGAGTTGAAAATAAAACATTACTCTGAAGGGCATCTCCTCTGCGAGCCACGGGGGGCTCCCGGCTGCAGCAACCAGCCTGGAGCCCCCCAAACCCTCCGTGGAAGGTGCTGGGCTGCATTTTTACACCTGCAAGGATTAAGGATGATTTTCCAACTCTTTCACAAAATCATAGAACAACCAGGTTGGAAGAGACCCAATGGATCATCAAGTCCAACCATTCCTATCTAACACTAAACCAAGTCCCTCAAGACCTCATCCACCCGTCCCTTAAACCCCTCCAGGGAAGGGGAATCAACCACCTCCCTGGGCAGCCTATTCCAATGCCCAATGACCCTTTCCGTGAAAAACCTCCTCCTCCTCCAATGCCCAATGACCCTTTCCATGAAAAACCTCCTCCATTTGCTTGGAAGCAGCTCCATGCATCTTCTTCTTGCATGCAAAGCAATCCCTGTTTAGCCAAAATAACTCTAGCATCGCGGCTTTATTCACCCCCAAAAGATGGAGGGGAAGCTCAGCGCAGGATGAGGGTCACCCTCCCACAGGCCCAGCGATTGGATCCAGAAGGTGTTTGCATCACAAATTCAGACCTTGACCCCTCCAGGAAAGGACCCACAGGATATCTGGGCAAGCAAACAGCTCACACCCCAACTCAGCCCTTAAATAAGCAGCCGCCTCCTTCTCTCCAAGTGGTGCTGATTGAGCCCAACGAGCCTCATCCTGCACCTCCTGCCAGGGCCACCAGCACCTCAGTTAAAACACAAACCTCCGGCCAAGCAGCAGAAAGAATTAAAACTCCTCCCTCTGCAGTTTTACGCCCTCCACATAAAGCTTTATGATATGTAACAGGAACTAAATAAACCTGTTTTGATGGGTGCGAGCGGAGGCTTGTCAAGGTACTTTAAATATTAGGCATTTAAATACCTGTGAAAATGCACCGTGAGCCTGGATACAAAGCAGGGGAGCAGTGATGGGCATAGAGGGAGGGAGGTTCTTTGAGTAGAACCGTTCAAGGTGTATAAATAGATAAAGATTTTCAGCGACCTGTGGATTTGGGCTGATGGAACCACTGCAAGATCCCTTAGCAAGTTTGCAGATGACACTAAGCTGTGTGGAAGCTGGATCTGCTGGAGGGTCGGGAGGCTCCAAAGGGATCTGAACAGGCTGGATCCATGGGCTGAGACCAACGGGATGAGGGTTAAAAAGGCCAAATGGCGGATCCTGCACTTGGGGCACAACAACCCTGAGCAGCTCCAGACTAGGAGAAGTCTGGCTGGAAAGTGCCTGGAGGAGAAGGACCTGGGGGTGTTGGTGACAGCAACTGAGCATGAGGCAGCAGTGGCCCAGGTGGCCAAGAAGGTCAATGGTATCTTGGCTTGGATCAGACACGGTGTGACCAGCAGGTCCAGGGAGGTTCTTCTCCCTCTGGACTCAGCACTGGGGAGACTGCTCCTCAAATCCTGGGGTCAGTTGTGGGCCCCTCAGCACAAGAAGGATGTGGAGGCTCTGGAGCGAGTCCAGAGAAGAGCAAGGAAGCTGGTGAAGGGTCTGGAGAAGAAGAGGAGCGTCTGAGAGAGCTGGGGGTGTTTCTCCTGGAGAAGAGGAGGCTGAGGGGAGACCTCGTTGCTCTCTGCAACTCCCTGAGAGGAGGTTGTGGAGAGGAGGGAGCTGGGCTCTTCTGCCAAGGGACAGGGGACAGGATGAGAGGGAATGGCCTCAAGCTCTGCCAGAGGAGGGTCAGGCTGGACATTAGGAAAAGATTTTTCTCGGCAAGGGTGATTGGTCAGTGTCAGAGGCTGCCCAGGGAGGTGGTTGATTCCCCTTCCCTGGTGGGGTTTAAGGGACAAGTGGACGAGGTGCTGAGGGACATGGGTTAGTGATTGATGGGAATGGTTGGACTCCATGATCCGGTGGGTCTCTTCCAACTTGGTGATTCTGTGATTCTATGAGTATATGGAGCTGGTCCGGGGATGCCCTCTGCTGGCACCCTCCTGGGGAAGGCAGTAGGACAACTCCTCCAAGACACATCCCAACGTCTCCAGAGGGTTTTTTGGAAGCAGTTTACAGGGAGATGCCAAAAACTGATGTTCATGGCACCAGAGCCTTGCTAGAAAGCTTTGGAGAAAGACACTGGAGCTCTTGGTGTGTGATGCAAGAAAGCAGCTGGGCTGGTTTTTCTTGCTGCTGTCCCAGATCCAAACCCCTCGGAGGTGCAGAAACACGCACGCAGCGAACAGGCAAGTTTGCAAGGTGTGCACTCACCTATTTAGCTCGTTTGGAGGCGCATAAACCTGCACACAGAGAGCGCTCAAGCTTGTGAGGCAACGAATTCATCTCTTCATCTCATCCCTTACTTTCTCTGCCCCTGCCGGCCATACAATTCCCACTAAAACAGAGCTCTTGGCAGCACAACCTTCCTAAAGCCCAACCTGCCTGCAACATCCCACCCACCAGAGGCAAGCCAGCCCTCAAATTCCCCTCATTTGCACTAAATGCTTGGGACGATTCAACATATGCTTCATTTGGAGGATGAATCATAGAATCATAGAACAACCAGGTTGGAAGAGACCCATCGGATCATCGAGTCCAACTACTCCTATCAAACACTAAATCACTTCCAAGGGCATCACCACTTCGCTTCAAAACTTCAGCAGTGCAGCCAGGATGCAAAAAAGAACGTGAAAAGGGACTTGCATTTATTGCTTTTTCATAGAATCATAGAATCACCAGGTTGGAAGAGACCCACTGGATCATCCAGTCCAACCATTCCCATCAATCACTAACCCATGTCCCTCAGCACCTCCTCCACCCGTCCCTTAAACACCTCCTGGGAAGGGGAATCAACCACCTCCCTGGGCAGATATTTCCACTGCCTAATGACCCTTTCAGTGAAGAATTTTTTCCTAATGTGCATCCTGAACGTGCCCTGGAGGAGCTTGAGGCCATTCCCTCTCGGCCTGTGCCCTGTCCCTTGGGAGAAGAGCCCAGCTCCCTCCTCTCCACAACCTCCTCTCAGGGAGTTGCAGAGAGCAATGAGGTCTCCCCTCAGCCTCCTCTTCTCCAGGAGAAACACCCCCAGCTCTCTCAGATGCTCCTCTTCTTCTCCAGACCCTTCCCCAGCTTCGTTGCTCTTCTCTGGACTCTCTCCAGAGCCTCAACATCCTTCTTGTGCTGAGGGGCCCACAACTGAACACATGATTCGAGGAGCAGTATTTTGCTCCCTGGCTGCTCACAGAGACTGCAAATCCCGTTGTGTGTGTTCCCACACAGCGCCCAGAGCAACAGGGTGATTTTTGCTGAGGGTTTTGCCGCAAACCACTTTTTCCAATTGCTACAGGCACATCCCGAATATCATTATCCCTGAAGGTGTTTAAGAGACGAGGAGGAGGACGAGGTGCTGAGGGACATGGGTTAGTGATTGATGGGAATGGTTGGACTCGATGATCCGGAGGGTCTTTTCCAACCTGGTGATTCTACTATTCTGTGATCTCCAGGGTGCAACCCCCATGGCCGAATCCAGGGCTGGGGAAGGCAAGGCCAAGGTTATCCCAGGTGAGCCGCTCCTCAGCCCAGGCTCCCATGGGAATGAACAAGTAAGACCAGTTTTTTTTCCCTATGCAGGGAAAAACCAGTTTAAGCCATGGCCTGATGCAACCTGCCAAGATCACTTTGAGACCTTCCCATCCACCCTATACAACCCAGTGGGACTTTTGGGGTGGAGGGGAAAATGGTTTTAGGGATCCAGGTGGGTTCCAGAGGTTCATAGAATCACCAGGTTGGAAGAGACCCATTGGATCATCAAGTCCAACCATTCCCATCAATCACTAACCCATGTCCCTCAGCACCTCGTCCACCCCTCCCTTAAACCCCTCCAGGGAAGGGGAATCAACCTCCTTCCTGGGCAGCCTCTGACACTGACCAATCACCCTTTCCAGGAAATATTTTCTCCTGATGTCCATCCTGACCCTCCCCTGGTGGAGCTTGAGGCCATTCCCTCTCGGCCTGTCCCTTGGGAGAAGAGCCCAGCTCCCTCCTCTCCACAACCTCCTCTCAGGGAGTCGGAGAGAGCAATGTCGAGTTGTGCCAGAGCTGGTTCAGATTGCATAGTGGGAAATATTCCTTCACCGAAAGGGTTTTCAAGCCTGGTGGAGGTTGCCCAGGGCAGTGGTGGAGTCTCCATCCCTGGAACCTGTCAAACCCTTGTGGTGGTGGCACCTGGGGACAGGGTTTAGCAGGCATGGCTGGAGGTTGGACTGGAGGTTGGACTGGATGAGCCTCGAGGGCTTTTCCAACCTCAATGATTCTATGATTCCTAAGGGACTGGTGGACAAGGTGCTGAGGGACATGGGTTAGTGATTGACGGGAATGGTTGGACTCGATGATCCGGTGGGTCTCTTCCAACCTGGTGATTCTATGACTCTACGATTCTACGATTCTCTTCCCCAAATTTTAAGGGAAAAATCCTCTGTGGCTCGAAGCAAGGAGGGAGACGGGAGGGGAATTTGGCGCCGGCTCTCGGGCTGCAGGCCGCAACCCATCCCAGGGAAGCAGCATCGCCAACTTCTTCCTCCTCAGCCAAAGCCTTTTTTGCAAACCCCAAGGTCTCGCCGGCATTTTTTTATTTTTGGTTTGAGGCCGTGGTGGCGCCTCTCTTCCCGCCTTCCCAGGGCTGTGCGGCGCGACGGAGTCTTCTCCATCCAACCTTTGATCTCCCCAATCCTGCCGGAGCAGCCGGGACGCTGCTGTGCCGAGACGCTGCGTGGATGATTCTGTAAGTTAGACAGGATTTTATTTAACCCCTTTTAAAGCACCAAAGAGGTGATTTTTCCTAAAAAAAAAAAAAAAATCTGGGATTTTGCTGGTGTTTTGGGATTGAGGGAGGTTTGGCCCAAAATGGTGCCCATCGGCATCTCGTGGGACCTGGTGGCCGCAAATCCATCCCAAACTGCAAATCCATCATGAATTGGGATTATATCCCATATTGGACTTGCAGCCCATATCCCAAATGCTTCCAGAACTGCAAATCCATCACGATTGATTGATGTGAATGGTTGGACTCGATGAGCCAGTGGTTCTCTTCCAAGCTGGTGATTCTATGATTCTATATCCCATATTGGACTTGCATCCCGTATCCCAAACCCATTCCAAACTGCAAATCCAGCATGAATTGGGATTATATTCCATATTGGACTTGCATCCCATATCCCAAATCCATCCCAAACTGGAATTGCACCCCATGTCCCAAATCCATGAGGAATTTGAATTATATTTCCTATTAGAATTGCATCCCATATCCCAAATTCCCACATGCATCTCATGCTGCAAATCCATCGCAAGTTGGGCTACTACCCCATATTGGACTTGCATCCCATATCCCAAATCCATGACAGACTGGAATTGCACCCCATAGAATCATAGAATCACCAGGTTGGAAGAGACCCACCAGACCATCGAGTCCAACCATGTTCCAAATCCATCAGGAATTTGAATTATATTTCCTATCAGACTTGTGTCCCATATCCCAAATTCTCACATGTATCCATCGCAAGCTGGGCTACTATCCCATATTAGACTTGCATCCAGTATCCCAAATGCATCACAAACTGGAATTGCATCCCATACCCCAAGTGAATCAAAATTAGGATTATATTAGACTTGCATCCCATATCCCAAATCCATCCCAAACTGCAAATCCATCACAAATCAGGATTATATCCCATATTGGACTTGTGTCCTGTATCCCAAATCCATCCCAAACTGCAAATCCATCACAAATCAGGATTATATCCCATATTGGACTTGTGTCCTGTATCCCAAATCCATTCCAAACTGCAAATCCATCACGAATTGGGATTATATCTCATATTGGACTTTTACCCCATATCCCAAATCCTTCCAAAACTGCAAATCCATCACAAATCGGGATTATATCCCATATTGGATTTGTATTCCATGACCCAAATCCATCCCAAACTGCAAATCCAGCACGAATTGGGATTATATCCCATATTGGACTTGCATCCCATATCCCAAATCCATGACAAACTGGAATTGCACCCCATGTTCCAAATCCACCAGGAATTTGAATTATATCTCCTATTAGAATTGCATCCCATATCCCAAATCCTTCCCGAACTGCAAATTCAGCACTAATTTGGGTTATATCCCATATTGGACTTGCGTCCCATATCCCAAATCCATCCCAAACTGCAAATCCAGCACGAATTGGGATTATATCCCATACCCCAAATCCATGGCCAGTTGGGCTACTATCCCATATTAGACTTGCATCCCATATCCCAAATGCACCACAAACTGGAATTGCATCCCACATCCCAAGTGAATTAAAATTAGGATTATATTATACTTGCATCCCGCATCTCAGATTCATCCCAAATTCCAAACACGTCATCACGTCCTGGGTTGGCTGCACCGGGATGGGAAAAAAAAAATAAGCTTTTAAATGAAGTTCTTATGGGGATAAAGGAGGTAAAAATCTGAAATGTGGACATTTTCCCTGCAGGAAAAAAAAAATATCTCTTTTTGGGAGGATGAAGAGGTGTCTTCCCTCTGTAATAAAATTCCCTTCGCAAGGACTCTTTGCTCCCATAAAAATCTTGCTTTGAGAGGAAAGAGAGAGCTTTCGATTTGCAAAAACTCCAGGAAATATAAGGAATGTGGGATTTTTTTCTTGGAAAAAACCCCCTCTTTGCAATAAATGCAAATTTTTCTGATGAGGGATATTTGAAATACAGGGAACACCTGCCTGTTTCTTGGGAAAAACATGTAATATGGGGAATATGGACATTTGTTCTTGGGAAAACTTTGAAAGAGAGGGAATGTGTGGATTTCGGGGGGAATTCTTTGCCATATAGGGAATATAGGCATTTATTTCTTGGGAATAAAACTCTTGGCAACAGAGGGAAGACAGACATTTCATAGAATCACAGAATCACCAGGTTGGAAGAGACTCACCAGATAATCAAGTCCAACCATTCCCATCAATCACTAACCCATGTCCCTCAGCACCTCGTCCACCTGTCCCTTAAACCCCTCCAGGGAATGGGACTCAACCCCCTCCCTGGGCAGCCTCTGACACTGACCAATCACCCTTTCCTTGAAAAACTTTTTCCTAATGTCAATCCTGACCCTCCCCTGGCAGAGCTTGAGGCCATTCCCTCTCGTCCTGTCCCCTGTCCCTTGGCAGAAGAGCCCAGCTCCCTCCTCTCCACAACCTCCTCTCAGGGAGTTGCAGAGAGCAATGAGGTCTCCCCTCAGCCTCCTCTTCTCCAGGAGAAACACCCCCAGCTCTCTCAGACGCTCCTCTTCTTCTCCAGACCCTTCCCCAGCTTCGTTGCTCTTCTCTGGACTCGCTCCAGAGACTCAACATCCTTCTTGTGCTGAGGGGCCCACAACTGAACACAGGAGTTGAGGAGCAGTCTCCCCAGTGCTGAGTCCAGAGGGAGAAGAACCTCCCTGACCCTGCTGGCCACACCGTGTCTGATCCAAGCCAAGATGCCATTGGCCTTCTTGGCCACCTGGGCCACTGCTGCCTCATGCTCAGTCGCTGTCACCAACGCCCCCAGGTCCTTCTCCTCCAGGCACTTTCCAGCCAGACTTCTCCTAGTCTGGAGCTGCTCAGGGTTGTTGTGCCCCAAGTGCAGGATCCGCCATTTGGCCTTGTTAACCCTCATCCTGCTGGTCTCAGCCCATGGATCCAGCCTGTTCCGATCCCTTTGGAGCCTCCCGACCCTCCAGCAGATCCAGCTTCCACCCAGCTTAGTGTCACCTGCAAACTTGCTAAGGAATAGAAGGAATATGCATGTTTAATTCTTGTGAAAAAAAAAAAAAATCGCTTTACAACATTAGGAATATGTGCAACACCTTCCCTGGAGGGGTTTAAGGGACGGGTGGACAAGGTGCTGAGGGACATGGTTTAGTGTTTGATAGGAATGGTTGGACTCCATGATCCAATGGGTCTCTTCCAACCTGGTTGTTCTGTGATTCTATGATTCAATTCCTTGTAATAAAGAGAAAAATTAATTTTAAATTGGGAAGGAAAAAAACTTTTCAGTGAGGGGAGGGAGGGGGATATTTTTTTAATTTTTTTCAAAAGAAAAAAAAAAAAGCAATAAATAGAATCACAGAATCATAGAACAACCAGGTTGGAAGAGACCCATCGGATCATGGAGTCCAACCAATACCTGTTAAATAACATATTAAATAACATATTAAATAGGTATAATATGGGGTTTAAATAGGTATAATATGGGGTTTAAATAGGTATAATATGGGGTTAAAAGTAGCTTTTCCCTGGGCTGGTGGCATCTCCTGCTCTCCTCGAGTCTTCCCAGCCTGGAGATGGAGCTCTCCGCCCGGCGGCCCCTGCAGCCTCTTCCTCCCCAGAGGAAGATGGGGGATTTTTTTTTTTTTTTTTTTTTTTTTTTTTTTTTTTTAATTTTCTCCCCCCTCCTTTTTCCTGCCTTTCCATGTGTTTCTGTTTTGTGTTGCAGCCCTGGGCCGGGCGCCTCATATTTACATTTTGAGTGGAGCTGGTGGGTGGGCGAAGGAGAAGGGAGGGTTGGAGAGGAAGGAAAGGGGAAGAAAAAAAAAAAAAAAAAAGAAAGAAATCGCCTCCTTTTTTTTTTTTTTTTTTTTCTCTTTTTTTTTTTTTTTTTCTGCCACAGGAAACACCATCAAAAATAGTGCAAAGGCCCCGAGTTGGGGCTTGCTTTATGCTGCAGCCTTCGCCCTAAAAGCAGGTTTGGAATTGGGGGGGATGAGGGGGGTGGAAAAAAAAATAAAGGTGGGGGGGGGGAAGGAGGAAGGGAAAAAGGATGGGGGGGGGCTTAAAAAAAAAAAAGAAGCGAGCAGGCGGATCCACGTGGTTTCATGGGAGCAGACAGAGATCCCATTGTTCGCTGGGAATAAAGGGGGGGGCTGGAAAAAAAGGGGGGGCAGAGGGAGGGAGAAAGGGGGGATGGAAGGAAGGAGTGGGAGTGTGGGGGGGGGGGTGGGATTTGTGGGTGCCCTCTCTGCCCCCCAAATGGTATCTCCCCCCCCCTCCCCCCAACAAAGAGCAGAGGGAGGAGGAGGAAGAGCGAGTCCCCCTCGAGCAGGTGGGGAGGGGGGAGAAGGGAAGGGGAGCCCCTGTGAACCCCCATTCACTGCCCCCATTCTCTGCCCCTTCCCATTCACTTCCCCCATTCACTGCCCTATTCACTGCCTCCTCCCATTCACTTCCCCCATACACTGCCCCCCCCATTCACTGCCCCCATTCACTGTAACCCCCATTCACTGCCCCCTCCCATTCACTTCCCCCATACACTGCCCCCCCATTCACTGTAACCCCCGTTCACTGCCCCCCTCCCATTCACTGCCCCCCCACTACTGCCCCCCCATTCTTTGCCCCCCTATTCACTGCCCCCCCATTCACTGCCCCCCTCCCATGCACTTCCCCCATTCACTGTCCCTCCCCATTCACTACCCCCCCTCCCAATCACCGACCACCCCTTCACCGACCACCCCTTCACTGTCCCCCCCCTCACTACTGCCCCCCCATTCGCTACCCCCCTTTCACTGCCCCCCCTCCCATTCACTTCCCCCATTCACTGTCCCTCCCCCATTCACTGCCCCCCTCCCCTTCACCGCCCCCCACTTCACCGACCCCCCCTTCACCAACCCCCCCTTCACTGCCCCCCTTCACTGCCCCCCACATTCGCTGCCCCCACATTCGCTGCCCCCCCCCTTCACCGCCCCCTCTTCACTGCCCCCCACATTCGCTGCCCCCCCTCCCATTCACTTCCCCCATGCACTGCCCCCATTCACTGTAACCCCCCCTTCACTGCCCCCCTCCCATTCACTTCCCCCAATCACTGCCCCCCCCTCACAATCACCGACCCCCCCCTCACTACTACCCCCCCTCACCACTGCCCCCCATTTGCTGTCCCCCCAATTCACTGCCCCCTCCCATTCACTGTCCCCCCAATTCACTGCACCCCCATTCACTGCCCCCCTCCCATTCACTGTCCCTCCCCAATCACTGCCCCCCCTTCACTACTGCCCCCCTCCCATTCACTGCCCCCATTCGCTGCCCCCCATTCACTGCCCCCCCAATCACTGCCCCCCACGACTGTCCCCCCAATCACTGACCCCCCTCCCAATCACTGACCCCCCGTTCGCTACCCCCCCAATCACCGACCCCCACCTCACTGCCCCCCCTTCACTACTACCCCCCTCCCATTCACTGTCCCCATTCGCTGCCCCCTCCCATTACTGCCCCCCCATTCACCCCTCCCCCCATTCACAGCCCCCTCCCATTTCTTGGTGGGGATGGGGGTGTCCCCAGCCCCCCCTATTCCCAACCCCCTCCTCTTTCTTCCCTGGGGGGGGGCGATTGACTTGAGGTGTTAGGGTCCAATGTAGGGACCCCAACCCCCTTCCCAGCCCCCTCCATTTCCTTCTCGGGGGGCACTTTGGGGTGAGCAGGGAGGGAGGGGGAACCCCTGATCCTTCCCCCCCTCTCCTCGGTGACATCCCCCATCGCTTCCTTCCCTGGGGGGGGGACGGACTTTTTTTTCTCTCCGGGACGTTTTCCTTCCCCTTCTGCAACCTCCCCCAAAGCTTCAGAGCCACCCTCCCCCCCCCCCCCCCCAAACACTGAACCCCCCCAAGTGCCCCTTGGACCCCCCTCGTGTAACCCCCCAACTTTGCACACACCCCCTTTCCACCCCCCTTTTCAGTCTGTCCTTCGTCACCCCCACTTCCCCACTCCTCCCTTGAAACCCCCAAATTTTTCCATTCCCCCCCTTTCCAACTCCCCCTTAGCACCCCCTCTTTTTCTCACCCCCTTTAACCCCTCCCTTCCCAACCCCTCCCTTAGCACCAGCCTCCTGCACCCCCACTTTTCCAACCCCCTCGCACCCCCTCTTCCCAATCCCC